>JAWWES010000038.1:3361452-3503696 GCA_035583135.1 Lophotriccus pileatus
GAAGGGGTTTACAAGAAGGCTGGAGAGGGACTTTTGACAGAGACATGTAGTAATAGGACAAGGGAGAATGGCCTTAAGATAAAAGAGGGTTAGATTGGATATTAGGAAGAAATTCTTCCCTGTGAGGGTGGGGAGGCCCTGGCACAGGTTGCCCAGACGAACTGTGGCTGCTCCATCCCTGGAAATGTCCAAAGCCAGTTGGATGGGGCTTGGAGCAACCTGGGAGAGTGGAAGGTGTCCTTGCCCATGGCAGGGGGTTGAGGCAAGACGAGCTTTAAGATCCCTTCCAACCCAAACCATTCTGTGATTCTATGAAACGGGAAAAGAAGGAATCCCAAGCAGCCCTGTCAAATGGGTGAGGTGATGGGGGAACCAAAACTGCAGCTGGAGAGGCTGAGCTGTTCCTTCTGCGGATGCTCCTGGCCCTGTGGGAGGGATTGACTCTACTGCAGCTGAATTACCTGTGGGGCATGTGGGCTAATTACCAACCACACACCCAGCAAATGGCTCTGCCACAGAAAAGTGTTATTGACTGAGTAAGAGAGCAGGAAAATGGCTAAGGTAACCTCCTTTTTCTAAATGGTTAATCTCCAACATTAGAGCTAGTGTGTTAAAGGAGGTTTAGGGCAATTTAATAGCTCATAAAACTTTATGGTCCCAGTTGAAATTGGAGTGATAACTCTGGAGTGTAAAGCTATACTTTGCTAAATGTCTCCCTTAGATTTTTTATTTTATTTTATTATTGGAAACTTAACATCTGCTACAGCAAAATAAAACGGAATGATTTTCACTGTTGAGAGACGTGAGCATTCTGCTTCCCTTCATTCTGTTTATATGTTTATTGCTTAAAACTTTGGCGTCGATATTATCCTTGATTATTAAGATTTCAATCACTCCGAGGAAGGGAGAGACAAAATAAGCCAAAATAGACCCGTGATCAATTTGACTTGTGGGCAGAATAGAAACCAAGAGGATGCTAAATCATAGGCATCCATTTTTTCCTGGAGTCTTCTTAAATTTCATAATGATACGGTTCCTTGGCCAGTTTTTGTCTGTGACAGTGTTGCATAAAGCAACATGCAAACCACCATGGAAGGGGAAATGGGGAGGATTGGGAAGGTGTTTGACCTCTAACAGTCCCTGTCCTGGTCCAATGGCTCAGTGTCCTCAGATGTCAAATGCTGGTGATTCCTCTCCTCCTGAGTAGAGACCTGAAAGTGTCATCCCAAAGGTGGAGGATCATCACCGCACTGGGCAGCTCCAGTAAATGCCAAAATCGGTGGCAGAACTTGTTCCTTCTGAGCCCCACCCTTGGGAGATTGCCTACAATGCCTGAAGTACTATTTTTCTTTTCCTCCAACAAGTACCTGTTTGCTATTCTTTCCCAATTCTTTTCAGCATAAATCTCAGTCCACACTTCCAAGCCACATATTTAAAGGGGGGGAAAAAAAATATGTTTCTAAAAGAGCCGTGTGAGAAATGAACCGATGACTTATGGAGCCAGAACAGGCAGAGCGTGAGCAGCGATTCACATGGCAAATGAAATGAAAATGTTAGTGAACTCCAGCTAGGGATGTTCCAGCAGGGAGAGGGTCAGCAAGCCCAGCACAGGCTCCTGCACAGCAGATCTTTGGTCCCTGGGGCGTATTAAAGGAAGTTTGGGATTTATTCAAAGATCTTTGTGTGGAAGCCAGTTTTACTCTGCTGAGAGCCTGGCAGTCTGTTTTAAGCCTGGCTCTAATTTGGTGTGCCTTCCTCAAAGCAAGTTCTTGGTTACCTGGAGCCACTGGTGATGGGTAGGGGCTCCTGGAGGGCAGAGTGTCAAGTTTTCCCCCTCTTGCCAGCAGTCCCCCAGACAGCCTTCTCTGTAATTCTGTGCGTTGAATTGCCACTTGAAACATAACAAAACCATTCTGGCACAGCCCTGACAGGAGCAGGATGTCGAGTACAGGCTTGAAAGGCCTCGTTCCTCCCTGCCAAGCCCCAGCTCTGGTATGTCCCCGGACAGGACGGACGGACGGACGGTGTGTTCACGCCAGGCTGCGTGGGAGGACATGTGGGAGTGGATCACCCACTCCTCTTGAGGAGCCACTTCCTCAGCTGTCCTCTGACATGCTTTCCATGTATGGGAATCCCCACTCCTTTTAATTGCTCCCTGATTTCTCCTCTTCCCAGCCTGTCTTGCTGCCTCCCACGTGCAGAACAGCTTTGCGCAGGGGCTTTCCCAGTTTATCCATGAATCAGCAAATCCCAGGGCAGCAGCTGAAGAGTTAAAGAGCCTCTCATTAAGTTGCCCCCAGGGATCCCTTCCCAAGCCTCAGTCTTGGCCTTTGCTGAAAGATTTCCTCCTTCCCCGAGATGTCATTTAGGCCATTAGGGGATCTTTTGCAGGGAATAATGCCTACCCCTTACACGTGGTCCCCTTAATTAGTAATTAGGATAATGCAATATTGAAAAAGCGAGGCACAAATTTAATTAGTTGTGTTTTATTAGAGTAACTAAGGAGAAGGCCCCCGGACTCCACGGGAGGAAAGAGATCGATACTGAACATCTATTTTCACTAGAAAACAATTGCAGCTGACGGCTGTCTGTGGGGGGAGCCCGGCCCCACCGCCATCCCTGCCCGCCCAGGGGGAAGGGGCAGAGCAGGGGCTGGTAAATAAATGATCAATACCTCCAGAGAGGGTCTGTGTATTCTCTGTTAACATTACGGAGCGCTTAATGGGAGCTGACACATAGCTATGGGGAGACGGCTTCCATTGCTCAATTAGCTAATTATCTTTTAAGCTGTTCTGGCTCAAACGGGGAATAACGGCGGGGGGGGCTTGGCTTTTGCATCTCTATTCATTTTTGGTGGGTGTTTTGCAAGGAAGCCCCTTCCCAGTGCCACCCTCGTGGACCCAGCACGGCTGTGTGCGCACGGTGTCACCTCCACGCCTTCTCGGAGCAGCCACGGTGTCCCTTCCACGTGCTCCTTCCCCACTCCTCCCACCAAGGCTCCCTGCACGCCTCAGAGGGGGCTGCGGCGGGGCCTAACGTGCCTCCTCGGTGCTCCTGAGATGAAATAACAGGTTTGTTTGCTCTGCAAACCCTTCTCGTGCAGATCTTGCGAGAGATGTTTCCTCTTTGGCAGGGCTGGTGCGCACACAAACTTGCCTTTATTTACACGCTTTCATCTCGCTGTGAAACCTCCCATCTGGGCACACGTACGCACGCTGTGCCTGTGCCAGTGAGTCAATAAGTGCCATATCTTTGCATGACTTAATAAAGCCAACAGACAGTTCCCAGTCTACCTTTTTCCTAGCTCTGCTTCTGCTCCGTAATTGTTAGCCGGCTTTCCTGCATCTCGTCGAGTATGGAGAGCAGGGCCCTGCTGTGCTGGAAGCTCTAAGTGGTAAAATAAAGGGACTGCATGCAGGCACTTGTAGATCAGACATGAGGATAGAAGCTGGAATAAAAGAATTATTCTTGTCTAGTTTAGTTGAGGAAGAAACAAAAGGGTTGCTGGGGTTACAGAGTGCGGTGATGGCCACCACACCAAGGGTCCCCAGCCACCACCATGGCCACAAGGGCAGCTGAGAGCCTGGAGCAAAAATTGGACTCAAAAACCATGTGGGCTTGATTAGAGGTCAGGCCTCAAAATAAAAAACAGCACCGGTTGCAAAGATAAAATGTGAACTCCCACCCATTTCTCAACTTGGATGTTTGAACCACTCCATCCTAACTCCTGTCCTGGTCCCTGCTGGAGAGGGATGGTGTGACACAAAGGGAGCCTGGCTGTGACCCAACCTCCCCATGGGCCGCTGGAAGCGGAGCCTTTCATGATATTTAATGCTCTTCAGCGCGATTTGGAATATAGAGATCAGTCAGGCTTTGATAAGATCATAGCAGGAGGACAGGAGGAAATTGCAGCCTTGCCCAATGCTTGATCTTACGCTGCTGAACTTGCTGTATTGGGGACATTATGGTCCAGCCTTAATGGCATGGTATTAAGCTGAGACAATGCAGCCCCGTGACCTTGTGGTGCTTGATAGCCATATGTGCTATTTTAATGAAAAATTGGGACTTAAGTAAATGGCTGCCCATCGGCAGAGGGCTGTTAACGGGATCTCGCTCCGAGCGAAGCCCGTGCCGGGGGGAGGGCAGGGGAAGGGAATTGGGATGTAATAGCCATAATCATCCCTCAGTGAATGACCTTCTGCCTCCTCTGATAGTGGTCCTGGAGAGAGGCAACCCCGACAGGACTGTGGCACACCGGGGGCTGGACATGGATCTGCCAGGCTCTACTGCTGGCTCTGCTTTCGGCGTGCACTCAAATTTGGTGCTGGGCCTCAATTTCCCCCAGCCAGAGCCAAACAAGCTGCCATTGCTACAACACTTGGATGCATCAAAGACAAGGCACAACTGGATTCACAGCTCTTCCTCCTTGCTCTAGCCCAATTCCCACCACCGGGAGCAGGGATTTGGGGCGGATACCCCTTCCAGGCACACGCACCGGTTTCCTCCCCCAACAAATTGAAGCTGTAAATATTGATAGCCTTCTCTTTCCAGGGCTTTTTAATGCCCTCTGATACTTAGAAACTATTAAGCGCACCCATCATTACTAACCTGCGAAGTAAATGCGTCCTAATGGGCAGGCGAGCTACGCTGGCCCCAACAAATCATTCCTAATGAATAGTACCTGGCACATCCATCACCCTTAAATGCCAAAGCAAATCCATCTGCGTTAGCCGCTGAAAAGAGCCAGGCAGATCTCGCCCTCCCTTTCTTCCCAAGGTAGGGGAGGGTTTGGCTTGTGACACGTAAGTGTGACTGTTTCCAATCTTTCCCCATTCCTGCAGTCAGGATCTTCAAGGAGCATTTCTCAATCGCCGGGCTGCTCCCGCACACAATGCCGAGAGGGCTCTGGCAGAGGCATGAAAGGCTTTAAATAGAAACCAGCGTTTCTCCCTCGCACGCACACAATGCTTCCCTGACCCTTTCCCGACCTCACCCTCAAATCTGGGGTTCACAGCCCCAGCCTTGAACCCGGCTCTGTTTTTTCATGTTTGGCCTCTCTATTTCCTGAGGTCAGGCAGCCCACCGCTCCATTAGCATGAAGCAACTCAGGGCTCATTTGCCAAAACTGACATCCTGGGAAAGTCCTGATGAATTTATGAATTAGAGGCTACAGATGCCAGTAAAAGAATTAAGGACTTATTTATTTATATATGTATTTATTATTACTATTTGCAGGAAATCAGCTGGGGTGCTGCTGTTTGCTTTTTCTGAAAAGCGCCATCAGCCTTGAACGCTGTGTCAGCAGCAGTTTTCTTTTAAGGAGGAAAAAACACATTTTTTTTTTTAAGGTCTGTTGTTTTCTTTCGGTTGTTGTTTTTCATTTTGCTTTTTTTTTAAAGGAAGGGCCCAAGGAAGAAAGTTCTGTGAGCAGGAGGCCGAGGGAGCCAGCCCAGCTTCCCGGCGGGGCGAGGTGCTCTCACCTTGCGGAACGTAGCGATTGCGACACCGAAGCGAAGAGGTAAAATTTATATCCCATAAATCACATGTCAAGTGCCTGCAAGGAGAGGTCATTAAACAGATGTATGAGGCAAGAGGCAAAGTCCATCCATTTCAGAAGACGCTCCCAGTGTCAGCAGCTCTCCAGAAGTCTCAAGAGGCAGGGGGATCCAACCAGCGCAGCAGAAGCTTCCCTGATAGTCTTATTTATTTCCTCCTCTATTTATTTGATCTCATTTTCTTTACTGGAATAACTTCCCAGGCTTTCCCCTGTCAGAGCTGCCTGGTGTGGGGGTTCCCAGATGGGAGGGCAGAGGGTGGCACATCAAACAGCTCAGGAGGCACAGAGGGATGGAGTGATGGATGGAGGCCGCCCTGTGATTAATAATCAAACCAAGAGCTTTTACTGGGTGTCATGTGGAAAATGTGGCTTTGGAAACATTTGTCTTCATCCCGCAAACAAGTGGTATTTCTTTCCCTTTCTTTGTTTCCCCCCCCCCAACCCCCACCCTTTTCCTCCCTCCCTCTCCCTCTTTTGGCTTTTCTTGCCCAGATTCACTGAATAAAAACTTTTCCATCCTTTACCTGCTCCAAGTGGCTCCTGTTGTGGTTTGATTTATGCTTTGCTTATCACAGGCTTCAGTGGAAAAATAATGACTAGATAATAAAGAGCACTAAGTAGCTTTTCCAGTGACACAGCATCCGCTGCACAGGACTGGGTTCTGCAGGAGCAGGGAGGGAAACGCTGCCATGGCCTCGGGCCAAAGCAGAGGGAGGATAACAGAGGATAACGGGAGGACAACCACAGCCGTGGTCCTGTGGTTCCCTGACGGGTGAAAGCTCTGAGCACCCTCCAGTGGGTGTCTCAGCCAGCCCCTCCATGACCCGCCAAGGGGCAGGAAATTTCACTTGGCAAATCGATCTCGTGATTTTCCCAGGGCTTGTGGCCAGTGTTCCGGTGGCTGTTGGTCCTCCCGGGTACATGCAGTCCGGGACAACTGCTTCCCTCAAGCAGGATGCTCCTTCCCACCTCCTTGTTCTTTTCCTGGACAAATCCTGCTAGTGAGAGAGGAGACCACCAGCTCCATTGCTCAGCTGACCCAGAGTGCCCAAACCCCACCAACTCCTGCAGTCTCTGGGTCTTGCTGCTCCCAATGGATCTGCAACAGCTCCAGATCTGTCAGACTTCATCCACAGCATTATGAATCAGGCTTTACTATGGGGTTGGGACCTATAGGTTTCCCTGCCCTATTCCTTGCTGTCTGCAGGGACACAAAGCTTCACTGTTCCAGCTTTCCCCAGCCCCTTCCCCAGTGCCATCTGGTTAAGGAATCGCCATTAATTTTAGGGTAGGAAAGACCCATTGTTTACTGCACGCTCAGGGAAAAGGGAATGGTTTCGTTGCCAAGAAACTATTTTTAATTGTAATGTGGATCCAGTATGGCCAGCAAGGTAGCTGCTGCGTGGGAATAGCAGGTTGTTGGCAGCAAAAGTGGGATGCAAGGCTGTAGGGACAACTGCTGGTCATCGTCCCACAGAAAACCTGGAGGCGTCGGGTGACACACAGCAGTGCTCCCTCAGGCTGGGAGGCAGCAGTAGCCAGTCCCGTCCCTTCCAGTACATATTTCCAACAAATCATCCCCAAAATATGCTGCTCCCTTCAATTTGAACAGGAGAAGAGACACAGACCAGCGCAGGACTCACAGCGCGAAGTTATTACAGAGGAGGGATGGCAGAGGTCCCTTCTGGATTAAAATAATAATTAAAAAAAAAAAATAATTATGCCTGAGGATTGCCTCCTGTTTTTTTCCAAGGAGTAAAGGGTGAGTGTGTGAGTTTATCAGGAAAGGGGAGGGGGGGATGCCTGTTTATTTCCCCCCCCCATCCCTGGCAGGCAGCCAGCACCTTGCACCTATGGCAGCGCCGGAGCCGCTCCGCCGGGCGCACATTCCCCGCGCCCAGAGCTCTATAAATACGTGTGTGCCTGACAGATCTGGCACCGCGTGTTCCTGTAAGTGATGTAATCTTCGGGAAGTTACTTAGCAACCGCGGAAAATGTTTTGGAGGCTCTAATTTTTCAGTATGGTAAAACCGGGTATTTATGCAGCTCGGCTAATCAGCTCGCTGGCGAGTCAGCGCCGATGAGCTCATTTTCTTCATCATTATTTTATGTGAATTGGGCTTTTAGCACTAAAGAGACCACAAAGATTTAATTCAAAAATGTGATTGCTTTATGTTTCCAGGGTATCATTAACATGGCATCTACGCAAATAACCATGGTAACAAACTGGTAATTAGTACATATATGGCACTTATTATTAATACAGAAACAGGACAAGTTCCAAATCAGCACAGATTACAGTACATTATTACCATAGTAATTACCTGCAGTAACACACACAAATTGAACTAAATGGCCAATTGAACTAGAGTGAATGGCTTTTTATTCCAGTCCCTAAATAATGTGCATTCTTGGCTGAGTAGTTCAAGGTAAATAAAACTGTTTTAAATTTATTGCCAAAGGGGATGGGGGGGTTCCCCTTTGGTGGGAAGGGATGGGAATGGCAGGAGTCAAGAACTTTTTTTGCAATGCTTACAGTATAATTATTGTACAGACTAAGCCAGTCCTGATTCCCATAGAAAGACAAAGAGGGTAAAAGTTTTTAGTTTATTTTATTAGCGGGTTTATTTCTGTAATTTCAGCCATGAAGTAATGTTCAATGTATCTAAAAGAGCCAAAGCCAAATAATGTAGGGTCCAAATCCAGTCTTTTGGTCTCTGGGTTTGGCTTTTTTTATTGACAGAGAAGGATTATCTGTATTTGGAGTAGGCTAGAAAACTAAACTTTCTTGAGATGATCACATTTATTAAAATAATGGAAAAACAGGGGGTTGGCCTAACCCCTTCCCTATGGGTTTGAGGTCTATAAAAGTACCGAACCCACAAACCCTGAGTCAAACCCAAGAAGCCAAAAGCACTGGTTGGAGCCAGCAGTGATGAAGCCAACCACCAAAAAAGAGAAAAGCTCAAAGTTTCTTCTTATTCTCCCCATTTTTCTGTGTTGCATTTGGTGCCTGTCACAGCCCAGGGAAGGCTGGAAAGCTTCTCTTTGTGGGATGTAGAGATGCTGAAGACCCCGGGCTCGGAGGAGCCGGGGCAGCAGACCCGCAGGGAGGAACCCTCTAAAGGTGAAAACCATCTATCCATCCTAAGGGGTTTTTCCTGTCCAAATGGAAATAACACTTATAGAGACACTTTCAGAAGAAATCTCTGTCTGGCCTCTCAGCCTACAATTTGTGCAGACCTGGGAGCAGGAGCCAGTGATCACGTGCAAGTCCTGCTCTGCACAATCACGGGCAGGTGCATGGTTCAAGGCCTCTTTTTTTCCTCTTTTTTTTCTTTTTTTCCCAACTTTGCCTCCTGAAATGATTCTCCTGGGTTGTTTGAACGATGATGATATTACCATTCCCTTCTTACTTGGAAGGGTTTTCTTCCAGCTGACATTTTTTCCTGTCCAGAGCCCCGCTGAGCAAGTTCTCCTCACGCAGAAGTGGCCCCAGATGAGGTGCCTCATGTCTCCCCAGCACCAGCAAGCAAGAGCAGGATGAAAATTGCAGCCATTCACAGACTTTTTTTCCCCATTTCCTTCTCTTTCCTCTAGACAAGCATTAGTATTTCCACTCGCTGTTGGTAATTCCTTGAGCTGTCAAGCAGCACAGGATTGTATGTTCATGGTTGGGACAGAGACAGGCAGTTTGTGAGGGATTCAGCAGCTGGCACGGACATGGAGAGTGTCCTACACATGGATCTGCACGAGGGAAAAGTGGAGAACCTTCCCCACCAACAGACCTGCTTTACTGTGCTCTTTACCCAGGCACTTCTGCCAGGCTCACTGGGGAATCATCCTTCCTTTATGAGGACCGTCTCTCATTGTATTTTCCCCTCCTCAATTCATAAGAAAATTATTATTTTAGCAGGCAGGCATTTAATTAAGCTTCACTGTGTTTGCTTTGGCTCTCACAGCGTGGAAAATCTGCTTTTAACAACGATCCCTCGAACGTGGGTTCTGATAAAGCCAAGCTGCCTCGATGCAATCCCCTCTCCCAGCACGTCCCTTTCTCCTTCCAAACCCCGAGCCCACCTACCCTCACTGGGGTGCTCTCAGCCTGGCCAGCCGAGCCAGGAGCACATGCAACCCCTCTGAGCATGCAGCAGGAGCTCAGCACTCCTCGTCCCAGAGTCGTGCTGCCTGCCCACTCCTCCCCTGCACCCCCTGCCTGACTCACAAACTTCCCACTTCAAATTAACACCCCATTAGGGCTTATTTCCATCGCGCTCTTCCCACGCACCCACAGCAGAGCACTGCCTGGCTTCCAAACAGGGTTTGAGCCTTGTTTTGGTGCTGAGTTTATGCCAGTTTTGTTTCCTGAAGGGGTGTTGCCCTCATCAGAGCTGAAAGCATCCTTCTGGGAGGCGGGAGCGCAGCTTTGCTCCTGGGCTGGGTTATTTAATCCAGCAAGTCCGTGGCACATCAGCCCTAAAGAGCAAAAGGCTCTCTTTCCTCTGCAGTGCCAACAGCTCGTCTTTGTGAAGTCATTGTGAGCTGCTGTTGAGGTTTTTGTTTAATTTATTAAAAAAAAACACAAGTTGGATTTGATATTCTCAACTCCCTGCCCTGCTCTGCTGGCAATCATCAGGGCCTGGGACCTTTCTCAGGCTGAGCAGAGGGTCAGGAACCCCCAGAGAGCCCCAGCAGTCAGACCTGCCCTGAGCACAGCCACTGCCTCACTCCAGCCCCTTCCCAGCTCCAAAAGCCAGACTAGGCATTTCAGGATCCTCCAAAACCCCAGGACTGGAGGAGAGCTGTGCAGGGACTGAAATAGGACCACACAGCTGGCCTGGTATCAGCACCCAGACTATGTTCTGACTCCCCCACCCTGGGGTGCAACATCCCACTTGACCTTAAAAACCCCCGGAGGCCAGAGCAGGCTTTATGTTCTCTCTCCCCTCCCCTCCTCTTGTTACTGTTTTGGTTTGCAGCAGTTGCTGCTGTTGCCATGCCATCTCCTTTTGTTGCTATGGATTAATAGTGTTTTTTACTTATTTTTATGTATGTCCTGGGAACATGATTGCTTAATTTGCCCTGCAGGTTTGTAGGCCTGACAGGCATTTCCACATCATCCCAGCAGTTAGCTTATCTCAATCCAGTTCTGGGCTGTTTGGAGGATAAATACCTGCAGAAATACCTGTTCACACAGAGGCTTGGGACAGGCATTTGCCCCAGCAAGAGACCAGGGTGTGCGTGGTGGGGACACACTGTTCCTACAGCCTGTGCTGAGCCCTCTCTGATGTCATGGGGCTGTTTTTCATCTAACCCAGAATAACACCTCAGAAGCCACCAAGTTTCTGGGTGGAAGGATGGGCTCCAGCTGTCCTCCAAGGACCCCCAGAGCCCGAAGATGACACAGTGAGGGATTGCATAAAATACGGTCATTTATTTTATTATAATGGGCATTACGTCAGGATTTTGCTTCCAGCTCTTTCTGTCCCTGGAAAATCCAGATCACCAGAGGGGGGGCCAGGAGTCCCCAGGGAGCATCTGAGCTGTGCTGTGGGAGAGCCTTTAGTCTCCAGTATGGAACATGGTAGTGGGAGAGAGGGTGTCAGAAAGAGAACAGGATCGAAGTGCTTTCCAGTGAATTTGGGAGGGTGGTTTGTGTGCTGAGGGGGCAGAAGGTTCAGCAGATCCCAGTTCATTTATGTCCCTGCAAATCCCATGGGCTGGTCCACCACTAGCCCTGCCACCCCTGCAGCTTTACTTGCTCCCAGCCAGTCCAAAGAAGGGCTTGCATAAGGAAATCTGTGGTTTGGTTGTGTTGTACAAATGGGACAGCACAGAGGGGGGATGAGGAGGGATCTGCTCCGGGTCCAGCTCCACCTACGCCCCTTTGGGACAGCCCATGTTATTTTGTCAAGGTAAACCTTTAATTGTCCTGTGCCTCCATCCTCCCCACAAGAAATGGGGAAAACAATCCATCCTTTTGTCCCGTTATTGAAATCTTCTGGGGAGTGACTTTGCCTTGTTATTACTGGTGCATTTGGCTCACCACAGCAGCCACCAGCCCTAATGCACTGACGAGTATGGATACAGGGATACAGGGATACAGGGATACAGGGATACAGGGATACAGGAATTGGTCTCTTCCCCTCAGCAATTAATCTTGCCTCCATCCTACTGGGTCATCTAATGAGCAGAACTCAGACAAATATGCCCTCGGAGCCGTGAGCCTCAGAGGTCCCTCGGCTGCACACATCAAAGGGGAGCTGGTGACATCACGGAGATCACAGAAAACATCGAGTCTGGCTGGCTGGGGGGCGAAAAAAACCAGCTCCTCATGGATCCACAGCTGGTGGGGCTTTTAATTACACAAGGGCCGAGGAACATTCCAACCATAACATCCTGCAGCCTCTCAGCCACCAGACAACGCGCCTTTTATTAGGGTAGGAATGTATCTTTAATAAACTGGAGGGTTTTAACTTGTCAGAGGGTGCCGGGGACGGGATCCACCACAGTCTTTTTTGGCTGGGCTGTTGCATCAGTTGTCCCAGGGCTGCCCTGGTCCCCTGCCTGTGCTGGCGCCGGGCTGGTGGGACTCTCCCTGCTCTCCGTGCACCCTCCAGCCCCAGCACCTCACTCTTACCAGAGGGTGAATCATCAGAACTTCCACGGGCACCTCACAGCATCTTCCCTCCCTGTGGTCCCACTGAAAGCCGTCCTTGTCCCTGCCAGGAGAAGGCAGCACGTATGAGCCCCAGCCCTGGAAGTGTTCCAGGCCAGGCTGGACAGGGCTTGGAGCGGCTGATCTAGTGGAAGGTGTCCCTGCCCGTGGCGTGGGGGTGGAATGAGATGGTCTTTAAGATCCCTTTCCAATCCAAACCATTCTGTGATTCTATGATAAATGATAGACTGAAGTCCTCGTGGCATAGGAGCAAGTCCATTCTGCAATTTAATTAGCTGAGCCCTCATCAATACTCATGTGATTCACAAACTGTGGTTTGGGGCGGAGTTCCGTGCAAATAAATATGTTTTCTCCGATTCCAAAACTATTGCCACCGTCTTCCTCACTGCTGTCTGTGTGTTTGTACATGCAAATGTATGATCCCATGGAATTCAGCAGGGTTTGGGGCTTTATTTTCAAGGTTTCCCTTCACTGTGCTTAAAGCAGCACTGGAGGGAAGGTGATGCAGAGTGATTGCTCCACAGAGTAACAAATCTCCCATATTGTTCCCTTTACTTATCCTTATTCAGAGCCCTTGCAGCCCTGGGAAGGGCTGTTTGCTGCAATCAATCCTGGAGGAGCCCGTGGGGGCCAGGGGAGGTGCAGCACCGGAGATTTGTCCTATTGATTAACCCAGGATAGGAGGAATCAAACACCGGGAGAGGATTACCGCCCGGGAGGAGAACAGAGCTATTGTCGGGTTTGCTTTGCAGGTTATTGGGTCTGGAGGATTTTATTTTTCTTTTCCTACCTGGAGGCTAAGACAAAGCAGTAAAACTTTTCTAAATCCCTCCCCACTTCCCTGTTTCAAGTTTCCCAGTTAACTCCACACGCCAGAGAGAACCCCCCCCACCCCGCCTGCCAGCCACAAGTGAGATCTCACATTATTGCCTCTGACAGCTCTCATTCCTCAGGCACTTTCTTTTTCCTTCCTCAAAGGCGGGGGAAAAAAATATCAAAGGTTTCCAAACCTGAGCACCTTCCAAGACTGCCAAATGGAGCCCTGTGTAGGGAGTGATGCTCTGAGCAGGAGGGAGGATGGATGCGATCCTTGGGAAGAGCTACATGTGTTTGCCATCGTGCTTGCCTTGGGCCCTTGGAAAATGTTTGTAGTTTTCAATTAATCTCATTAGTTTGGAAGTAGACGGCGGGGCGGGAAATCAAAATAATTTCACGGGGAATTCTCTTTAATGACTTTTTAAAAACATGTAATTGAAATTGGTGCTGGTGGAAAACATTTTTAATAGTGCAGAAATCAGCTGAGGGGAAGCAGCGGAGAACGATCAGAAAGATCCTTGTATGAGGGGTCTGCTGGGACAGGACTGAGCTGTGGGGGCACAGGGGGCTGGCACAGGGTCAGCAGCAGGATTGGGACCCTCAGCCAGGTCCCCTAGTCCTGGGCTCTGCCAGCGAGCTGCCCCAGATGTTGCAAAGCCCCGGGAGGGCCCTACTTGCCATCATCAAGTGAGCTTTTAATTTCCTCTTGCTGCTCTCCTGAGGTTGAGTTTGCAAGCCTGGAAAGAGTCAGGAATTCCTGCAGTTTGGCTTTGCCTCTGCCTCGCTCACCAACAGACCCCAGGGGTGCAGTGGCCACCCCTCACTCACTGTGGTGACACTGGGATGACTTGGAGGGTGACCTGGGGTGAGGACACGGCACGGTCTGGATGGACTCCAGCCCCTCTATCCCTGGAGGGATGGCCAGAGAAAGGATAGAGCCTGCCCATGCACTCAGGGCACAGAAACCTCTCTGCCTCTCAGTAACACCCCCTTGACCCTTAGAGCAGAGTCCAATGCAGTCTGTGGGACACGGGACACGCTGAGCATCCATCCCAATTAACCTGCATCCCAATTAACCACGTGTTCTCCAGAGAGGGAGAGCTGCCTCCTGAGAGAGCTGGGTTTTCAAGGAGCATCCTATGGCAAAGACCCCCAGCATCCCCTGCTCTCCCTCCACATCCCCAGAGCTGCCCCAAGCCCCACACTCTGTCCCCACACGGCCACCTCTCCTGCAGAGGTGTGCGTGCCCTCCTCCTGCAGGCTGAGCGCTTAATTGATCGGATTATCCCTTATTTACTAATTAGCAGCCGAGTGCCCAGCCGGGAGCGGGGCCCAGCGGCGCGTTCCCTTTTGTACCCGAGCGGTCGGTGTCTGACGGCGGCCGAGGCTCCGTCAGCAGTTTGCCGTGATTCATTTCTGCCCTGTAAAAGTGAAACTTGGCACGGTGCTTTCCCCGGAGCCACCGCCGGGAAGAGGCAATGCCAGACTCTGCCCACCTTTTAACTTGCCTTATTTTTTTTTTTTTTGCCTTTTTCCACACAGTTGTTTTTTTTTCCCTGTGTTTAACGAGCTCAGTAATTACCGTCAGTGATCAAGTCTGCTGCTCCGTGGAGGCAGCAGTAACAGAGAAGGCACAACTTGAGGGGAGGGACACGACTCTGACACCCAGAAGACCTGGCTTTTTTCCCAAAAGAGTTACCCACTGCAAGGACCCGTCCTCTTGTCCATCAGCTGCCTCTCTCCATGTGCTGCTGCCAGTGCTGTGGTCTCTCCCTCTGGGTGCTCATCCATCCTCCCCCAGACCAACACTGGCTGGCTAAAGCCACCAGCAGTCAGATGAGGGAGTGTGCTCACCTGCCTGGGGAGAGGCAGACTGCAGGATTAGGCCCACTGTGTCACAAGATGGTATATTTATTCCCCCCCTAGCTCTTGATTAATAAGAATTTGGGGACTTGGAGTGGGGGGAGAATCACCTGGCACCACAGTGTCCTCCCTTTTCTCCTGTTGTTTGCTGTTGTATTCCCAGCCACTCTGCTGAAGGACATCAAAGAGCAAACTGTGACAGACACATCCCTCCTTTGCAGCAGAGCCTGTGAGGTCAGAGAGAGTGGCCCAAGGGTGTGAGATGCTCAAACCACCAAGTCGAAGGAAAAGGCTTAAGGGTGTGATTCCAAGCTGGATAAACCAGACACCTGGGAGGGAGGACACTCAAATCCACTGATGATCCATTAGCAGGCTCTGCAAGGAGATGTGAGTCGAGCTTCTGAGCCAAAGAGCACACCTTTTGACTTCTTAGCAGCCAAACCCTTGTGTGCATCGCTTGGAGGTGTCCCAAGGGAACCTACAACCCAATGCCTCTCCCTCCCAGAAGCCCCTTGCAGGTCTGCCAGAGGAGAACAGCCCAAAATACGTGTCCACAGGGCAGGTTGCTCTGTGCCAGGGCTGTTGAGCGTGTAGAGTGTGAGGGAGGGATGCTGGAGCTGGGGATGCACACGGTGTCTGGAGCAAGGAGGACAAGATGCTGCCATGTGGCTTCATCCTGGTGCTTTGACACCACACCATGGCCATGGTTCCACCAGCTCCCATCTGACTGGGAGGCCATGCTGGTTGGATGCAGTGGGACAGGCCCTCCCCCACACTGTGGTTTGTCTCTTGCCAGTGGATCGATTGTGCTCGGAGGGCTCTGGGCTGTATGTAGGTCAGGCACGTCGCTGGCTCCGGCACTGCCACCAAGTTATTAAACTGAACAAGGATCCCCCCTTCTCCCTCCATGCAGCCCCCTCAGTGCCCAGCCCTTGGCAGAGGGCAGCCTTGGCTCTCGTCCTAGAGGGGAAGAGCATTGCTTTGAGGCTTTGGGCTCATCTGAGCACAGCCAGTGTGTGTGTGCAGCTCCCAGACCAGCACGGACACGGCACCATGTACATCCCCCTGAGCAACACACTCCCTGTGTGTCCGTGCATGAGGAGAGCCTGGTGCTGGGAGGGGAGAGGGGCAACGTGACCCAGTTCATGGCCTTCTGTCAATAAAGCTGGCACTGCTCCTGCTCATCTTTATGAAATGGATGGGGCTGGACCAGCTCCCAGAGTGGGGGATTTCTCTGTGGGGCCCCACTGCAGCATCCCCTGGGAGGAGGGAGCTGCATCTCCCACACGTGATTGCTCTGCTGCTTGTCTCTCCATGGGAGTGGAGCAGATAAGAGGCATCCTAACTTTCAACCTTGGAAGCTGGTTTGGCCACCCAGCTGAAATTCCTCCTAGAAGCCCTTATCACTCAAGGAGGAAACCCAAATCCTCTGGCACCTTGGGCTCCCCCCGAGCTGGCGTGCTGGAGGGAAGGGGAGGCCTGAAAAGGGAGAGAGAGCAGAGGAAAAACTTTCTCAAATAAAAAAAATATTCAGTAGTTCAGAGCAAACTTTGCTCTAGTTGAAGATTTGACCTTGTGTTCTCTACTAAGAACAAACAAGAGAAAAAGGAGGATCGTATTATTTTGCCTGAAATTTGGAGTGGATCAAACCCCTGCTGTTCTGAGCCCCTGCAATGAATGGCTATAAACAAGATGCATTTCCGGAGGATGAATTAAACAGTGAGCCTGAGTACTGACTGTGTTTTGAGAGATGTTTATTTGTCCTTGCTGCCTCTCCATAAAGAGTTGCACAAGGACTTACTAAATTTTAACCCCACATTGTTCTTGAGTAAACACTGCCCTTTATCCAACATGAGGAGCGCTTGGAGCTGAGATAAGCTCAGGTTAGCTCGTGTTCTCCGGAGCATCCAGCCTCTTGGAAGCATTCCTGAAGCAGCCCAGGGCACCCTCTTCATGCAGACCCTGAGGCAGCCTCAAAGTTCTCAATTGCCTGCAGAGCTCTGGCAGTTTTCTGAACTACTTTTCTGCCAGAAAGTTGTTTGGGAGAAGGTGGGGAACAGCCTTGGCAGAAGTGTAAGTTACATCTCAGCTCCTCTCCGTGGTGGAAAGGGGAAGGGTGATAAACCATGAACGCTGGCCAAGGAGCTGTGCTGTGACTCCCCACCAAGTCCTTGTCCTGGGGTTCTCCTAACCCCAGCTCCCACCACCACATGGAACAAGTTCATGCCCATGGCAGGGGGTTTGGGATGAGATGATCATTAGGGTCCCTTCCAACCCAAAACATTCTATGTTTCCACATGCCATGGTCCATCTCTTTCGTGTCCTACCAAAGAGACAGTGAAGCACTGAGAGCTTCCTGCTCCCAAATCCACAGTCTGTCACTCCCAGCATCACTTAACCCACAAAAAAAAAAGGGTAAAGGGGGATGAATATCACTGCAAACTTTCTGTCTTCTTTGATTTCCAGAGTCTACACAGCCTGCACTTTTGGACCATCTGCTGGCATCCAGCGGAATGGGGAGTTGGGTCTGCACAGCCTTCAGCAGTCAAGCATTTTCTGGGGGGAAAAATGGTTTTGATGCTCATGAGGGGAAGGCTGAGTAAAAAAAGCACAAAAAGTAAACCCCAGCACCTCGGTGTGAAAGCCAGCCCAGCTCTCCCTGCCTTACGGGAGCCCCAAGAAGTTCCCCCCCTCCTTGCTTTCTGGGGTGCTTTGTGGTGTCTCCCCCACTTTGGGAGGGCATAGCCACAGGATGTAAGATGCTGAACGTGATTCTCCAAAAAGAAGAAGGATCTGTGCCTTGTAGAAACATTTCTGAACTCATGTTTGTTCCCTCTCCTGGGTCTGGGCAGAATGTCAAAGCCTGCTCTGAGCTGGAAATATTTTAAGACTAGCACTCACTGGAGACCGAAACAATGGCAATTCTTCAGCTACTGAGGCTTTTATAAAAGGGCTTTTGACACAGAGGCTGCTTAGGGTTGGGGTTTTGGTTGGGGTTTTTTTTGTTGTTGTTTTTTTTTAAGTTGGTTTTTCTCCCAGAAAACACTGTGCCAGTGTCTGTGTGCGTGCTTGTGCACACACTTTTGTGTGTGCAAAACAATCCCTCAGCTTCCAGGGGGAATGGCAGTCGGTGGGAATGCCCAGGAGGATGCCTCCAGCCCCGCTCCAGCAAGGAGAACGCTCACACGGGATGCCACGCAGCGATGCAGGAAGAAAAAGACATTTTAGAGTAAATGTCAGCTTTTGCGTTTCTGGGTTTGGGGCTTTTTTTAAACATGTGGGTGGGACTTTTAATGCCCAGATGAAGCTGAGACGGTTTCGGTCTCCAGGGCTTATCCAGAAGATTCACACAAACACTATGGAAAGTGTCTCTTTGCTTAGGAGGATGAAATTTGACACTGCAGAGATTTTAACCCGGTATTTCAGCAAGGAGCCTCGGTGGTTAGCGTGTCATATCTGATAAAGGCTAATCAGCCCTCCTTCAGGCACCATTCAATTCTTATTTCCATCTGCTTCCCATGCAGATTGCATTATCCATGATATGTACTCACACAGGCAAACCAGTGAGAATTCTGCTCAGCTCTGGTCTTCCCTGGACACAGGATCAAGAAGGACACGATGGATCCCACAGCCAGAGCCCTCTCAAAGAGCCTAGGCAGCCCCTAACCAGGTCTTCAGCACTGTTGGGAAACCAGTGCCCTGGTGTGGGGATGGGATCCCAGCGAGGAGTGGGTTTCCTGCACAGCCCTGCTGCCTGCCCCAAACTCAGCATCCCCCGGCCCCGGTGCCGTCCCACCCAGGCTCCTCTCCCCGCTCCGCGCCTGAAGCCTCCTCAACAATTATCCCAGTTGCTGTTTGTTCAGGCGATGTGGATTTAGCTCTCCAGCCTCATGTGCAGTGTGTGTATAGGGAAAGATAGATTGCCGCTGCTTTCCAGTATAAATCACATTCCTTACAACACTCCAAAGTAGCATTTTCAACCTCAGGGTGCTAATAGGATCCAGCAGGAGAAAGAAATGTCAGCTAAGTAGCAGGCGCTGTTTGGAGAGTGCAATGGAGCTGATCCGCAGCCCCGGGGCAAAAGGAGCAATCCCAGGGCAAAGGTTAAAGAGTTCAGGAGCACTTCAGCCTACTTAATTGCAACAGGGCTCTTACACGGTGCAAGATGGATGGCTCGAGCCGGGCAAGGGGGGCAGAGCGGGGGCAGCAGCATCACCCGCCGGAGGCACAGGGATCGGGATGGAGGGATGGAGGGATGGAGGGATGGAGGGAGCACGGCTGCCCCTCGCCCCTCGCTTCTCCCCAAGATGCTGCTGCCTGGCAAAGTGTCCTGTGCCACAGCGGGACCCCCCGGCCACCACCTCCACTGGGAGCCCATCCCAACCCTCGCCCGATAAATGGGAATTTCTATTGGAGCAGGCTGATGCTGTGGAGGTTTTGCAACAGCTCAGCACAGCACTGGCCCAGGCAGATAAATAACTGGTAGCGAGAATAACTCCAGCTGCCAAGGAAATGTTTCCTGCTCCCCTGAAAATCGTAAGGAATGTTTTAAGGGGAGAAAAAGGGGGAATTGGTTAATGTTGCAGCTCTTGTCATTTTTCTTGCAGGATTTGTTTTCTTATTTCCTTTTATTTTGAATCTTCAGAATCTGAACATGTTTTGTATCAGTCCCAAAGTGCTTCTGCTGGGAAGGTGCCTCAGAAAATATTTTTAGAAGAGTTTTGGCTTGTTTTCTGACACATCTGAGAGATGTCATCAAAAGCTGATGTTTTGCATGGAAAAGCTCTCTTGCGTTATTTTTTTCTTTTTTTTTTAATCTAAAGAAAAAAAAATAGAATAAAAACATTTCATCCGTTTCTCACAGGGAGGTTTATACAGTTTCCCTGGTGATAAGAGCACAGGGCTGGCTCTTGAGGCACATGCGTTTAATTCCCAGCTCTGCCACAAACCCCCGCGATGACCTTGGACGAGCCACTTGGGCTCCGATCCGTACGGGATGGGATTTTTGCCTTAAAACTCCCGTTTGGCCTCTTCGACCGGGATAATGTCTGAAAAAAAGCGCTCATTTCACTCGGGTCCCTGTTCTCCCACCCCATCGCCCATCCATCCCGCTGGGGATGCTGCCCTGCGTGGGTGCTCCATCCCTGCATCCCGAACCCCCTCGGCGGCCGGGATGCGGAGCGAGGGCCGCGGATGCCCTCTCGTGGGAAGAGCCGGGCTCGGCCGCGCTCCCGATCCCCGCGGGAACATGGATATACCCCCATGGCCCTGCGGGTACCCCGATCCCCCCGAGCCCGGAGGACCATCCCCGATCCTCCCCGGGATGCAGCGCTGCCGCCGGGCATCACCCAAACCTTCCCAGGGCAAAACGTTCGGCACATTTTATTGAGGAAAGGGGAGAGGAGGGCGTCCTGCCCACCCGCAGGAGCAGCACCCATCCCACGAGGATCCCGCATCCCCCCGAGCCCCGGGGGGCTCAGGAGAGGAGCAGGGCAGCGAGGAGGCAGGGCAGCAGGAGGTGGCTGCCCACGAGGCCGGGGGGCGGCCGGGGGGCTCTGGGGGAGCCGTTGCACAGGTCGGTGTCGCAGCAGTGGATGCGGACGCCCGGCAGCTCCTGCTGCTGGCAGTGGCGGGAGGTGGCACAGCCGCTGGTCAGCAGGATGCCCAGGACCACTGCAAAGCAAGCAACAGGGCAGGACGTCAGGGTGACGGGCAGGGTGGAGGGGGAGGCTCTGCCAGCTCTGCACTGGGGGCCAAGGCCCTGCTTGGGGCCTGCGAGGGTGGATTTGGGGTGTGAGCATCACCAGCTCCACCCCGCACCCCACGGGTGGACTCACCGCTCTCTGTCTTAATGCAGAACCGGTGCTTGAAGCCCTGGTGGGACTGGGAGCAGGTGATCACCTCGGGGTTAGAGCACCCCATGTCCACGTTTTTGGTGCCAACCACGATGTTGCAGCCGTAGCACTGGAGTCCGGACACTAAACAAGAACCGCAAGAAACACAGCGGGATTTTTCCAGGGGGGGAAATGCTTCAACTCGTTCCGAGCTGCTCTCTAACGACGGCTTCGCAGCGCTCTCTGCCTTGCCAAGTCGCATTAAGCGCTGAGCCAAGAGCCCGGAGCTGCCCGTCACTTGTTTACCCGGTGGGCTCAGAAATACAGAATCATCTCCCACTAGAGGTCAGTGCAAAATCAGAGATTAGCCAGAGATTTGCGCTGGCATCAAACAGTGGGAACAAGGGAGCTTTGAAACAGGGGGTGTTAAGAGCAGGTGAAACCTCACAACGATGGACACCACTGAGTCAGGGCTCGGCCGTGCTCAGAAACAGCGTTTCCCTTTTTCACCAAATTTCTCCAATTTAGCTGTGCCCATTCGCTCCAGAGGGATGGTTTCATCAGAGTGGTTTGGTTTTCTCCCTGAACACAGTCCTGATTTTATCACAGGTTCTGTCAGGGAGGCAAACCAGCTTGGAAGCAGAAGGGAAATCCTCGTTCAGAGCGCTGTGACCCCGGGACAGTGGCCTCAGTGTGTCCCCAGGGCTTTGCACACTGGAGGCAGCTCAGTCCTTCCCTGCAGGGTCAGCGACTGTCTGAGAATTGCTAGATTGGGAATTAAGCCATTTCTTAGGTTTCTTTAAAAAAAGAAGGAAAAAAAAAGCCTTCCAACAATATTAATTTATGCTGTCCACAGAGTTTAAGGCAACCTCTGTGTTGACTGATCACTTGCACTTATTGCTGCCGTTACCTTTCCTCACCTCCAAATGCTGACCCAGAGCCCTTCCCGAGCCCGGCCTCCTCTGCTCCCACAGGGTTTTTGGGAGGTGGGTGAGACCCTCACACAGCCAGGCATGGTGAGGGAAGTCCTTGCCCCAGCCAGACCAGGGCAGGGGAGTCCAGGAGATCCCAAATTCTGCCGCACTGCCCTTTTGTACAAATCGTGATGATTTCAGCTCTGTCCTAAAACCACCAACCCGCAGCTGCATTGCTTAGGGCAGTAATAACCCCAAATTCATCCTGAGGATAAAACACACCTGAACAACTAGGCTTTAGGGAGGATGCAAACCGGACTCCAAAGCGTGGGGTACACACCCCACCCCGGGAACAGCAGCACTTACCCTCTGGAAGGACGAACACCACGGTCATCAGAGAGAGGATCCCATGGGCACCTCCAGGCATGTGTCTGCAGAGCATGGGGGTCGGCTCCTGGAGTCCACCCAGGGCTCAGAGGACGAACACCGGGGTCTGGGGGAGCGGGCAGAGGTCTCCTCTCCTCCGAGCTCTTTTCCCCAGCCGTGCTCGTCGCCTCCTCTTCACCTGCCAACCTCTCCGCCGGGATAAAGGGAGATGCCGTCGGTGCAGCAGGGCTCTGGCTGCTCCGAGCTTCTCCAGCCAGCCCCGTGGCACCCAGTCTCCTTATGTCGGTGCTTAATTTCTCCCTTTTCCTCTTGAGAAATTCTCTGATTCTTTCAGTTCATGCACAGACCTGAGTGCGTATGTGCTACCCTCAGTTATTTCTGTCCTATTTCCTCTGTCCACGATCACTTCCCATTAATACCACCGTGCAGCAGCTCTTGGAGAGAAATTCTCCCTAATCAAGATTTAGTTTTAAATCCACTTCGAAATCCTCTAATTCAGTTGGATTAGGCAGAAGGGGTTTGGGGAGATGTATGGTTTTACTTTTTTTTTTTTTTCCCATCTCTTTTTCCTCTCTGAGCTGCCTCATCTTCATGAACGGACCCACCGGCTTTCTGTGACATATTGTGCTATTTAAAGAGGGCAGGAATAATTTTATTAAAGAGAAGCAGTCAACTAATTTTAAATCCGACACTTGAGATCCTCTAACAAAGTACAGCCCTGGGGATGGCCGTGGGGTTAAAGGGAAAACCTGCAGGAGAGAAAGGGTTTGAATGCAGTGTGTGTATTTACATACAAGAAAATAGTTGCCTTAATAAAGCAGGGAGAGACCAAACAGAGCCAGCCCTGGGTTTGGATTGGCTCTGGAGGGAGCTGGGGCTGCCAGGGGGCTTGGGAAGGGAACAGGGGTGCAGTGGAGGAAAGGACCGAGCTGTGATGGCCCTACAGGGCCAGGGTTGGACCCACATCCACGTGGGACACCACAGATGTCACCAGTGCAGGATCAGGCCCCCAGACCCCTGTTGGCTCCTCCACCACTGTCCCCACAGGCAAAGCCTCAGCTCTCAGCGGAGCTAATGGGACTTGGAGAGCTAATGCTTACTAATAAGAGAGCGCGACCGAATGCATGGGATTAAAAAATTAAAATGACAAAATAAGCTGCTTATGTAGCTCATCCAGCAACTGCTTGCTAGCAGCACCTGAAATCCCCCACCCTGGGCACTCCAGCCCACCGGGCACCTCCTCTGCCAGACACAGCTCCCAGACAGGCAGGCTTGGACCTAATCTCCAACAGCATCTTCATTAACATGCATCCTTATCAATATTTCACCAGGAGACATCACAAACTGGTCCAAGCAGGGGCATCTACAGCTCAGGAAGGGCAATTGGCACCTGGGAGGTGCACCCGAGTGATGCAGCTCATGTATTCAAATCCCTTAAACCACCCACGGTGTCTTGCTTGCCTCAAAACAATGTGATTGTAACAAATGTCTGACAAAGTAAAGCCTGAAAGCCTGGAGGAGAAAGGATAAAACGCAGGAAATGGGATTGATTTAAATGCATGCATAAATCAGAGCATTCAATAAGGAGGGAAAACTAACTTTTAATCCCTTAATAAACTCATCAGTATCTGGAAGGAGTGGCCAGGAACAGCCTGGGCTCTGCAGCAGCAATGTAGCATGCCTGGAAGCGCTCAAGGACAGCTTGGACTGGGCTTGGAGCAACCTGGTCTAGCGGAAGGTGTCCCTGCCCATGGCAGGGGGTGGGAATGGGATGAGCTGTGAAGCCCCTTCCAAGCCAAACCGTTCTGTGACGCTGTGATGCGGCAGATGTTGCACAGCTGGCAGGGCCGGGGCCACGCAACACCTCTGGGCACCGCAGCTGGCTCCGCAGCCTCAGCCGGCAGAGCGGCTCCTCTGCCAGCGGCGCGGGGCACCGGCTGGTCCTTCCCACCGGGAACCCAGCGGGAAGGTCTGCGGGGCCGAGGGATGTCACGGTGCGGGAAACCTGGGGTCGGTGGGACCGGCAGTGGGATGCTGGGATGGGGTTAATCCCGGTAGGAACATCAACTCCCAGCGCCAGTTTGAGGAGTAGCAGCGCTACTCTTTAGCCAAATGTTTGTCTGATTTTAT
This sequence comes from Lophotriccus pileatus, assembly GCA_035583135.1. Classification (NCBI taxonomy): domain Eukaryota; kingdom Metazoa; phylum Chordata; class Aves; order Passeriformes; family Tyrannidae; genus Lophotriccus; species Lophotriccus pileatus. The sequence goes on from JAWWES010000038.1 coordinate 3,385,633, forward strand.
TCCTTTGGGACGCAGAGGAAAAGGGCCTTGAGAAAAGGGGGAAAAAACCCCATCCCAACCTCTTCGGCCGCTTCCACGTCTGGAACCTGTAACTCGCCATTAGCTCGGATGGAATTTGGAGAGATTAAACTCCCTGGGGCAGCGGGAACACGCCGGGAACAGGCCGCCGTTCCCTCGGCTGCGGGAGATTCCATCAGCCAATCTCCCGGGACACTCCTGCTCCCGATTTAAACCCGCGGGACAGGCAGCGGGGCGGCTGAACCCTGCGCAGATTAAGCGGGTCCGGCGGCAAATCCCGCTGGGAGTTCATCCCGCGGGCGGGATTTGCCGGGAGCGGTCAGCAGCGCCGCCCCGCACTCCGCCCCGTCCGAGGCGGGACTCGAACCCGCGTTCCCGGGGCCCGCCCCCCGGAAGCGGGCCCCGCAAACCGGTCCGGTGATTGGGAGCGCGCCCGCCCAGCAGGGGGCAGTCAGACAGGAGAGGCTGCTGCGCTTTGATTGGCTGGGAGTGATGAATACATTAAGAAGGTAGGCGAACGCGCGCGTTTGTGATGTTTTTCCGGGGGTTTTAGGGGATTTATAGCCGTAGAAGGACTCAGAGTAAATCTAACACATGGGGAATATAAAGATGTGTCAAACTGACGTGAATAAAATCACCATTATTTCCTCACACTATCTTCGCAAGCAGTGGCTTGCCGGAGGTTTAAATAGCGGCGGCAGCCACATACCATCCGTGTTGTATGAAAGGAGAGAAGGTTAGCACTCCCCTTGATAAGGATGGAAGAGGTCCTAGTGGCCTATACAACACACATAAGGTTAAGGCACTGCCACCTACTTCGTGGCATCTAACCATGTTTTTTTTTTTCGGTTTATCCGTTTTGGAGGGGCGAACCTTAAAATCCCAGCAGTTTTTGTCACCTGGTTTCTCCTTTTCCCTCAGCCCAAACGCTCCCAGAAAACCAGAGCGCCAGAGAGCGAGCTCGCCCTCCCTCAGCCCACTGCAACGTGCTCTGTCCCCTCTCAGCCTGCACCTAACACAAAGCTACACCTCCCCATCACAGCCTGTCCCCAAACCTTTTCAGTGCTCTGCTTTAGCTGATCCCGGCTCTCAAACCACCACAGCCACGCCAGGCTGCATATAATTACAGCTAAGTAGAGCTCATGCCAACAGGCCCCACCATTAATCCCAGGTGGGATATTAAGGATTAAAATATAACCTTTACAAAGAACAGCTTTCCAGTAGATCCTTTACATCAGGGCTCCACTAGACCTGCTGTTCAAGAGATTTCCTCCTGACAGCAGGAAAATAAATCATCTCCCTTCTCCATAGCACTTTGGCTCAGAGGGCAGAGAAAGCCATAGCACAGCTGGGCAAAGCCACTCACACATAGAGACATGAGAAGTACTGTGCCAGAAAATATTTCTGAATCTACATTAATATGCTGTGCTGGAGTAAAATACCCTCTTCTCCACGCTGTAAAGCAGCACAGCCCCATATTGCATTGAAAAGTTTCACTGGCCTGCAAGAAAAAGACTGAAAAATAAAAATCATGGATGGATCATTTGAGCAGTGACGCTCACCAAGTCTAGACACACAGTGTCCCTTCCTGGAGGTAATGAAAAGCTTCAAAAAGCCAGTGATATTATTAATAGCCATTTTAGCACCAGCTCAACATGAACAAAAAGAAAAGCTATACCTCATGTCTCGCAGCTCTTTTTCTCTAAGGGCAAAGCCAGGCAGCCTCCGGGCAGCAGTACAGAGGTCTGTACTGTAATTGATTTTCTGTTATTACCAAGCATGAGGTCAATACCAAAGAAAAAATGGATCTTTGCTTCACCAGGAACAAAACATCCCCTTCCAGCAGAACCCTCTGGGTGCAATAAACTTGTGCCTCCACGCGTTTCTTAACCAGCACAAGCTAAACGCTGGATCCCTGCTCGGCCTGCAAGGAGAGGACAGCAGGATTCTTTTCCTCTGCCAGGGGTTGTGCTAATGTTGTCTCTCCTGAGGACACCTTCACTTGAATCCTCTTACGGAACAAATTTTGACTTGTGTTCCTCTTTTTATCTCCACAACTGATGTAAAGCACCAGGTTCTTCCTCCTCCCTCTCTGGAGCTGCTACAGAAACACTTCCCTCTAAAGGTGTTTTTAAGGGGAGCTTTATGGACACAGACACTTGAGCACACTCTTACCACAAACATACACATAAAATCCCACCTCTTTATTATGGCATATGGTATTTTTTTGTTTTGTCTTGAGTGTGTAAATACCACACGGGTATGACAAAAAGGGAAAGAAATACCAACGCTGCAGATAGATACAGAGTCATGCCATTAGCAATACAGCTTCATACGATGGATTTCCAAGATACAAAAGTCTGGGGTTTGTTTCTTTTTACATTGAAATAACTTTACAGTGTTCTGTGAGCATTGCTTTAGAACCAGAAGAGAGGAAAAAAAGCCAAAATTAAAATATGCTGAGAACAACTACAAGCAGGATTCATTTTAATGGTTAACAGAAGAACTGTAACTTTGCTCTAGAACAGCATCTATTAAACACACGTAACAAGAGGTAAGCAACTATACAGAAGGTAAGAGATTCCACCACAGGAGTCAAGTCAGGGGCAGGAAGAGGGAAATCTGGAACTGCATGGTTTTATTTGGTCACAAAGTTTGAGCTGAGTGTTTAAAATGAAGCACCCTTAAAGATGCAGTACTCCTATTTAAAACAATACAGAAACTTCCCAAGAGACTAGAACCTACATTCTGGAAAAAAAACAAAATTAAAAAAATAATAATAAAAAAAAAAATTAGACATTTTAAAAAAATTCCACACATCTCTAGGCTCGTGACTTAACTTACTGGTACAAAGTAGGCTGGCAGGTCTTCCTGAAGCAGCATCAGTGCCCAGAAGCAATGCCACCATAAAGTACAGTATCTTTGGGGTGTCCAAGACAAGGCTGACACTTCTGACCCGACGTCAGAATGATCCGTTTGTCTGCCAAAACATTAGGCAAGAAAAGGAGACACTGCATGTTTGTTTTTTTCCCCCACCACGTTGCCCGGCTCTAGCAGAGCTAAGACGTTCTCTTTGGGCCAAGACTAACAGAAACCACTTTGTCAAAATATTCTTCAGGTTTCCTGCCAAAACTGGATTTATGGGTGGTGGTTGGTTTTTTTTTAGTAATTTTTTTTTTTAAAAAACACTTTTTTTTTTCTTTTTTCCTTTTTCCTGACAGTCTCTAAAGCAATCCTGGAACGTTTAACAGTCACTCTTCCACAGTTTAATTGTTTTGTCATTTTCTAGCGCCGCTGACGCGATGATGTTTTCTGTTGGGTGACAGGCTGTCGAGATGACAACATCTAAGCAAAAAAAGAAAAAGATATAAAACCACAATTATTTGCAGCAATGAAGTCTGGTTCATATGTCAGGCACTTCTGAAAATTAACATGTGTTGCTACTGTGTTTTAAAACAGCAAAGCCAAATTATCATTAAAACAGCAATGCCAGGTTGTTATTTCCTTGTAGCAGAATTCAATGCGTTATCTGTAAATATTTTACAACTGTAGCTCCTTTGGGACAGAAAACACAAGTAAAAAAGAATTAAGAGCAGTAGTTGGAAAGTGTCTGACAGGTTTCAAAATGTAAGAACTCTTTAGATTCTAGTTCCTGCTTGTATCTTAATGTCTCACACAGCTCATCAAAACCCAGATCAGTTTTTTCTTGTCATGTAAAGTATTTCCAACATCCCAGTCAATGCTCAGGTAGCACTTCATCTTCAGAGCCTTGCACCAGCCAGAAAATGAAAACCTCCTGCCACTGCCCCCATTACAGTCTAAATCAATGGAATACAGCCCAAATCCATGGAATGCAGCCCAAAGCAAAGGACTGAGCACGCTGAGATGTCACAGCACAGCCTCTTTTAGTTGGTACAGTTAAAACTCTGCTCTTTCTTAAGACTCAGACTTAAGTATCCACCAGGTGACATCTCAACTCTGCCTTCAAGACCAGGCAGAGTCTGTCTGTCTGAAAAGTACAGACATTTACAGCTCACATCACCCTCATCCTTGACAGCTGCAGCTCTGGAAGGTGTTCCTAAGCAATTCAAAGTCACTAACATAATGAGTTACTTAAATATCTTGACCAGGTCTGTCCTCAAGGAAATCTCTTTTGCAAGCTCATGTCAAAGATCTCACAGTGAAAGAATAAAACATTTTCAATGCCCATAAAATCCCTTCATAAAAAGGAGCAAATTCCCAGGGTTCAGTTAAGCTTCAGCCAGCCAAAAATTTATGGGTCTGACTGTCAAAACTAAACATCAGAGAGAAAACACTCAAGCTAAGCCCTCATTACAAGGTGACATGAGGAATATCCCACCAATAAACACAAAATCCTCTTTCACACCTGTGTGTCCTTGTAATTTCTGTACAATCTCTTTTGTCTGAAGGTTCCAAATATAAACCAGGTTGTCTTCTGACCCAGACACGATCCACTGGAGGGGCAGAGAGAAAACACAGTTATTTTAATCTATAACAGTAAACATTCCACTGTCATCATGTGAAAGGGAAGAGGAGGAAAAGTCAGGGAGCCTGCAGTGGGACAGAGGGCCCACCTAGAGACACAGACACCTGTGAACCAGCACCCACCAAAGGAGGTTTCCAGCCCTAAACTTGTTTCATCTACAGACAAGAGCAGTAAAAATGGCACAAAAAAACCCCACTGACCTTTCCACCAGTAACAGAGAAATTGGCAAATATGCAGTACTTCTCATTTTTGTGTCCTGTGTATGTCTTCAGGCACTGGAAGTGAAGAGTCACAAGTCATTAATGCAGCTGGGAGGGAGTTTTCTCAGTCAAGGACAAATTCTTGGCAGAAAAGACTAAACATATCTGCCTTGTTTCCCACCCTGCCACTTATCTGGAGGATGCAGAGGGCATCTCTGCCCTAGAACACAAAAAAAATAAAGCTCTAAATTTGTCCCATTACCACAGTGAAAGAGACCAAAGGCAATGTATTGTTCATAAAGAGAAAAATGCAGAAATATTGCTGTACTTAATGTCCCAGGCCCACGTGGGAACCAAATATTTTAATTTCTTTTCTTTTCAAAGTCATCTTTAGCCAGAGAATCACAGAATAGTCTGAGTTTGAAGGAACTTTTACAGGTCTGCCATAGGCAGGAACACCTTCCACTATCCCAGGTTGCTCCAAGCCCCATCCAACCTGGCCTTGGACACTTCCAGGGATGGGGCAGCCACAGCTTCCCTGGGCAACCTGTGCCAGGGCCTCCCCACCCTCACAGTAAAATACTTCTTCCTTATATCTAGCCTAAATCTACCCTCTTCCAGTTTAAAACCATCACCCTTTGTCCTATTGCAACAGGCCCTGCTAAAATCTTGTCCTCCCTAATAAAGGGGTACTAACACTTTTCTGTATAGTACTCATAAAATGTAAAACAAGTTCAAAAAGCACAAATGAAATCCAGGTTTCCCTATAAGCTTAGCTCAGTCTACATAGTGAGACAGAATTAATTACCTTTCCTTTGCTGTAGTCCCAAAGTTTAAGAGTGCTACAAAAAAAAATAAGAGAAAACGAAAAGATTTTAGTTCTTGTGGATTTTTTTAATCTGACAGTTTCTTATAAGCAGAAAAAACAATTTCTCCTCACCAGATTCCTTAAAGTCTACATGGATCATTTTAGCTTGGTTTCAGAATGCAGGGTTAGTTAATCCCAAACTATCAATTTTACTGCCATACCATTCATATTGTCCTCCATGAAAACCAGTATATTTAAAGTCGTGTAGTAGCATTACTGTGGCAGCCAAAGAGCAGCAAAATAAAGTATTAGCTGATACCCAATACTCAAAGCCTGTGTGTTTTTTTTGTTGTTGTTTTTTTTTAATCCTTACTTGTCCAAAGTTGCAGCTAATATGTATTTGCCATTTGGTGAAAATTTCACAAAAGACACAGGAGGGTTGTCATCATCTGCAGAGAAATTAAAAGCATTATTAGTGCACACATTGTCTCACTGGCAGAGAACTTCTCTGGACATTAATTTTTTGTTAATAGTTCCACTGAAACAGAATATCTGTGTCACAACAGCAAAAAATAGAGCACAGACAGGAAATATTTCTACTTACCAATCAGTGTTTTCAAGCACTGGCCTGATGCTGTATCCCAGATTCGACTATTAAAAACATACGAGAGCCATTACCATTGGTTTTAAAATATTTTTTCTAATTTCAACATTACAAAGTCTTTTTTTAAATGCAAAAGGTTTGAAGAGTGATGCAGACAAGAAATAATCACTTACCAGAGTCCATCATAGCTACTTGACACTATCAGGGATCCATCACGATTGAAATGCACCTGTAATGTTATTTATACTAAACATTAATTATTAAAATCAATAACCTTACTGATGTTCATAAACATTTGATCTGTAAGTTCCACTGAAGTCCTTATCCTCCATCACTGACATGGAATACATGTTTCTTCAGAAGCTAAGAACACATGACCACACAGATATTCTGTTCAGACAGCATCAGCAGATTCACCCCTGGGGATTGTACCTTATCGTTTTAAGGGCATGGAATTTAACCTCTTATGTAGCCACTTGTATGTTTTAAGGTCAATTTATTGCCTTTACACACCTCAAAATGCAGCTATTTTAAAGAATTACCACTACTAAAGTACATTTGTGAGCTTGAAATATCTTCTATGCAAGGCAGAATGATCACATTACTATAGCCAAGACTCAACATATCTGAGGCTCAATTTTTTTCCAGTTTTCTCCATTTCAAAAGCATTTAAGAATTGAACACCTATTTTTCCTTCATTTGAGCTGTATTCCAGGCTTATTTCACCTGTTAAATGAAAGAGATTTGAAACAAGAGCATCCTAGGAAACAGCCCTGCTCTGGATTTTAGTAATAGATTGAAGTATGAAAGAAAGAGACATTCAGGTTGCTCTCTGAGCATCAAGAAACCACAAACCTGTGTCCCAGCATGACTGCCAGACTCAGGTATGACTGGCTCACCTCTGGTCTATCCACATTAACACCCAGGACCAAAATCCATACAGATCTCAGAGAAAACACCATTCATTTCATTCCCAGTGAGCAACAACCACAGCCCGGCCTCTATGCCATGTAAGGGTTTGATAAGAGTCACAACACAACCCCCTCCTCCAGAGAGGCAGGACAGGAGCTCTTCTAAACAAAAAAAGCATGTTAGTGTGTTCATTTATGGTGAGGCACTTACAGCTGAAACTGGGTCAGAGTGAGCAGGCAACGTCTTGAGGCACTTCCCTGTTTTCACATCCCATATCCTCACGCTTTCGTCAAACTGGAGGTGGAAGAAAATGCACAAGGTGGTTTTAGTGAAGCACCTATTCAAGGCATGCAAGATGTTACAGTTTGACTATGGCACATGCCTCCCTCAAGCTGGACCAGAAAGCCCAGGACACAGGCACTGCACAGAGCAGGAATGACAGACTGGCAACAGCTCCCTGAACTCCTCCATGTAGGAAACCTGCACATTCAGGATGGGTTAAGGGCTTGAGCACGTCCCCAGGCAAAGGCAGCAGTTCATCTAACTACAAGATGTGCATGTAGGGGAAGACAGAGAATTTAAATGGATCAGGTGACTCATATTCTTTCGTTTTATATTATTTTCAAACCATGTACTAAGACGTGACCTGCTCTGCAGCGGGTCCAGGTGCCTAGAAGTCACACTGCAGTTAAATTAGGGTCTAGGTGATTAGAAACTACAAGCAAAGTTGTATTGTAAATTCTGTACTCACTACTTACAAATTATAGTACACTGATTAGGGTTGTAGAAATCCTGTGCCATTCTAATCATAAATGTGTGCTGTATGAATCATAATAACATGTTAAGAAAATAAAAGTGTAATTGTAACTATGATTTAGTGCTGCCATCGTTCTGCCAAGGATCCCTAAAGAACCTGTCTGTCCCTTTAGTGACAGGTGACAGACTGTGCAGTACTTGCTTTCCACAAAGGAAAAAAAGATAAATAAATCACTCACTGAGCCAGAAACGATGAGGTTTGACTGAGGGTTGAAGTTGCAGCAGAAAACGTAGTTACTGTGCCCTTTCAATGTCTTTAAGCACTTACCCTGAAATAAAAGTTCAGTTAAATGTACAGCACCCTCCAGCAGCATTCAGATAAGCCACATTAAGGTTAATCACTGTGCAAGACATAAAGAAACCATCTCTAACCCCAGATTTAGATGGGCAGAGGACCAGCTATAACAAAACAAGAAAGAAAAATAATTCAACATATTTTTAATGATTGCAGACAAAGTGCAAACCCTTTGGGCTACTCAGAAGACCCAAGCAGTTTAACATACCTAACCAAAACTCAACCAAATTATCCCATTCTCACTGTAACTGCAGAAAATGAAGGGGGAAAGAAGTACAGATAAGTGTAGCTATAATAAGAAGTTACAAAAAAGTGTCATCTGAGAGGCTGCTTTCAGAAATGAAGGCTGTGGATGCCACCAGAAGGCTTTAGTGCTCTCTCTCTCTCTCTCTCAGGATAACAGGCTTCTCATGGCATCTACAAGCATCCCCCTCTTTCCAAGAGCAGAGGAGCCAGAGCTTGAAACTTTACCTCTCATCAAAGCACATCAGGCTGCCTCTCAGAAAAACATGAGTAAAGAGGCCAGTGTTGGAGAAAATGAACGTAAATAATTTCTGCTCTTACCGAGCTTACATCCCATATTTTGAGAGTTTTATCATCGGAGGCAGAGACAAGAAGGTTGGAATCTGATGACCAGGCAACATCAGAGATTCCCTAAAACAAAGGAAAACAATTCTCTTCTCAGCTCTGTTTGTTCAGTGATACAGAAAAATGGAAAACACAGACTGCATATTACACTCACAGCTGAAGCCTGAATGAAAACTCAGCCCTGAGAGTCAGGAATTCAGTGATTTCACTGGGTTAAGAGCTCCTTTAACACATGTGCATTTTAAGCTCAACCATATACTCTGAAAACATCAATGACTTGTTCACACAGTTCTTACTGTGCCCACAAATCCCTTTGCTGGAATTCATAAACACAATGCTATATAAATTAATCTGAGTAAGTGGCTTTTCTTCATGACAAATGCCTGCTCTTTATGGTCCGAGTCCCCAAAGGCTGGGGAAGAAGTTTCTAGTGGTTTTTCTATTGGTAAATCTTCATTTCTGCTCATAAAACTCCAGTGCATAAGAAACTTTAGAAAAACAAAACCAAAGGGTTTGGGAGTTTGTGTTTTCTTTAGGACTTTGCAGAATGAGTAAGTGTTGTGTTTATGTAGGCAAACCCACAGGAAAAATTCAGTCTCCTTAAAAGGCAAGTCATTTTGTTCCATACACAAAGGAAAGACGGAACAGGACAGAGTGTTACATGGATTTTCACCCAAGAATGCCCTGCCCCATGTCTGAGGTGGGTTCTCCTTAAATTCAGGGACAAAAGGAGCTGCCTGGGCAGAGACTAAGGAGTTACTCCATTATCAAACTGCATTTCCCCCACATTTCCAGCCTGACCCAGCATTACTCCAGCAGTTCCAGGACTGTATAAACAAAGAACTACAAAGCAAGACTGAAGAACAAGCCTTTTACACGAGTCAAACTAACACAGAATAGAAACTTCTGGAGGAGGAGGAAGGAAAATTCTTTAGAAGTAAATGCATATAGTAATCCCTTCACACTTACCAGTTTATGACCAGATATTGTTTTCTCAAACTTGCCATCATACGCTCCCCAAATTTTAATGAGTTTGTCAGCAGCTGGAAAAGAACGTGGCAGTTCAGACATTAACAGCACCGACAGGCAGAGCTGCCCCTTCCAGGGGGGAGGAAATACAGTAACTGCATCTCTGCAGACATGGGCAGTTCTCCCTCCCCAAGCAGACCTCCATGAATAAGGTGATATGGAACTGGTAAAGAACAGCTTCCTCCAGGCCAGGCTGCAGCAGCTGAGGTTACATAAGCTGCCTGGAATGCAGAGAGTCTCCAGCAGCTTTAGTTTCTCTCATGACAACTTGGGTTTCTACTTTTGTTTTAGATTGCCACTGGTAAAAGCAGTGCTGGTCCATGGGAATGCTGAAAAGCTTTTGCCCCAGAAAGAACTAAAATTACACCATAAGCTGGAATGAATTAATGCCTGCAGAAACCCAAACATTATTATCCATGCTAACTTGCAAAATGTACTCCGGAGGAAAAAAGTTGATATTTGCCAGATGTAAAGGTTGGAAAACCTGGGCAGGAGAGGGGGGAGACTCTTATGAGGACACTTGAACATAAAAATGATTTATATATGGCACACTGCACTGGTCTTATCCAGGCTATCTGCATTTAAGTCAAAGCCCCAAGTCATTGCCATGTCTGGAAGATGTTCCAGCAGCCCTTTTCAACTGCCCTTTTCCTTATACAAGGATCCTCTCTGGATCACTGAGGGTCATCTAAACGCATTTTCAAGGGAAAGCTGTCAAATGCTGAACACCAAAAAACAAAAACATTATGAAATACCAAAGCTGACAGGAAAAGGACCTGTTCTATAACTTAAAGCAAGAAGTGAAACACTGTTTACACCAACCTTCTGCATTTCACTGAGGTAACCAAAGGCTCTGACTATCAAACACCACAGGCACAGAGAACAGAAGCACATGGCCAGTCCTCTGTATCACACTTACAGCCCAGTAACACCTTCCTTATTTCCCAGAGCTTAGCTTTGCCTGGAGATGCTGCACACAAAGTTTAATTTAAAAGCTTAACCCGTGTCTTTAGCAACACAGAAAAGCTCAAGGGTTTCCTTTGCATGGGGAAAGAACCCTCTTTGGTTTTGCCCATTTGCTCAATAAAGCAAGCTGAACAGGATTCCCCAAACTGGCAATCCAGTGTTCAAAGTAACAGAACTTAAACAGCTCAAATCAGATTATTTCAAAGACTGACAGCTTCGGTATCACTCCTCTAAATAAAACCATGACACTACATCCCTTTTCTACCTGATGGAGGTAACACTAAAGACAGGCCCTTCTCCAAGGCTCACATTTGCATGGTTGAGATGAGTTAAAAAGCAAGCAATACTTACAGGAGCTGGCAAGCCACTCTCCATTAGGACTAAACTTGACTGATGACACTGCCTTTGTATGTCCTGCTAACGTGAACTTTAGAGCATAGTTTGGTTTTACTGGAGCAGGCTGTAAGAAAAATGCATGTGAATGAGTTACATTCCAAATTTAGCACCTCAGTGACCAGCTCTGGCCAGCACACAGGAATGGATCATGTGGATATTCACCATAACAGACATTCCAGCATTTACATTCCTCTTCCCTTCTAATTCCAAAAAAACAACAAAACAAAACAAGCTCCCTTGCTGTCTTAGGCCTTACTGATTCAAGCACAACACCAACTCATCCTTGATGTGAATTCCATCCAAGCCAATAACAGGTGAGAATAACCCAACAGTCCAACCACAAAGTGCTTGGCAGTTCAAAATAACACTCTTGGTTATTGATCCTTGCAGTGCTTTTGAGTGTTTGCAGTTTTCAGCTCTATCATGAATTAAATCACAGGCCAATTTCTCCCTGCCCCTAAAAATCCCACTTTTACCCTTTTCACCCTTTGCAAAGGCTTCATGGTAAGAGAATATCATCCTCCTTTGAGCATCTGTAGGCTTCAAAGAACCTGGATAACTGTTTCCCCCACGCTGCAACTATGATCACAGATTCACCATTCTCCAGCCACCTCCAGGCATTCCAAGAATACAAACAACCTGCCTTTGTCATGCTTAGAGTGACAAGAGACATGAACCTCCTTAGGACCAAAAAGACCCCGAGCACTACAGGAAAGCCAGCACTCCATCCCCTTTTCCCATAAAATCCTCAGCACGACAGCAGGAGCAGAGACATGGAGAAGATCTTAATCTACATGAGAATCCAAATCCCTAATTCTGGCCTGGCTGTTCAATATGCAGGTAGTTCCATGTGTATTTACAGGGATATTGTTCGGAGCCCCACACACACCTTGCTCTGATTGGTAGAGGAGGAAGGAGTAGATTGTGTTTTGGTGGATTCTGCATCTGGCTTCTTTTCTTCTGTTGCCATGGTTCTGGAGCTGGCAAATGAGACTTATGGGTGCTTGAAGGGGAGAATGAATGTGCTGCTTCAAAAGGCAGCTCTTGCCACGGAGAGGAGAACCGCACTGAAAGGAAAACCTGGAAGGAAAACAAAATATTCTCATTAGCTGTCAAAAAGAGACTCAGCAGCCAGAAGAGAGAGATTGGTCTAAGTGCAGGTCGCCAGAAGCAAGTATGAAAACCCTGTTTATCATCTGTTGAGCAACACAGCAGTATTTTAGGCCTTCAGACCTACTCACTCAAAAGGCCGAGAACCCAAGCCACGTCCTTTGATCACTTCTTGGAAAGGATTTTCCCACTCTGCCCCACTCCAAATAGAAATAACACACAATAGCTTTGAGGTGTGGTGGGGTTTCTATATCACATAAACCAAAACGCTTTTAACAAGCGCTTAGTACACAGTAAATACAAAAGTTTGCATGAAAGATGGAAGGAACAGTCCAAGGCCTTTTTATTTTATTAAGGTAGAGAATAGAAGACCATTATGAACACAAAAACCAGCCAGCACTTCCAAAGCTTAAGACCCTGTTAGATTCCTTTCACCTCAAAATGCAAATATTTTGGTCTCATATTTCCCTCCTCGACAGTCTGACCATCAAACCATGCCCTTCTACACCCAAGACTTCCCCCTGCCTGGAAGCAGCCTTGGATCAGTCCCTCCAGACTCGCTTTCTGTAACAAAATCTGACGGAGTGCAGTGCCAGGATTTGGTAATCAGGGCTGATGCTGCAGAGGGAACAAATCTCCACTGCAGCTGAGCTACATTTCAGCTCAGGATCAGAATCAGCCCCAGCTCACACTGTCAGGATTTGCCTTCCAAGTGCGCTCACAAATATCCCAGCACTGCTGCCTAATCTTTTGCTGGTGGCAGCACATTTGGGAGCAAGAACGTTTGCTCCCAAGGATCCACTGGCATTCCAAGCATCTCCTTCCCGGGAGGGTGCAGACCACGGCGCTACCAGTTGCCTGCGGGCTGTACCCAGCCTTGTGCACGGCTGGGGAGACCAGAGAATGAGGCTTGGCTCATCTGCTCCCACCTCCTTGCCTAAGCAGGGCCACCCCAGAGCACATGGCACAGGACTGCGTCCAGAGTATCTCCACTGAGGGAGACTCCACACCCTCCCCGGGCAAATCTGGAGGGAGGGGGGCCACGACGAGAAATTAAAGTTTCCTAACGCGGATCAGCTCCTTTTCGCATGGAGCTAATCTGGGCGCTCGGGCGAGCACGGACACACCGACTGCCTGGCCCGGGGAGCGGGGGTCCATTCCCGGGGAGCTCCATTCCCGAGGGAGGGTGTCTCCATGCCCCAGGGTCCCTCCATTCCCGTGGGGAGGGACTCCATACCCCAGGGAGGCTCCATTCGCGTGGGAAGGACCCCATTCCCGAGAAAAGGGGGGGGGGGGGGGAGTGCTCCCAGCACATCCCAACGCATCCCCCCCACCAGACACGCGGTACCGATAACACCCCTCACCCGCCCCTCTCCTCCCAGGCCCCCCCGAACGCCCCTTCCCTGCCCACCCTCGCTCTGGGAAGGGGGTGCGGGGATCCCAAATTCTGGATGGCGGAGGTGAGAGCGGGGTGCTGGGGGTTGGGAGGGATCCCCCCACGCGGTGAGGGGGGGTCGGGGATGTGAGGGGATGGGGGGCCGGCTGCGGGAAGGGGAAGGGACGGGAGGGGAGGGAAGGGGAGGCGGCGGCGCCGCGCGCGGGCAACGGCCGTGAGGGGAGAAACCCCCCCCGCAACCCGGGGCGGTGCGGGAGATGGAGAGACGCGAGAGGAGCCCGGAGAGGAGCCCGCCGCCCGCTCGGTGACTTACCGGGGGGATGGGGAAGGGGAGGAGGAAGAGGAGGATGAGGGGGGCGGCGGCCGCCGCCGCCTCCGCGGCGAGGGAGGAGCGCGGCCGCGGGAGGGGAGAGGGGGGATGGCGGCGGCGGCGGCGGCGGGTCCGGGTCCGCCACAGGCGGGGAAGGCGGGCAGGGCGCCTGCGCGGGGCGGCGCGGGGCCCGCACAATGCCGCTCTCTCCCGGGAGCGCTACGGCGCGGCCCGAGAGCCAAAAAGGCCGCACGGGCGGGGCCGCGGCCCGCCCCTTCCCTCCCTCCTTTCTTTTCCCTCCCCCCTTTCTTTTCCCTCCCCCTCCTTTCCTTCCCTCCCTTCTCTCCTCGGCTTTCCCTCCCTTCGCCCGCTGCTGCCTGTGTGTGCCGCGTGGCCCCCGTGGGAGAAGCAGGCACAGGCGGACAGACGGGTCGTTGGAGCTCCGTTGGGCCCGGCTCGGAGAGGGTTGGGCGTCGTTGGGGTGCGGGTTGGGTGCACACAGCAGCACCCTCCGCTGAAAGCTGCTGTGCCAAGAGCAAGCGAGTTCACGCGGCAGTAACGTCTGCATAATGCCTACAATAAGGTCCATAATGTCTGTATAATGGCTATAATAAGGTCTATAATGTCTGTATAATGGCTATAATAATGTCTACAGTGTTTATATGATGTCTCTAATGCTCTCTATAAGGGAGGAATCAGCCTCTTCTCCCAGGTAACACGGGACAGGACAAGAGGACACCGCCTCAAAGCTGCACCAGGGGAGGTTCAGGCTGGACATCAGGAGGAGTTGCATTCATGGAAAGGGTTGTTAGACATTGGAAAGGGAGGAGCTGCCTATAATAATGTCTATATGATGTCTATAGTAATCTCTGTAAGGTGGGGGTCAGCCACTTCTCCCAAAGTAACAAGGGACAGGACAAGAGTACACGGCCTCAGGGGAGGTTGAAGCTGGGCACCAGGAGGAATTCCTTCATGGAAAGGGTTGTTAAACATTGGAATGGGAGGAACTGCTGTTAAACATTGGAACCATCACCCCTGGAGGTATTAAAGGAGCAGCTGAATGTGGCACTCAGTGCTTTGGTCTGGTTGACAAAGCGATGCTCAGAGGTTGGAGCTGATGATCTTGGAGGTCTTTTCCAACCTAAATGATTCTGTAATGCACGAGCCTGATGTGTGAGCCATTTAACACTGTGATCTTTGCCTGGATGAGAGGATACCTAAGGCAAGAGCATCTAAGATGTTTTCTCGGTGTATCGGCACGAAAGTCCTGACTCGCAAAAGTGTTTAATTCATTAAGCCCAAACAGCCAACTTACAGCTAAACATGTGTTTAAGCACTTTTCTGGAGAGCAGGAGGTTTTTCTGAACCCACACAGCACAAACTGCAGTCTGCTTTCATTTAAGAGGGAAGAAAAGGAGACGTGTGTCATCTACTGGCCCTTTAACACAGGAAGAGGTTTAGGTTCAAAAAATTCTAGTGGCAGTTGAGAAAGGAAAGGAAAAGCTGAAAAAAACCTGTGGTAGACTGAAGCCAAGGCCCTTCTCCTCCAGGCTGGAATCCCACAGCAGAAGTCTGGAAAATAAGCCCTGCCTTCTAAATTCAGGGAGGTAAAACCGTCAGAAAAAAACTGCACAGTCACCAGAACAATATTAAGAAATAAATCTAGTTCAGTTTCTGTTGGGGATTCTTCCATATGGTTTTAGCTTAAAGTTTTCAGTCTTTTAAGAAATAAATATGAAGTAAAATGAGAGAACACAAATCAAATCAGCGGTATAATGCTATTTATAGGACTTTTTTTGTGACAGGGTGTTTTTGTTTCTTTCATGTTGGAGATAAAAGTTTGTTTTTTGCCTCTCAATGTCTGCTTTGGAAATTTTTGCCTGATATTTTTATGTATATGGATAATATATATATGCATGTATAAAACCCCTCACCTATGATGAATAATATCTCTCTGGAACCTGAAAAATTACAAATGAATTGTAGTCCTAAACATCCCTTTAGCTTCTAAGCGTAATAGAGATATTTTTAAACAAGTTTAAAGTGTGATGAACTCCATTTGGCCAAGTACCTGATCCCGTGCCAGGTTGGGGTTTTGACAGCACAGAGATGCAGGAAAAGACAACTTGGAGAGCAGGGACATGGCTTTGGGACCCAGGGCTTTGCATGGACAGAAACTTGGATGAAATTTAACCTGATGGTTGTGAGTCATCTGTGAGGGTCTTTCTTGCTCCCCCAGCCAGGCTGTCACAGCTGGGATCAGCAGGATGTGACATCTGTCCAAATTCCCTCTCTGGAAAACAGTGGGGCTTGGCAGGCTTCTCCCTCACAAAACCTTTCATTCCATTTGGTTCAAAATGGGCTGAACTTGGTGACCTGCCAAGTGCACTGGAAATGACACCTGTCTGAGGTTTTTTGGGGGAGAGCAGCTTCCCATAATGATGAAAGAACAATCCATGAGTGGCTCAGATTGGAAGGAAGTACCTGCTTTCAGTCCTGCTTTTGGGATGGCTTTAGGGTGTCAGGAACAGAGCTGGGGCCATGGCTAACGTATATGATTTCGTCACAGGTTCTGCCAAGACCAGAACTAACCCAGTCCTGCAGATTTGATCCAAAGGACATTATTGTTTGTGGAAAAGCTCCCAGTAAATTCAGTACACGCTGGACCTGCTCTTTAGACCTGCCTGCTGCAAACCAGCTCATGCTTACGTTTGTAGTGGTGAGTAATAAGGCACTAAGCTCACAAGCTGTGTGAGTCCATGTTTATGTTTTGGCACAATTGGTAATCTCAGCTCAGAGTTTTGTTTGCTTGGGCCTCTCAGCAGACAGAGGAAGCGCAGAACAGACTTGCTGTGTGTTACACTCTGCTCAAGACACAGGGAGGAAGAACTCAGGAGAGACCTGCTGCATCTTTCAGGCTTCTAAAGAGCAGCTGATCCCTGACACAGAGCTGTTTCTGGGTGGTTCCCAACATGCTGCTACGTGTTGTTTTTGGGTTTTTTTCTAAATCCCAGATACATCACATTCATATGTTTCTTCTGGGATTTAAAAACAAACACTGAACCTTTTCCAGGGTGATATTTCTACCTCCCTCACTACACTACGAGCTTTGCTTGCATCACTGCCAACATTTGTTCATTTAAAACTAGGAACTCTTACCCCAGTGGAGAGCAGGTGGGATTGAATTCATTCTGGCCTGGGAGGGACATGTAGACACACTTAGTCTGGGCATGAGGGGCCTATGGAAGTTGAAGAACTGCTCTCAGTGTAATATCATTGAACACTGCATGGATCAAACTCCCCATTAGTAAAGACCTGTTGAGGAACAGCCCATGATTTTGAAGAGCAGGTAGGACTTCCCAGAGGACTGGAGTCCTGCAATGTGCTGTAGTATATCATGCAGTGCAAATTCCCCCCAGTGGAAGTCACAGCCAAGTTAATGCATAAAGGCTGCTGATTTGAGAGCCCCAGACTGAGTCACACACGGTCTCGCTGCCAGACGTGATGACAGCCTGCCTCTCCCAGCCACTTCAACTGGAGCAGCAGGTTCTCAGCACTTCTGTGAATCAGGAGCTCCGTTCCTGGCTGGTGCAAATGGCTGCAACCACAACGAATGGACAGTCCTGTACCATTGACTCACACCCCTGAAATAGTTCTCGTGAAATCTGAGTATATTTATTACTCCGTTTACAAATCAAAATGTTTGAAAGTGTTACCATTTTTTTAGAGCATCTTTGCACTGTTCTCTCCAGTCTTTGTAAGAAGGCAGGAGGAAAAGTAAGGAAACACACAGGAATCCTTTAGGGCTTTAGCCAGCTGAAAATCTGGCATGTTCTAGTGTCTGATGGTTTAAACTGCCAACTCAGCAGCACCCACTATTCACAGGCTTGCTTACCTGTGCAAACCACTGTGCTAACAGCAGGTGCTGGGTTCATTCATCCCACTGAATGTCTAACAAAACCATTTAGATGCAGGTACTTTCCAAAGAAACATATTAACTGTGGCCAAAGATACGTGGCCATGTTGGCTGGGCATTTTCTTTTCCATCCCAAACTCTGTGGTCATGTCCCTTCCTTCGCTCCCACAATAGTCTGGGCCTTTGCTCTGCTTCTTTCCATACATACCTTAGCCCACAGCAGCCCAGTCTCCAGCTCTTCCAGGTAAAGTGATCCTGATAAAACTCACTGAGGTCAGACAGAATATTCTGTGGGCTCTCCATGTCCTTCCTTCCATTGCAGTGGGAGCCATTCTCCTCTTTTTCTCTGGTTCGAGAACTTCCAGTCTGGAAGAACATGATTTAAATCCACTCTGGACCCTTCATTGGATATTGGCTGTCTTCAGGCCACCGTTCAGATCATCATCAAAACTGCTCTTTGCAGATGAACACTTACAAGATCCTTTGGGTCTTGGATCCCTCAGTTCTTTCCTGTCTCCCCTTCAGATAGCACAGTGCTGTGTCTTTGGGGGGACTGTAGACATCCTGGCTCCTGGATTCCCAGTTTGGGGGCTCTGCTCACCCTTTTCCAGATGAAGAGTGAACACCAAAGAGACAAATGTTCTACAGGCACTGTCACGTTCCCAGGATGGCCTCACCAACTGGTGTGTCCAGGCTCTCAGGATTACAAAGAATGAGTCAGAAGAGCTGAGTCCCAATTCTGACTCTGCCCGTGATTCTCTGCATCATCATATTCCCTCTCAGCTTCCTCAGATGAAAAACAGGAGTCATAATATTTCCTTACCTACAAAGGCTTTTAGGAGGATTATTGCATTGTTGTGAATTCCACAGATGAAAGGTACTACAGAAGAACAAACTGCAATTATTGTTTCAAGCCTCTGCCCTAGTCCTGTCATCCTCAACTCACTGAATAGCACTTACTCAATCGAGGAAATCCTGCCACTACAGTGAAGAAGATCATTGGAAAAGATGACTCTCTGTTGCAATAAGAGCATTTATCCTCTTGTGTTCAACACCCTTCTCCCTGGCACTGGGATGATCAGAATCACATAATCCCAGACGTTTACTAGATATTTTTAAGCAATCTTCTATTTGGGCACTATTATTTCGTTATCCCAAACGTGGCTGTCATTGAATAAATTCCCTTTTTATAATGTTTAACATCCACTCTAGAGATAGCAGCTGCTGTGAGCCTGCTGCTGTGTGAGGTCTCTTGGAGCCCATGGTGGCTGATGGCTGACAAAATAGTCAGAATGGCCAAATTTGGCTGCCTGGAGGCGTGTGGAGCTCACATCAGCCTTTCATGTGCATGCACAGCGTGCCTAGGGATGTGCCCAGAGATGGAGGCTCAGAATGCAATGCCAGTTTGGTATTCATACCCCTGTTGCAGGTTAATCCACCGTCGGATACCCCTTCAGCAGCCTTCTCCTCTTGGAAATCCCAAGTGCAAATACTAACAAAGAGCTTCCCTTGCAGCGGGGAACTGTGGTTTTGATGGTGAAACAGGCGCTGAAGGGTGAGGTAAAAATCAGAAGCTTGCAGTTAGTACCTACAGCAAAGGTCAGGAAAATTGGTGCTCTGGGTTAGGGTTCCCAGCAGCCCCTGATTCCTGTTAAATACTGTGGGGTGCAGTCACACCAGGCACTGTGTGTGGCCAGTCCTCACAAAACTCATCTAGTCTGCAGAAACAAATATCTTCCTTTTCTGCTTCCATCTTCTCCTATTTTGAAAAGAATCCAAGACTCCAAGAGCAGAGAAGCAAAAACTGCCAGTGTTCAACAGCCCTGAAAACCACCTGGGTTTGCACAAATAACATTTCTCGTGTTTGAAGCCTGTGCACAAAGCTTTTGAGAAGGATGTTGGTACCACTGTTCATTATGGGTTAAAAGTACTGCAACAGGAGGAATAAATACATGGCAGGTGTTCGTTAACAAGGTACTAATTGGGTAACTGGAGGTGCAACATAAGAGACCACAGAGGCCAATCAAAAGGCTTTGGGGGAATCTTGGATGCTCCTCTGAGCTCGGGGAGCAGGAGGAAGTAAAAAGCTGCTGCTGTAGTCTTGCATTTTATGGAAAAGCTGATGTTAAGGTGTCTCACAAGAAGCGGGCTGTTACATCTTGTGCATGAAGCTGTGTGACAAAATCGGTTCAGAATTTAATTTAGAGATTGCAACTATCTTTTCCTTGGCTGAAGAGCTTTTACTTTGGGCTAGATAATTTGAGCTTGAATTGTTCTGATTTGATTTCACTGTACCTCCTATGTGGTTTATTCAAACTGAGTCAGCCTGTGCCTGTTTGGCTAAACCATTATCTAAACTCACTGCCTTGCATAAAGAAGGCTTTAGGGATCCCAAATAATGTTTGCTTTCCTAATCCCTTGGAGGATGCAGCGGGGTTCTTCAAGCACAAGTTTGCAGACCTACAGGTAGGTGTGTGAGTGACTGGTGTGTTCCAGGTTGAAAGCTGATAGTGGTGAAACCTCTGGGGACAGTTTCCCATGTGAACTGTTTTGCCTGTTCAGCCTGATGCGTAATGAACATTACAATTTGGTATGAAACTTGTCTTACACCCACCCTGGGTGAGATAAGGAAGGCTAAGGTGTAACTGGAGACTGCTTTTGGGCTGCAGTTTGGATGCACCCTTCATTGACAAGCTGCTCTCGAATGTGGGTTTGCAGTGAGGATCAAACTGTGATATTTAACCTGTGCATGTTCCTCTGTGAGGTGAGTGCCCTGCCAGCTTGGAGGGCTTTGTGCTCTTTCATGTTTATGCTCTCTGGCTTTTCTTGTCTCTGCCTTTCTGCCTGCACTCCCCAGTTTCACCCTGCTCTCCTGTTGCTGGGATTGCTGAACACTTTGCATTAGGAGCCCCCTGTTCAGCTCCTTGTGGCTCTGCCAAGCCTTACATTGCAGCCAACACATTTTTGTTGCAGGAGTTTGCCTCAGACTAAAATATAAATGCATTTATAAACCAAGCTTTCAGATTATGGCTCAGCTGAAAATGAGCCTTTAGAGTGCACGGAGAATGTTTCCCGAGTGTTCATAATGAATACGCAGCCGATTGTTCCCTGCCCCCTCCCTTGGAAAGCTTCAGCCTGCCAACTTTTCCCAGCCCCCAAGCCCAGAGCGGCAGCAGTTTTCATTTAGGGGCTCTTTGGTCATGCTCATGATTTGGTGTCTGTGTATGTTATGGCATTCATGAATTCATACTCTGGTTATCCATGTGGATCAGGCGTGTACTGGAGCAGGACAGTGCATTCAAAGGATCTGACCTGGTTCTCTTCAGCTCCCAAAATGCTTTGATATACGTGTGCTCTTTTAGAATTGCCCTGACAATGGGCATAGAGCAGAACGGTGGTAAAAAGTGCCTTGTGCTCAAAATCCAGGCCTTCCCTATATCCCTGATAGCTGATATTCAGGACACTTGTGGGCAGGGCAGAGTTCAGGTGGTGTTACAGAGGGGTTTCCTCGCTCAGCCTGGCAGTGTGGAACAGTCAACCAGACACAGGGCAGGTTTGTGAGCACCAGTGTGGTGGTGCCCCTTGAGAAGACATGGATTTTACCTTTTTCTCGCTGTTTGCACGCTGTGTGTTCCCACAGAGGCCAGGGGCTCTGGGTGTGGAGGGCAGCAAAGTGACTTTTGGGTACCTAAAGTTGAAAAGAGCAGCTGGCAGGAGGGAAGTCCAAGTCACACACTGACCTAGGGTGGGGTTTGGGTGTTGATGTAAATTCACACCCTGCCTTACAAAGGAAATACTTCCAAGAGCAAAATGGCTGTGAGCGAGTTTCTGGTTCCTGAGTTTGCACAAGCCTTGAAGTTGAGTGCCATAAAGCACTTTTTCTTGGGCTTGGCTAAGGCATATGCACAACTTTGGTTCCATCCTGAGGCAGCCACAAGCACGGCGAAGTGGAATTTCCTTAAACATCTGTCCCCTTGCCTGTACAAACCCCAGCCTTTCTGATGATATCATACCTCTGGAGAAATTTCAGTTCCGTTGCTCACGTTTTTCAAAAGCTAATCTTCCGTAAATAAGACCTTTTAGTAAAACTGCCTTTACCTTATGGTTACAATAAACTGACTTATTAATTGGCATCAGTGTGTGGTTGTCTGTACTGGCAGTGTGGCAGCCTCTGTTGGCACATGGTTCTATTTTTTTTATTTTTTTTTTTTTCAGCAGCAATTCAATCACAGTTTGGGTTGTAACTATTTTTTTTTTTTTTGACTTCTGTTTGTATTTGTGGATTTGCTTCAGGACATGGGCTGTGTTGCTCTGTTGCTTGCAAGTGTCTGTAGCAGCGCTCGTGTTTGTTGATGCTTTTATGGTGGTGCGTTGGTAAAATTCACATTGTTTTTATTGCATACATTAGATTAATTTCTGTTGTTTTCAGCAGTTGACAATATTATGAAATGCATCAACCAGTGTGAACTACGTCGGATTGTGGGTTTTCTTGATGGATTTGTTTTGGTTTTTTTTTTTTTTTTGGCCAGCTACTACTCCAGCGTGCATTGGCGGCGGGCTATTTTTATTGCAGCTCGTATTAGTTGTTGCGTAATAAATGTGAGAGCGCATTACCCAATGCAAGCCGCGATTAAAAAAAAAAAAAAAAAAAAAAAAAAAGAACAACCAACACACACACAAAAATAGGGGGGAGCGAAAGGAAGCCAAGCTCCCGCAGTTGTGATTTAAAAACTCGGTCCCCCGCGTGGGTCCCGCGTTTGCAGCCGCACTTTTTAAGGGTCTTGCCGTACCTTTAGAGCGGCGGCGGCGCCACGGCGGGCGGGGAGGGAGGGAGGGAGGGGGAAGAGGGATTTTCCCCGGCCATGTCTGCCCGGGGGGGACACCCTCCAGCCGCCGCCTCCCCGCGGGGCCTCCCCGCTGTCCCCCCCAGTCCCGCACCGAGCGGGGGGCGTTTTCCCCGCCGGGGGCACCGCGTTGAGCGGCCCTGCCGCCCGCTGACCGGGGCATCACCCCTGCCGTCCCTCTCCCCTGCCCGCCGGCCCGGGGAGGGCGGGAGGGGGCCGGAGGGGGACCCGCCGGCTGCTGGGACTTGTAGTCCCGGCTGAGGCCACCGCTTCTCCCCCGTCCTTGCCCAGGACTACGGTCCCCACATGGCCTTGCGCCCCCGGCGCATGAGCGCTCGGGCGCTGTAGCGCATCTATTATACTGCCTTGCCGAGGATAAAAAGAAGAGCAACTGGAGGGACTATAAGGCAAACGTTGCTGGAGCTGCCGGGGCAAAGTAATCTATTTAATCTTTCCCTTTATTTGTTGGATGCTTTGGGTGTGCGTTGCTAGCACTGGGCCATGGTTTCTGGAGGGAGGGGGGGCCGGGGAAGAAGGGGGAGGAAAAGCAAAACCCACTTGGGAAAGGCCAATGCTGATTTTTATTTTTTTTTTAATTTTTTTTTTCTCCCTCCTCTCTTCTTCTGCTCCTTCTTCTTGCGACAGCCCCGCGTCGCTCCCCGCGGCCCCGCAAGCCTTTGTGCGCCGCCACAATGCAACAAAGCGCGGCGGGGCTGGCTGCAGCCTGGCCATTGATTTCCTCCCGGCCCCGCCGCTCCTGCCCACCCTTTTCTTCCTCTTCTTCTTCTTCTGCCGCTTCTTCTCCATCTTCTGCTCCCCCCTCCCCTTCTCGCCGAGCGCCCGAAGACGCCCCGGCCGGGCGCAGCCGCGGCCCCGCCGAGCCCCGCGCCCCCAACGCAGGACGGGCTTGCTTTCTTTCCCCCACTCCCCTCCCCGCCTTTTTTTCCCCCTTTCCTTTCCTTTTCTTTTTTTTTCTTTTTTTTTTTTGTTTTGTTTTTCTTCTTTCTCTTCCCCCTCTCTCTCTCGCTTTCCCTCTCTCGCTCTCTCTGCCCGCCATCTTTTGAAGGGGAAAATTAGGGGCGAGGAAAAGGAGGGCTGCGGGCGCGCTCTTAAAAAGAAAGAGGGGGGGGGGGGGAAGAAGGGAAAAAAAAAGCCAGGGAAGAGAGGGGAAAACAAAAAAAAAATTAAAAAAAAAGAAACAGCGTGGAGCTTGGCTGGAGGGAACCAGGCAGGCTGCAGCCCCCGGTGCCGGCGGTGTGCGGTGCCCGGCTCGGGTGCGGGGCTCCGCGCCCTGGGCCAGCTCCCGCCCGCCCCGGCCATTTCCCCGGCCCCGCCGCTGGCTTGGGAGCTGGAAAAAGGTCTGAGCAGGCAGCGTAGGATGGGCTGGAAAGTGCGCGTTTCGCGTGTTGTCCGCCGTCCGCATGCATTTATTTGTGTGTGTGTGTGTGTGTATCCAACCGCTTCGCTCGCGTAAATATCCGGTGTTTACCAAACTTCTGCGAATAAATGGAAACCCGGGGGTTCGTTGCCTTTTAAACTTGATACGCTTTCTAGGTGTAAAAAGAAACGCAGATCGCGGATTTATATATAGAAGTGTCGTGCTATAAATAATGCTGCCGGTAATAAAATGTAAAACTTCAAAACTCAGCCGTCCTTCTCCTCCGTTTATGCTTCTTGTTTGGGTTTGGCACCTCCCTGGGCGCTGGGGATAGAGCATTATTTGTAGGCTGCTTGGTTTCACTTTCAAACAAAGCTGTAGTGTTCAGGTCGCTGGGTCTGTGAGCGTCCTTAAGCTGCGTGCTTGGGTCTTGCAGGGTGTTAATTCAGAACGTATTTCCTACAGAATTGACTTTTGACAACGTGGAGAATGCATTCTGTAAGCCTCGTGATAAATGTTCTGCGACAATCCCATAGTGTGGATGTTCCTTCCTGTTCATGTCTTCAGGAGCTAAAAGTTACTAAAATAAACTTGTTTGGATGAGCAAATATGATGGCTTCACTGATATTTGAAAATTTTATGTGTATGGGGCTTTTTGTTTGTTTGTGGGGTTTGGTTTGTTTGGATTTTTTTGTTTGTTTGTTTTTGTTTTTAATATCTTAAGTCCCTGACACTGGTAAATAATAGTAGGTTAGGAGTTGACATAATTAGCAAAGCACACCTGCTGTTCCTTGCTGGGAATAGAGAAGCACTTTTTTTTTAATATGCTTGTTAGTATTTTTAATGTGTTCAGTGTATGTGAGTGGGGTTGGGCTGAGGGGGGTGTGTCTACACGAAACTGGAAGTTTAGCTTTAAAGCTGAAACTGTTGTCTTTAATTCACACAGTGCTAAGTCAAGGTATTAGAGGGGGCTTGGTGACTGCCATATGTGCTGCAGTATTTGGGTGAGAAGTGCAGAATAAATATGCATCGCTCCAAACAAACAAGAAATCCCCCAAGCAGTTCGGTTGCTTTACAAGCAAAAAAAAAAAAGCCACGATCTGTGTTGCTTACAGCTACCCAACTGCTTGAGTGTGCTGTGAATCCAAGTCCTGCCTCCTGATCTGCAGATCACAGCACTTTCAGGCTGCCGGGTGTCTCATTTTGTTAGCGCAGAAGTTTGGGGAGTTTTTAATAATACACTGAGAGGCTCCCGCTGAAACAAAATAACTCCTGACCTCAAAGCCTTCCTTTCTGGAAAGAATAAATGCTAAGATTGTGTATTTCTTTCTCTTCAGCCCACACTGGATAAAAATATTCACTCATGAATGTGTTTGGTGTTTTGAGACAATGTTTAATAAAAGGGTTGGGCAGGGGGTAACAGTCTTATACAATGCTCAGCATAAGCTTGATTGCAATATTGTCTTCAGTGCTGAGACAGTAGCTATTCCAGTGAAAGGCTTTTCAGTTGTAGCGACCTATGCATGCAGAGTTTAAATTAGGAAAGAATGCACGTGCAATGTGAAGTGTCTGAGGTTTGTTTTCAAAACTGACTTTGGAGTGTTGGTTCTCTTATTTTCAAATAAAAACCAGGCTTCTGGAAATAAAACTGGTGCCATTTAAGCGCCCAAGTGCTTACAAAAACTTTAGTTCTTGTCATTAAAAAAATATTTAGAGGGAAAGCATATTGAAGGCTGATGTTCCAGCTCAGTAAGCATGCTAGGGCAGCAATGCTGTTTCAGTGTCTATCTCCAAAGAAAGCTGTTGTTTTTTGTTTTTGTTTTTTAGTGTCTGCAAGTGGAAGTATTTTAGCAGATTTCATAGCTGGTTGTTTCTTAACACTGGGTACAATGACTTAAATCACAGTTTTTAATAACCTTGCAAAATGCTTCTTTCCTGAGTTAAGGACCGTGTGTTTAAAAATCTGTCCTTCAGCCCTCCCCTAAGATGGAGGGAGTCTAACAGAGGTTCTTGATATCCTCAAACCCTTCCTGCAGGCCTGGGATCCAGCCTGCCTGACCCGAGGGTCTCTTCCCTGTGAGGCTGAAGGCAGTACACACGGATAAACCAGTTTGCTCTGGTGGAGGCTGGGGCTTCCCACAGTTTTTACAGGCACATCTTTTACTTGGTACAAGTTCTGAAAGATGCTGTTTAATATTTACCTCTTCACTTTGAGGGGGGGGCACTTGTGCAGTGGGGTGTGGGTTTCCAGCCAAGCCCCGCTGCACTCCTAGAATCTCACTCCTCCCTGGAGTAATCTGGGAGCCTGATCGCTCTTGTTGACAGCACAAACAACTCGGGAGTCAAATCCCTCTCCTCAGCAGCAGCTGAGTGATGTAGTGAGGTCTCATGTTTCAAAGGCTTAATTACTTTTACAAAATATATTACTCTGTCTGCTTTGGTAAGCTATCAGGTGCGCTCAGCACAGACAGAACTACACTTTGCCAAATAAATGAACAAAGAGTGTTTTGCATCTGAGCGTTGTTGATTGTTTCTCTTTAATCCTGGTTGCTCCTTTCTTTGCTAATTTGCAAAATTCATTAATCCGCAGTGGGTTTCCCAATCATTACCATGAGCCATATGTTTTGTTTTGTTGTTGTTGTGTGTGGTGTTGGGCTCTTTTGGTTTTGTTTTGCTTCTTTTTAAATTGCCACGTTATTCTTCAGCAATAACCCAGAACACCGTTTGCAGGCGATGGGAGTGCTGGGAATTAGGAGGGAGCCATTGTGTGCTGTGCTGCTCAGTGAGCTGTCAGGACAGTTTGGAAGGATCTGTGCATCTCCAGCTTTTCATTCCACAGGATCTTCCTGCGAAGTTCGTGTGTTTTTGTCAGCCATTAGTGCTTGTTGGACGTGAACAACTTTCTCTGGGGCAACACTAACTCTTTAACCCGCTTGTTGCTAAAGCCAGTATTGGGAGGATGTAAATTCTTCTGGAGAGCAGTGTGGAAATTCACTGTAATGTGCTGCTTTTTCTAGTAGTTCTTTTTCAATTCTTCTTGATAAGATACTGACTGAAGAAACGCTGGCTTCTATTTTGGATTCCTTTTGTGCCTTTCCAGGCCTCAGCCTCTTTTCAACAGATGCTGTCAAGTTTGGAAATGCTTCAGCAACATGGATAACCTGGGCAGAGGAGTTTTCTCTCCTTTCTTGAGACCAGGGCTTGACTTTATTCTCTCCACTAACAGTGCAACAGGTGTAGCAAAGACAATCTGAAGTGAAATTTCTGTGCTTGGAGCACCAATCTGGAATAAAATGCCCTGGCTGAACTGATTCCATTTAGCTTCAAACTTGGAGGTTTAGACTCAGATGTGATTGACACTGGTTTGCTTTGGGAATTATCCTTTTTGCTCCTGTCTTTCCTTTAAAAAGAGAGAGGCAGGGACAAGAAAGGATTGCAGTTTTCCTTGAGAGCTGTTCCACTCTTGAAGTTTACTCTTGGAGCACTTCACTGACGCGGTTGCACTGATATTTGTGCAGAGGACTCATGCCCTGACACTGGTGTAGAGGCCAAGTACAACATGTATTGAAGAAAAAACACATTTTTCCTTCTGTAACTTTATCTTTTCAACTGCTCCACTTATCCTTGTGTAACACCACAGAGGGTGCCTGTCTGGGGACCCACTGGGATGGCCATGCCAAGATAAATCTGTTTTCTAAAACTGCCCTGGTCAATCGGTTTGGCCACAGGCGAGTGCAGAGTTTGCAGTCCAGAGCTTTTTGCTGGGAGGAGGTGTAGGATGTTGCTGCCTTTTTGCTTACCAAGGCTGGTTTAGGAACTGTGTTGTGCTGTGGGCTGTAGTGAAAGTGATAAGCTGAGCGTGTGTGTGTGTGTGTTCTGAACTGTGTGTGCAAGAATTGTGTCTGGGTTTAGTGGAGAATGCTGTTCCTTATTGGAAAGCTTTGCTTTTTTGCAGCTTTTCTGTTAGGTAGAGTCTGAAATAGTGTAGAAGTGCAGCTCTTCAAGATGCCATATGAAAGAGGGAATGCTCCCCTAAGTTTCTCCTGGAGTAAGAGCTTTGCCTGAGTGTGAGAATTATGGATCAGCCTGTGTGCCCAAAGTGTTTTCCTTTCCTAGGCAGGAATAAGCCATGTGGGAGTAAACTGGGATACTTGTGTCCACACTGTGATAGTCATATTTGCTTTGACTTGAACTTCATCTGTATGCAGGAGCTTTGAGAGGCTTAGGGTTTATCTGTCCTAAGCTGGGGGTGCTCTCAGCAGGAGCTGTGCTGGGAGAGCTGAGCTCCTCCTGTGAGGAGTCTGTCCTTCTGCCCTGAGCCATGTTCCCTGGGTGTCTGAGGCAGTAGGGAGCACCTTCCCCTCTTTTCCTGAAACAGCACCTTCTACTCCCTAAAGTAATAGACTTTAAGATCCAAATTTTTCCCTTTCCCGCAGACTGTTTTGGGGGGTTAAAGCAGATGCATAAACTCAAGGCAGCAAAAGTTGCTTTGATACTCTCTCAGGGAGCGACAGCAGCTTAGCTATCACAGTTTGTTCACACCTCAGCTGACCTGGAACTTCCTTGCGTAGCTGAGCAAGTTTGTGGATCTGCCCAAGCTTAGCAAAATCACTTTTCATTGGAAATAGTAGACCCCATAGAGCCTTTTGCACTTGTGTGACTGTGTTTGCTTTGAGTTAACACATTGAGTTATTCTGGGACAACATGCTTGTTCAAACACAAGGCACTTCAATTGGTTTGGAAGCAGATAAAGCTGAGTTGGTGGGAGCACAGGGGACAAGTGGGGGGTCTTAAATTTTCGTGGCAAGTGACTGCTGCTCTGTCAGCAAAGCTGCAGTAACTACCTTGGTGGGTGGGTACACTTGCTCTGCCACATCACCAGGTGTAATGTTACTGTGGCTCAGCTAACAAGCAGTATATTTATGTCATGGTAATTCAATCACTTTCATTTCATTCTTCATCCCCTTAAACTGACTTGATTGTCATATATTGATTTTTATGGGAAAGATGCAGTGCTGTAGTTGGACACCCAGAGCATGATCTTAACCAGTGGCAGCTCATCCATTCTTACTACGCCTGTGATGCTTCTCCTCCTGAAATGAATCTGTTCTTCTTCAGAATAGTAGCTTTAATCATTTAAATATGTAAAAAGAAATTTAAAAGTGAAGTGGTAGAAAGTGTTGGAGCACAAGAAGAGGGTGAGGGAGGTCTGTTGATGAAGGTGTTTTCTGTAACAAATCACTTTGGTTCTGCTGTGTACAGTGAAATACTTCTAACAAGTTAACAGACGGATGTGTGTCTGTTTATTAGAAGTCTGTTGATGTTTGCAGGGAGCTGCCCCTAAGGATAACATCTGTAGCACTTGCAAATGATATTAATAATGCTGATATATGGCCTTGCAGTACTGGTGGTGTAAGGGAGAATTGCAGTGTAGGTTACGAGGCACACAGAGCAGGACACAACCCTTTAAATAGGTAATGCAGAGGAATTAAATGCTATTTGTAAGGGCTCTGTATTTTATACTTGGCTCAGAGTGCTTTTTGTACTTAGTTTCATTAAGAGGAGGCAATCTTCCTGTAGCATGTAGCCTGTTAAACTCAGTTGGAAGGGGAATTTGACTGTATCTAACCCCCCCTCGCTAACAGGTGTCACCAAGGACCTCTTGGGTCTTGTGGTTTATCTTTTAGAAACGTGTTTAAAGAGCACTGCAGTGTGGGGAAAGGGATAAAGCAGATGGCAGTTTGAGCTTTGCACTTTCTTTTGATGACAATTAGTGTTGTACTTAGTAAAGAAGTTGTTTCCAGAATCCCAAGTGATGCTATTTGAACACCTTGTAAATACAGGTTCCTATGTGAGTTTGCCTTTTTTTTTTCCTCCTTAATATTTAGTACAACCATAATGCTGAGAAAGGATTAATCTATAAATGCATGGGAGCAGGCTAATGATTTTAATTGTAGGTGGCAGTGGAAATATTCATATCCCCATTTTACAAGTGGGGAACTGACAACTGCAGCATGGGGTGTCAGAACTGAGCTGAGGTGTCAGCAGGCCTGGTTTGTAGCTGGGTTTTTTTTTGTCATTCTGTGCAGGTACAGCAGATG
Source organism: Lophotriccus pileatus (assembly GCA_035583135.1). Lineage (NCBI taxonomy): Eukaryota > Metazoa > Chordata > Aves > Passeriformes > Tyrannidae > Lophotriccus > Lophotriccus pileatus. The sequence continues at coordinate 3,415,827 of JAWWES010000038.1, forward strand.
CTTGGAGATGCTCTGCCCAGCAGGGAAGCAGTCAAGCTCTTGTGGCTTTTTCTTTTCTTTTTTTTCAACCCTTTCTTCAAAAAGCTTTGTGTCCAATAATTCCTCCTTTTGGAAATCAAAGTGCAGAAAAAGAAACAATCAGGGCAAAAGCTGTTGTGGAAAGGCTACGTGTAATTTATTCCCTATATGTTCAATCAAACAGAGGGAGCTTGAGGCTTTTCCTTATACTGTAAAAGTACACAGAGCTGATTATAAAGGGGAAAGGCTGACTTTTTCAGAACGCAAATGTTTAACTGTGCAGATCACATCCTTTAAAAAAAAAAAATAGAGAGCCCTGTGAGGGTGTAGACGTCCAACAATCCCATTAGCTCTGAAGCCTGTGCGGGTGTTGCCACGTTTGGCTTTACGGGGTGTACCCAAATGCTTCTGCTGTGCACGTATCAGCTTAAAGCTTGGGTGGGTGCCAGAGCGTGGGGGTTTCCTTGTTGCTTTGTTTTGTTTGTGTTTTTAATCATTTAACTGAAATATGGTTTGCTGACCTGAAATTGGCACAGCTGTTTTCGGGAGTCTCGGCGTGAATTGTCAGCGGTAGCGCTCGTTGGATAAGCCGTGCTTTGGAGAAGGTAGGCTGTAAAGTAATAGGTGAACTGAGGGGGAATTAGGAGATAGAGCCTTGAAGGAGGAGGGTTATGGTGCCTCCAGTCTGTAGTTAGAAAAGCAGGCTGGTTGTGTATGATCCAGCATTTAACAGCAGCCTGTGGTCAGTCACGTTTTCAAGCTGCATGAAATAGGAAGCTTTAGCTTCTATCTCCTCAATTCAATCCTCCTCACTTTTAACTTCCTCTATGTTTTGATTTCTCCAAGAGGGTGTAGATTAGCTCCCTGTTTCCTCTTGCAGTTTATCTGCTTAGTAGTATTTGTATCTGTTTCTTTCCAGTATCTGTATTTGTATCTGTTTCAGTTTCGTTTCCTGAAGGAATGGGAGCAGAAGGAGCCCTAGGCTGACTTGTGCTGAAGCCACTGAGTATCAGGTTAAGACTATTCAGCATTATCATCCAGCACTGAAATCATTATCAGCCTCAACCTGCTGCTTCACTTAGGTGATGTGTCCAGGATGGACCTGTTGCTCCTGCACTTTTAGCTCTGTGGTTTCTTCTTAGCAGCTCTCAGCAAGGGATGTTTTCCTCTGTTCCTCCGTGTGCTGTGGCAGTATTGCCTGATGGGTGTTGGGCAAGCAGGAGTTCAGAGATTCCCTGCCACTGAGATCTGTTGCAAGCAAGTTCACAGTGGAGGAACATCATCCTGACACGCAGTTTCAGTCTCCTACTTTCAGAGCAGTTGGTGATGCTGACATGAAGGATGCTCAGGAAGGGTGACTGTGGTTCAAACCCAGCCAACAAGTGGATTTGCCGTTCTGGGTGGTCCCGAAGTATGGATTTGAGTGCATAAGTGAGGGTGAGTAGAGGTGGAAGAGTAGATTTTGTCCATCTGTGAAGTTTAAAATGATGATATGAGAAATGTGGAGAGGTGGAATAACAGAGAAGGCATCTGTCAGACAGCATTTGAGCCAGTTCTGAATTTCTACTATTGGTCAATTGAAGAAGTTGTGACTGATTCAGTGGAGTCTTCCACTGTACCCACCAGCAAGGCTTGAGATTGGGATCACCAAACCTTTTTTCCCCTCCTTGGCTGACTTTCATGTAAATATGGTGATTCCTTTTCTTGACTAGGCTGCATTTCTTTTTGTGGTGCTTTAGCAAATGTGATGGAAGAGAACAGGATCTCCATGCTGCACACCTTGTGCTTGTGTGGTGGGACTTCTCTAGCGAGGATCTCCTCCAGGGAGAGGAGGCATCCTCTGAGCATTGACTAGATCAGCTCTCATAGCTACTGTAACTGAGACAGTGGGAGCATCCACACATCTGAACAGTCTGATCAGACTCTCCAGCCCCAGGTACCCAGCACTGAACCTCCTTTGTTATTTTACCTCTCTCTAACAGAGAGCTGGAAAAGGGGTTGACCCAGGTAGCGAAGCCAGAAAACGCAGAGAGCGCTTGAGTTTGTTTCTGTCTTTGCCTAAGTCTTGCTTTAGAAAGAGATTTATCTTGATTGACCAATTAGTTGTATCTTGTAGCTGATAAGTCTGCAAAACCCTCTGTGGTGAGGTGCTGAGCCACAGGGACCGTGCAGCTTATCGAGAGGGCAGAGTTGCTTAGCACTTTGCAGGATCAGGCTTGAAGTGGTTCCTGAATCACAGAGGGCTGAGCTGCTGCCTCTGTTGTGGTTTGTACTGTACTTCCAATGTGCCCTCAGCCACGTTTCTGCCTCCATGAGGTCCCCTGCCCTCCCCCCCACCCCATCCTGCTCCTGACATGTTGAGAGCTTGTCTGGTATGTGGCCATGTGCCAGCACCTTCCCAGCACTTCCTTTTTGCCTGATGGCCAAGGCTGCAGGGCTTCTGCTGCACGTGGGCTTTGGGGAGGCTGCAGTAACCCTTACAAGTGCTAGAAGCTGTCAAATAGGAGTGCAGTGGGTTGCAGTGCATTGGAAAAGAGAGAAAATATGCTCTGAAGGAGGTTCTCCTCTTTCCCTGTATCCGTGACTCTCTGCTGTCTGGCTCTTCTCTGGCTCTGGCCCCAGTTAGGTGTTGTGGGTTCAGCCCTGTGGGTCACACAAGGTGATTTCACTGTATCTCCACCTTTCCCCTCTGGGAAGAAATGGCACGAGCAGACTCTGCCCAGACATGTGGTTATGCCAAACACTTCCCTTTCTATGCCAAATCTCTCTTATGAAACAGCCCAACTTTTCTTTTTTTCTCATTGCCATAAAGATAATTGGTGTATCTTGTGAGAGGCACAACCACCAGCATTTTCCTGTAAAGAACCCACCCGTTCCCATCCTGTTGATTTGACTCTGCCTTCCCAGAGTGTGGATGTGCAAACCACCAGCTGCTCCAAGGGCTTTGAAACCTGTTCATAGAGGCTTATTTATTACAACTAAGCATTTGTTAACTTTTTCATTATATGTCACCCAGTTAATTTGCTGAAGTGCCTCCTGGCAGGTTTTCAGTTTTATCTCACACATCTCAGTCCAGTCCTTACTGCAGAGTCAGGTCTCAAATCTGGATGAACTCTTTCAGTCAGGAATCCAACACAGAGTAAGCTCTGTAACCACTCACACTTTTCCTTCCTCCTGTAGCCTTGTTAACTGTGTAACTCAGGAGCTTGAACAAAACCAACATATGTTGGAGTTAAAGTTTGTCTCCAGTGTTTTCAGAGGACCACAAAAAGCAGGGCTGGAAGAGATGTCCAGAGGTCATCCCGTCCTCCCTAATGCAAAGCAAGGTCAACCATACCTAATCCATTACTGAGGCTGGTCACTTAGAACTGTTCTCAAAAGCCAGTTCAAAGCTATGAAAATGAACTTGTTTTAGTGTGAAACATCACTCCCTGCCCTTGAACCTGCAGCCTTTAGAAAGCAGTTGAGCCCCATATGATTTGTGTGTTGCAGGAGGTATGTGACCTGCATCTAAATTCCTGCTCTGACTTGATCAGAAGTGCTTCCCATGGCATTGTCAACTTGAGGGAGAGAAATACTCTGGCCTGTGATTATCAGAAAGACCATCCCTTTATTTGAGATACCTAATAGTGTTTATAAAAGTCTCCAGTGCTTTCATTAAGTGACTTTTGGGTACCATTGAGTTTGAAGGCATGATGTGAGACAGTCTTAAAGTACTGTGATTTTCAGGGAGCATTGAGTGTGTATCAGAACTGGAGGCCCTTGAAATTACCAGTTCTGGCTGATTCCTACCTACTGGTTAGGAACCCACAGGCTCCTTACTGAGGAAACACCTGCTCTTGTAATAGCCAAGGAGAGACCAAGGGTGGGAAATCCATCTGCATAATCTGATGAGCATTAAACTAACCAAGTCAAAAGCCAAGGAATTGACTTAATCTTCTGTGATCTTTTTCCTTCCCCCATGCAGAGGTAAGTTCAGGACACCGCATCTCCCAGTCTCAGGGTGTCATTAGGGCGGTGCTCAAAATAATATGCATGAAAAGCAAAATCTCTGATGTGTGGAATTAATGATTTGGGAGACAACAAGGACAGCTTTCAGAGTGCGAAGCTGCAGTGTGCCATGGGGGCACTCACAAGCCAAACTCCCAGATCCTGCAGTGAAGCCAAGTGTAAATGCCTCATCCCCGAGTCTTGAAGGGGTGGCACATTGTGTGTATCGTGTGTGTGTCTGCCAGGGCGGTGTTGGCTGATAAAGCAACTTGTCTGTCCTCAAGTCTTGGTCTCAAATTGCAAATCCCTTGAGTCTGAAGGGGACATCCCTGTTAACATGGGACTAGTAGGTAGTGAAAGCTGATTTCCTGTGAGGGACCGTGAAGGGAAAGGAAAGCAGAGGAGAGGAGGAAAAGGATATCCACCAGCTTTGTTTCCTTATGGAGGACCCTGGAGGAATGATGTAGCCCTTACTTTCTACAGCCATAGAATGAAATAGGTGCAATCTTTAAATAATAATGTTATCTGACATAAAGGTCATGTTGAGGTTTAGTAGTATTGCTAAATCTCTCCTGGTGAGAAAGTTTGGGCAAGATGATCGTGGCTGGGCTGCTTTTCTGAGATGGGGAGTTGCATATGGTGGCAAATCTGATCAAGCTTCCAGCTATTGCTGCTGTCAGGGAAAAAAGGGGACCCAGCATCTCCTTTGGTGGCTGGAAGGAGCCAGTGTGGGGGAGCAGTGCTTGGAGCAGCAGCTCCAATTGCCCTGCTGAGTGCCTGTGGGTCTGGCTGCTGGCTCCATCCTACCTTAGAAAGGCTCAGTTGCTGCTTTTCTTGTCTATTATTTGCCACTCGCAGGGTGGCCGTGGACAAGTCACCTCACCGTGGTGTGAGTTGTGAGCACCAGCTCTCTGAGGTCGGAACAGGGTCTTGTGTCTGCAGAGTGCAAAGTACTGAGGAACCTTGGTCTTTGCCCAGCTTCCATGTGCTACTGTAATGTAAATAATAATGTGGAGATAACGAGGAGGTCAAGGAACATCTCTTAAACTCGATAATTTTTCCCTGATGGGAAGATTTATGTCGCTGTTTCTGTCAGGGCTGGAATCGCGCCAGGTTTTGATAAGCGTCCAAGTAACCACACAGACATACTATACCAAAGGGGGTGGGGTGGGGGGGAAAGGAATTGTTGGGCTCTGCTGCTAACATAAAGATTGCCACCTTCTAATTTGGCAATGGAAAGAAATGCCATCCGGTGCTGTGGCTCGGGAGGAGCCATTGTTAAACGCCGGGCACTGCCAGAGGGAGTGCAGGACCGTTGGCTGGAGCAGCAGGAGCTCTGGCACACTGCACACTCCACGGGGCTTTAGAGCCGCTTTTAAAACAGTCCCCACCGCTGCAGACAGCCTGTGGGCTGCATCAGCCGAGTGCAATGCTCTCCTGCTAGCACGGGGAATTATTAACATGTTTTCTCCACGCCAAGTGTCTCTTCGCTGACTGACCCGTGCGAGCAACTCAATGAAAGAAAAGTTTTTTGGTTTTTGTTTTTTTTTTTTTAAAAATCCTCCCAACCCAGCTGGGTTTTTTTTTTTGATGACTGGTTTGGCCGAGGGTTGTGCCAAAGCCCACGGCCTTGCTGGATGCCACGCTGAGGTTGCAACTTAGCACAAAAAGACAGACTTCAGCTTCAGAGAAGCAAGATTTATTTGAGGGTTTGGGGTTTTGCTTTTAATTATCGTCTCAGACTGAATAAGGAGGAGGAGAAATGCTCGATGTGGGAAGCAGTGTTCACTCTTCGTGTGCGACAGCACTTCAGGGTGTACTTTACATTTGTAATATCAAAACTGTACTTGTGCAGCCAGAAAAATCAAGAACAGCTTCTGCTATTTGAACATTACAGGTCTGAGGAGCAGGGTAAGTAGTGACTGAAAAATTAAAATTTAAGAAGCTATTACTCCAGGGCTAAAAGAAGCCCAACCTTAGCCCCTCATTGGAAAGTGCACATGATGTCTGTGCCAAGGCTGGTTTTGGCAGTCTTTGCTCCAGGCTTGTACAGTGCCTTGTACAGTGATGTCCTGGATCACAGCAGGGCTCCCTAATAGTTTAAATATTTATTGATACTAGTGCAGTTTCAGTGGGTGCTGGAGTGCTTAGACTAGAGCTGTGTGTTTCAATTCTGCTTGTAGTTACAGGACAATTTGGGTAACTTGCTTGGTTTGTGTGTGTGAGTCTGCTTAAGTGGCCTCTTGGATGATTTGTGGGGTAAGTTGGGATGTCAGAGGGTTGTGACTCTCACTTTCCTCACTTAATAAATGATGTCTCACAACCAGCAGATTTCTCAGGCAGGGCCAGGACCTCTCAAATTCAGTATCACTGACTTTTGGACACTTTCAAAGCATTTTAACCCTCAGCTTCCAGAATACCTGTAGTCCTGCTTTTTGCATTCTTAAAAATAGTACCATTTTGAAACTTTAAAGGTGAAAGAATGGCTGTAGAGACAAACTTTTAATTTTAAAAATTATGGAGCTGTATTTATGGCAGGACAGAAACTTCCAGTGCTGCCAAGGTTGCCCAGGTAGATATTCCTGTCTTTGAGCTGCAGGACCCAGCATTTCAATGCCAGTGCTGCTTAGAGGTTTGTAGCTACTTTTGGGTGTAATAACCAGTGAGTTGGAACATGCAAGTTAAAGAGGATCAGCTGTCCAGGGGCTGCCTGACTTGGCTGTCATGGTTCTGCCCCTCCTTCTTTTGCTAATGTTCTTAATTAAAATCCTTTCTGAGTTGTGTCACCGATGACTGTTACATCCTTCTTTTATGTGGACTGTACAAGCCTTGTTTAAGCTTGAGGATCAGAATGGGCATGTGGAGAGGCAGTGCCTGTCCCAGAGAGTTTACAGGCTGCTGGGTGGAGACAGAAAGGAGCAAAGGAGCTCCCACTTATCTCCATGACACAGATGAGGAGCTGTGGTGTGAAGATACTGAACGCCTTGGCTAAAGTCGGAGAGAAAGTCTGAGAGAGCAGCTAGATCTGTGTTTGTTTGAATTAGAGTTCTGGGATTTAATAAAAATTAATTAAATGCCCTTATCAAATGGAATATGAGATGTAGGAGGGCATCAGGAACTTCAAATGAAAAGAGAATCGTATTTAGCCTTAGGTTATTTAAAGGGAAGACTGAAGTTACACTGCGTAGTTTCAAGCTTGTGACTGAAATGCTCTCTAGCAGTAGGAGTTGCTCTCCGTGGGTGTTTTATTTCTCCTCAGTCCTTGCATTGGCTTCAGTTTGTTAATCAAGAAGACAGCAAACAAAATGCTTCACTGGTGGTCACCAGGGGCCTGCAAGCCAGTGTTGTGTATTGTTGGATGATGGATGTTGCTCACAGACCTTGGGGTCTGAAACCCATGCAGGGAGCTCCCCAGAAGGAGGCTGAGGGCAATTTCCTAATTATCTTTTTTGTTCTTAATTCTTTGCCTGTTTCCCCCCCCACCTTGATCTGAAGATTGAATTTTGCAATAATTTAGCTGCTGCTTTGACTTGATGGAACACCAGGAGAAAATGCTTCCTCAGTTTCTTCCAAATGTGAAATCCCAAGGAACAGCCTAATTTTGAAATTCCTCGCCCAGGGGATGCCAGCATCCCTCTTGGCTGCTTGGAGATCATGCTGACTGTCACCAGCAGCATGATCAGATGAGGAACTAGTCCTTTTTGAGCTAAGCTGGGCTCTTGAGTTATCAAGAATCGGAGGCTTGATTACATGGCAGAAGAAAGTCCCTACTTTTTCTACATCTTTGGAATATGGTGGGTCTCATGGACAAATGTTGGCAGTATCATAACTGGACTTGTCTGTTCCCTGCACACATCAGCACGTGTACTCACACGGGGGTTTATTTTAGGTTTTTAACAATTTCCTCCCTCTCTGCTGCAGCTCTGTTTGTGTTTGTACACATCTATTTTTGTAAAACTCCCCCCAGTTAGGTATGTGTTTACTTTTTGCCTTCATCTAATCAGCAACTGAAAGGGTAAGTTGATGTTCTATATTTAGTGCAGATATTCAGTAGAGATGATAAAGGCTGTATCAAAGCAGAGGTTTCTGGGTTTCTCCTGGGATGTCTGTCCTCCCTGTGTTACTGCAGGTTCTGTCTCTGCTCATGTTTCTCAGTGCAACCAAGAAGCATATGTCAGTGAGAGTATTTGTATGGCTCTCTGAGCTCATTTGAAATAATTTGCCTCTAGAAAGTGCTTGTGGTCTGTTTGCCATGAGAAGAGTAGCTGCAGTCCTGATGTGAGTTGAAATATCCAATGTTTATGGAAGATGACATAGAAAAGCTGTTTACCATATGGTACACAAGGCTCGGTGATACTGGGCTATTTTTACCCCTGCAGTTTGCTGGGGGAAAACCAGAATACAATAATGCAATTTATGTATTCTACTGTATTTCATGTGTGCTTTTAAGAGAGAACGTGACAGTGTTCTCTTAGCCAGGGATATAACGTCAATTATTATTTATATTGAGCCTGTATCTCGAAACTTTGGTACAAAACTAGGGTCAAACCCAGCCAGGTACGTGCAGTAAGGGGCATAGTAAGACATGAGATTCAAAGTTCAGATCACTTCAAGTTAAGCCATTTCTGGTGACACTTTTCATTCACAGCGTTTCCCTCTGTCCCTTCTTTTCACTTCCCTGGGTCGAGGTCCTCTGGCAGCTGTCGTCTGCTCTTGATTATGGGATTTTAGACTAAGCATTGCACCAGAGTAGAGACTTGTAAGCTGACTCAGTGCCAGGCAGCGTGGGTCTAGAGACAATGCAGTTCAGTTTACACGGAGCTGGAAGCTATGGATTTAGTAGCTTGGATCAGTGCATTCATGGGAGTCTGCATTACATCCTAACTGTATTCCCTAACTGTATTCTTAGGTTGCCCCAAGTGTTTTCTTGACACAAAAATGCTCTCTGAGCCAGATAAAGCAAGAACTAGTCCCATGAAGCTTACTGTCTCTCTGCAGGCTTTGAATTTGGGAATTGCTGTTCTGCTGTCTCTTGGGTGTTGACCTGTGCCCATCATCAAGATAAACTGTGTCCTGGGGAGTGAATCCACTGGGGTGAAGGGCCTGAGTTCAAACACTCTGAACAGCAGAATTGTCTTAACGTGCCTGCTTCGAGTGTCTGCACTGACACACTGCCCTCTTCCTCCAGTTTGCTCTAGGTTGTATGGTTGGACCCTGGAAATGGGATGTCAGTCCCGTTCAGGGAGCATAAAGGAAGAAGGCAGATCTCCCCGTTGCTGCTGCTGTAACAGCGAGTGAGAGCCAGAGCGGGAAGATGTCGGCGGTCACATCAGCGATCCAGGCTCCTCAGGGCCCCGTGAATCCGCCGCCTCCGGAGGTGACTAATCCTAATAAGCCTGGCCGGAAGACCAACCAGCTGCAATATATGCAAAATGTTGTGGTGAAGACCTTGTGGAAGCATCAGTTTGCTTGGCCTTTCTACCAGCCCGTCGATGCAATTAAACTGAACTTGCCGGTACGTTTCTGCCGCCTCCTGCTCGGTGTTGGGTTCCTGGAAGGCTTTGTGTTGGTGAGATCGGCTTTCTGATGGCCTGGGAGTGCAGATATTGGTGCCTGACATCAACGCTGGAGGGTTGGGCTCGGAGTGTGGCCTTGGTGCCACGATGAGAAAATGACAATGTGTAGCCCTGCGCCCCTGCAGCATCTCCAGGCTAATCACAGCCTCTGCAGATGCCTGAGACCAGCCCAGGGAGAAACTGGGTTAAGCCTTTTAAACTGGTGGAAGCCTTTTAAAGGCCAAAATGCTCTTAAAAGAGAGACTGAAACTTTTAGCTCGGTTTTAGCCAGGGCTGGCACTGATAAACTTCTGTAAGTGCCAGAGGCAGCCTTTTAAAAAAGTTTAAAGTGCTGGTTCCCAGACTGGTGGTTGTGGAAGGCGCTCATGTGTTTTGTAGTCAAGTTCATAATAATGACAGACTAAAAAGATACAAATTAAAAAAAAAATCGCTATATATATTTACATTTAAAATTTCCACAAAATTTGGGGGGGTGTGTTTTTTGAGGGGGGAGGGAATGAGGAGAAAGCAGGTATTGGAGGAAGATGTGATCAACACCCTGTATCGGGAGATGTAACATCTTTCCTGTTTCTCCAACAGGATTATCACAAAATAATAAAAAACCCCATGGACATGGGGACGATCAAGAAGCGCCTGGAACACAACTACTACTGGAGTGCCAGTGAATGTATGCAGGATTTCAACACCATGTTTACAAACTGTTACATTTATAACAAGGTAAAGAGCCCAGACAGACCCAGCTACCGCTGTTACTCCGAAGGTTTTCAACAGGGCCAGCTCCGGGCCCTCCTTGCAAGGGTTTGAAATGCCACTAATTGCAACCACATTACTTGAAATGCACAAAGCTGCCTTTGTGCCGTGCCTTTCTTCCCCCAGACTGGTTAAAGTGGCAAATATGCCTTTTAATTATAGGTAGATTTCTGTTCTGGGGTTATGTGGCGAGTTTTTGCTCCTTTTATTTTCGGTTGGGAATTCTTTGAGGTGAGCTGCAGTTCATGCAGTGCTCTGCAGGTGTTTTGTGATGCTTCAGTGCTGTGTTAAACTGACTGGCAGTAAATAGTGTCTGTTAGCAGCAGAGAGCAGTTGAGGAAGCATAGCTCTGTTCTTTGACTCTTTCTCCATAAATATGTTCGTACTTACACACATTTAGAATGCTTATTATTATTTTGGGTTTGGCTTGTTTGCTGTTTTGTTAGGTTATTAAAAGCTTCTATTCTTTGTATTATGTTTTCTACAGTCGTTTGTCATCATTGACCCAGACTGGAGAACAGCTGAAATAAACAAATTAATTAGTTTGAGCCACAGAATATGTGTTTAAACTCTTCCTTCGGACCTGCTGGCAAGCAGGGGAGGACAGCTCATCTGTTCCAGTTTGCTGCTTCCATGCTGTTGCACAGGATGCTGGTTATCAGGCTCCTACTGGAAGTCCTGATAACTCTCTGGATGCAGTGTACTTAGGGGCTGTAATTATTGCATGCTAGAGCAGAATGGAAGAGCAGGAGGGATGAGAGGAGGCATGCAAGGAGGGGGAAGAGCTAATCTGCTTGTTCTCGGAGTTTGAGTACCATAATTTATTTGAAGAGCAGCGTCATCGGGGTTTTCAAAGCCTGCTCTTGAACCTCTCTGCTTCAAATGTGATACAGCATAGGCTCGTATTCTTCTTTCTGCAGCCCACAGACGACATTGTCCTCATGGCCCAAGCCCTGGAGAAGATATTTCTGCAGAAGGTTGCCCAGATGCCTCAGGAGGAAGTGGAGTTACTACCCCCAGTTCCTAAAGGCAAAGGTCGCAAGCCGTCAGCGGGCACCCAGAGTGCAGGTATTGACCCACCCAGGGACAGGAGGTGTTGGCAAGAAAAGACAGGGGAGTCAGGCGTGCCAGACTGTGGCAGAGAAAGCCTGCACAGATTTGGGTTTATACAGCTCACCCTGGTTCTTGGCAGAAATCGGACACGGCAAAGACTTGGACTCAGATCTTGCCCCTCCTCTGAACCCTGTATAGCGCTTTTTCTTGCAGTATCTTAGAATTAAAGTTTGATCAACAGAAGAGATTTATTAAGCCATTGCAGACCATTTAACATGTCAGTGGAAACTAAGTTTAGTACAGCTTACCTAGAGCTGATTTTAAATGGATTTAGAACTAAAATGTCTGAGAATGGTAAAAAAGTTCATAAAGGAACTTGTGTTGCGATTTTTTTCTTTCTCTAAACAAGGTCTGATTGTCTCTCTGGGAACGTCAACTGTTCCTCTGTTTTCCCACATCTCATGTGCTAAATGGATCTATAACTTTATCCAAGCTCAGAGAAATTTGTGATGATGTATCTTTTCAACATCCCTTGATAAAAGCTGCTCTAAAACATAGAGAAGGTTTGCTACTTTGGTTATTAGTCACTGGGTTTGTCCCCTTTAACTTTACACTAGTAGGCAGATTTTTCACAGTGCAGGTGTAGCACCAGGGACATTCAGGCTATTAGGAGACTTAAGCTCTACTTAGAATCACAGAATCATGGAATATCCTGAGTTTTTTTTTACCCTCTGAAGGAGCCCAGCAAGCCGTGGCCGTGTCTTCCGTGTCCCCTCCGGCGCCGTTCCAGAGCGTCCCTCCCGCCGTGTCTCAGACGCCCGTCATCGCTGCCACCCCCGTGCCAACCATCACCGCCAACGTCCCGCCCGTCACTGCCCCCCCTGCCGCCGCTCCCCCTCCTCCTGCCGCTCCAATCATGCCCGTGGTGCCTCCCACGCCACCGGTCGTCAAGGTAAATAGGGGAGCTCAGCCCCTTGCTCGCTCTTCAGAGGGTGATGTGGCTGAGCGGTGCCGGGGTTTCGTCCCCTCGCTGCTGGTTACGCGCGTTCCTTCTCCTCACGTCTGACTCTGCCTCTCTGGACGCTGCTGTCCCTTTGGGGTGAGCTCGGACAAGTGGTCACCGTTGAGTTTTAGGGGGTTCAGAAGGGTTTTGGCAGTTTTACCGCACCCTAGGCGAGGTGATGTCAGCTGTGATTGCTCCAACCCAGTTCCGAGCTCTCATTTGACCACAGCCTTCCCCAGTGCTGGTGCTCCAGGAACCAGAAGGCCTTGGAGTTCCCCCCCATTTTGCACCAAAGCATCTCTTCCCTCTGTAACTAAGCCCCTGACTTTATTGGGGCTGTTCCTTTAAGGTTTTTGGGCTCCAGCACTTAAGAATGTTCTGCTTTAAACCAATTCAAGACAAGCCTGTCACTCCAGTTGGAGGAGACTGATGTTGCCTGCAGGTTTTGGGTGCCTTAGTTCTGCCTTCCCTACTGAGTAATCTTTTGGGAGTTGTCATTGGTGTTTTGCTATTTATTATGTTAATTTATGGGTAAATGAAAACGTTGCTCTAGATAATTGGAATTTTCTTAGCAAGCCGTGTATGGCTTTAAAAATGATGAAAGCATAGCTCAGAGAAAGCTGGTGGGGTTTTTTTCTAGGCTGGGGAAGGAACTGCAACAGTACTGGTGAGGTTACTTGGACCAGCAAAACCACTGATTTATTTTTTTTTTAATTTTATTTTATTTGCTTATTTAACCCTATATTTTGGGAGTTACTGGAGAAATTGTAAGTCAGATCTTGCAGCTGAGCTGTCCTCCTCAGAAACCTGTCTCATACTTCAGTTTCTGTCCAAAGAACTTGCTTCTGAGAATCAATTTAATTTTAAAACTCCAGGATGAAACCAGAAGTGAGTTTGCCAAATACACGCTGCAAAATTAATTCTGCTTGGGATTTACCTAAGATTTCCCTTAGATTTCTCTAAGGAACCTTTTCCTCCCTTTCTCCCTCTCCAGAGAAATAAATCCTTCATAGGAGCACAAGAGAGCTGACTGGACAGCCACAGCTTGAATTTATGTGCGAGGGTTTATTTGCTTAAGGCAAAATCTGCCTTAGCACACCCACTAAATACAGGGGAGTGAGGGCTCGTGGGTCTTTGGTGATTAATATGCTTTGGTTCAGAACTTGTAGCCTGATCCTGCCACTGGGGACTCAGACATGTGGTTAAGTTACTGACACTTGCTAAGTCCCGATGCATCAGCTGAGCTGCAGTAATCGACCGGGCGCGCTCCTTTCCCTTGGCAAACACGAGGTAAGAGTCCTTGGCTTGAATCTCGGTGAAGTACGTAGAGCTAACACGTTTTGCATCGTGGCTGGGGTTGGGTTGGAGACGTGCAGATGGTTGGTTACCGTGGCTCAGGTGATGTGCAGCAAGACATCGTGTTGCGGTCACGAGTGGCGTGTTGAAGCCTCCGCTCGCAAGGCCCGTTTTTACCCCGGTGAAATAGCTGTGTTTTCTGTGAGAGGACAGGCAAAAACCAAAGGCAGGGCTGTGCCGGGCGGTTTCCTGCTGGCCCGAGAACTCATGGAGCCTGTCCATCTGTTTCAGAAAAAGGGAGTGAAGCGGAAAGCAGACACGACCACCCCCACCACCTCTGCCATCACTGCCAGCCGGAGCGAGTCCCCCACGGCCCTCTCGGACCCCAAACAGGCCAAAATCATCGCGCGGCGGGAGAGCGGCGGCCGGCCCATCAAACCACCAAAGAAAGACCTGGAAGACGGAGAGGTCCCCCAGCACGCAGGGAAGAAGGGCAAACTCTCTGAGCACCTCAAGTACTGTGACAGCATCCTCAAGGAGATGCTCTCCAAGAAACACGCAGCCTATGCATGGCCCTTTTACAAGCCCGTTGATGCAGAGGCCTTGGAATTACATGACTATCATGATATTATCAAACATCCCATGGATCTCAGTACTGTGAAAGTACGTCCACATTTACCACCTCTTTTGCAGGGTGTCTCAGCCCTCTGGTTGCAGAGGACTGGCTCCTTCTGGGGGAGGGGGAAGGGACGAGGGTGGAAACTGAACTTGTTTGGATATCAGCTGGATATTTTTATATTTTGTTTCCTTCCCTTCTCCTTTTTTTTTTCCCCCCATAACCTGGGGTAGCTTTTTGTTTCTGCCTTGCAAAGCAGATGATGTATGCAAAACAAAGTAAGATGGCATCTTCTCCTCTTTGTGGATAGCTATTTAACTGGTGTCCTTGGGATTGTGTTGCACTCTGAGAAGAAGAGGTGCTGTATTTCATAGGATTCAATTGATAGTATCCCATTTCCAGAAACTGCTGCCTACCTACTTGTTGGCATGATGTGTGGTCCAGATAGGCTTACACTGAGCAATTCCAGCCAGGACATGAGGATCTGGTACTTGGGGAGAGGAATAACATGATGGTTGCACAGGGTTCATGCTTGACTCTTAAAGAGTTTAGCTTAGTATGGTTCTATATCCAAGGTATTCTTCCCAGTAGACTGGGAGATTTTCTGAATCCCTCCTACATATTCATGTAGCAAAGCCGTATCTTTCTAGTTCCTGTCTTCTGCTTGTGAGCCAGCCATTGGGATCTGTGTTGGTGGAGGTGAGACTTCCATGTGCAGGAGGTTAAGGTGTTGCTGCTGGCTTTCCCTAGTGTGCCAGAAGGGTTTTGCTGCCAGTGAGACAATGCCTGGGATTGTCTAAGTGCCCAGGTTGCAGGAGGGCAGCTGTGTTCATGATTCCTTTTGTGTTCCTTGGTAAATCCTCAGTAGTATCTGGAACCAGTGTGTCCTGCTCTAATGTGCCCTGCCATTCAGCTGTGATGCTGCAGGGGTTCTTACTACAGCTTGACTTCCTAGGGATGCTGTGGGTCTCCACAGCCTGGTAGATCGAGTCCCAAGTGAATGCAGTAAGATTAGAGATGGAGAGAGTGAAATCCTGACTGTCTCAAGGCTGCTACATCTGTGTCTGCTTAGGTGACTTCTGTGCTGTATTCTCCAAAATGCAGGTGCAAAGCTGTGATTTCTTGGTGACTTCTTCCCACTGAAATCTCTTCATAGTCCTGACTTGGTTCTTTTAAAATAGTACAGCTCTGTCCTTTATCTGGGAGTGCAGGTGATAGTCTCCCTCTGTGCCTGACTAGTGTAGGGCAGAAAACTGGAGACAGGTTAATGACAGACCCAGTGGAGTCTTTTATCCGTAAAGACTCTGGGTTTGTCTTTCCAGGTGGTAGTATTTCTCTTAATAAACTTGTTTGAAGTGCTGTCTGGTATTGTTTTTTTATGGAGTGTTTTATTGTCATTGCTCTTGGCCTGTAGATCACAGTGTGACTTCTCTGAGATGCAGTCCATAATATGTTAACTGTGTGGAACAGAAACCTGCCATTTACAGGCAGTGTAATTTTCCAGTGTCAGGGACTTTCTCCGTGGCTCTGAAAGGTTTTAGATTTAATTCTGCACAAGTGACAATGGCTGTGATAAAGCAGCACAACTAATGACCTTCAAACTAATCTGGAAGGAATTATGTGAGAAAGTAAAACACAAGCGTTGCTGCAGCTGTAATATATCTTGTCGCTTCGGTTCTCTGGTCATGTGAGGTCTGATTTTCCTTGGAGAATATCCTTCATGTCCAGGAGTGCTTTTTTTCCCAGGCTGTGCATGCAGCAGAGGTGAATTCAGGAGGATTTGGAGGTTGTTTTCTCTGTGTGTGGTGGAGGAGGCAGCTTGGCTGTCGTGGCTGTGCCGGTGGCAGGTGAGATGGAGAGGCTGTAACTGAGCTTGTTGCAGCCAGGAGCAGAGGGATGTGCTGGAATGCTGTGCTGGAGCTAGGACAGAGTGAGAACAGCTGAAGGGACAGGATCCATGAGCTCATCTCCACCTCAGTTCTCTGATGGCCATCACAGAGAGGGAAAGAGCAGAACTGCTTGAAGTAGGAGAGGAAAGGCTGGAAGCAGGAGAAGAGAAGGGAAGCAGAGTCCTGGGTTGCACTTCCAGGCAGCAGCTCTAATTCCCTGTAATGAGGGAAATACTTGCACCAAAGCTGTAGCTGTGCTGCTGGCCTGTCCCCAGGCAGGGCCCAGTTGCAGAACATCCATGTCCCCTCTGTGGTGCTGGGAAGCTTTGGCACTGGAAGCAGGTGCTGTGCCCACGATGGAGCTTGGGGAAACCTGGAGCACCTCTTCTGCTCCATCCTCTGGCTGCCAGGTTGCAGCAGCAGTGATGTGGATGTCTCTGCCTTGGGTTTCAGAACAGACAAGTTCAGGGTCTTGAAAGTGAGGAGACCTTCTTTGCACACTCTGGGCAGGACAAGGCTTACCTTAGAGCAAGATACACATTAGGCATTAGGAAGTAAATAAACATTAAAAAAAGTTTGTGAACATTAAAATGTATTAAACAGTTGATTGTTGAGGGAGAAATGAGATTGCTGTGGGTAGATATTGTGTGGGACAGAGAATGGCTGTGCTCTGTCAGTGCTGCTTGTCTGTGGCTCCTGATTTGCAATTGTAAATGTAATCACTTTTTTTAAGCAGCTGGATATCTCAAAGTGTATTTGTAACCAAAGATATTCCAGCCCACCAATTTCAAGTGCCTTTATTGCTTTTGTTAAGCTAATTATTCTTTACAGGGAAACAAAACAGAAATCCACAGATTAGAAGTGTTGGGCTTAGAAAAGTGTTGAGTTTGGATGAAAAGCAAAGCCTCAGACGCTGGAATGTGTTTCATAGGCAGTAATCAGGCACTGAATATGCCAAACAAATATAGAAAGGCCTCTCTTGCAGTAAGATGTATTTTAAAATAAACAAGCCCTTTTGCTTGAACATATGTTTTGCTTTGGAATCGGCCCGAGACGCTTTTCAGGCGGGAGCACCGCAAACCTATTTCCCTTTTCTGCCTTTGTGCTGTGGCTCCCAGGCCGTCTCCTGGTTTATTCACCGAGAAAATGAGTTCTCCTGACAAAAGTTTGACAGATGTCTGGCAGCAGCACAGCAGGGAGGAGTGTCACCACCCTGCAGCAGGTCCCTCTGAATCTGCATCCCTGGAGGTGAAGTCCTGCCCTATTCCCAGCAGAAACAGCTCTGGGAGCCATTGCAGTGTTTCCAGATAGTTACAAGGTCTCTCACGTAGATGTGGAATTTCTGTAGCTTCCACTGAACCAGTGGGGAATTTTGCTTGTGTTTGGGGTGGGTGACAGACCCTGAACATCCCAGATTTCTGCTGGGGTGGGGAATGTCTGTCCCCATCATGTCTGCAGCCTGTCTGCCAGCCAGCCCCTTCCCTTCGCTGGGGTTACAGGTGCACAGGACATACAAAAGGCAGGCCTGTATGCACTTGGCAAATGGAGAATTTCTTTAAACCCAGGTCTTTTAAATGCAAATGAAATCTAGTGTTAGTTTCTCTTTCCTTTCAGCAGGAGTAATTGGAGCTAAGGTTTTATACATAGGAGTAATATATGCATAAAATCAATTAAGTGCTAGGAACGCTATAAACTGTTCTCTAAACCCATGTCATTCAGTCCCAAACAGCAAGAGAAATGGACAGAAGTGAGAGCTGAGAAATAAGAGAAAGGAACAAGGTGCAAATATTTAGCTCCTGATACTTATTCTCACTACACTAGGAAATAACATTATGAATAGGTTCATAAAAGGGGAATTCTGTATTAGTTGAACTTTTAAATCAGAAATAGGTGGTGTAGTTTAACTGTAAATGCCTATTTTGCTGTAGGAATTGCCAAGCAATCTTCCTGCCCTGTGGTAGCAGGAAGTCAGAGTCAGATTTTCATCTTTTCTGCCCTTTTAGATTTACAGGGCAAATATACCCAAGCAGCACACAGAAATACACACTGAAGGTACTCCTGTAATTGTTACTTGCTCGTTGACTCTTGCCCTTTATATCCATTAGTCCTGTTTGTATTAGTTTCTGATCCAGAAAACCCTTTTTCTAAATGTTTTCTTTTAGAATGTGAATCCTGACAGATTTGTATTTTACTACTTAGAAAACAACCCAAATTTAGAATCTTTAGTGTTTAAACCGTTACAGAGCATTATCAACTTCTTTGGTTGCCTGATGTTTGTTTGCTTGTTTTATAAAGCAGAAACTCTGAATGTTATTTAGGAACCAATAACCCAAACCAAACTTCCCTTCTCTTAGACAAGTGGGACTTTTTGGGCTGCTCTGTCTCCGAGCCTCACGTGTCCTCCACACAGTTGCTACAAATGCTCATGGCTCTTTCTCCCCCTTCCCCTTTGGCTTGTTTGTTTGCAGAAGAAAATGGACAGTCGGGAATACCAGGATGCACAAGGTTTCGCAGCAGATATTCGGTTAATGTTCTCTAATTGTTACAAGTACAATCCTCCAGACCACGAAGTGGTAGCGATGGCCAGGAAGCTCCAGGTAAAGGTGTTTGACAAATGTGTCTTCCAGAGTACCTTTAGTTCAGCTACAAGGTGTCAGTTCAGAAGTCCAGTTGTGGGTCTGCTCTTGGGAGAGCGGGTGATTTCTCCAAGCCCTTGGAAAGAGCGTTGTGCTCTGCTGCAGAACTGTTGTGCTCTTCCCATGGCATGGCCTAAACACCATGTTCTGCTCCTAAAAAATTATAATCCTTGCTGTCAGAGTAATGAGAGGATTTTTCTTGGGCTTACAAATGGCCATACACCTTCTGTATATTGTTATTTACTTGTACAGGACCTTGTATAGTGCGATAAGACCCTGACCCTGATGTGTTTAAAAAGCCAGAGTGAGCCGTTTGTGGCTGAGGCTCCTTTAATCACCACTTTTCCTCCTTTTTGTAGGATGTCTTTGAGATGAGGTTCGCAAAAATGCCCGATGAGCCTGCAGAGGCCCCCCCTCCACCTCCACCAACAGCACCAGTGGTGAGCAAAAGCACAGAGAGCAGTCACAGCAGTGAGGAGAGCTCTTCTGACTCGGACAGCTCCGACTCAGAGGAGGAGCGAGCAACTCGGCTGGCGGAGCTCCAGGAGCAGGTACTGAAACTACTGTGTGTCAGGGCAGTGGAAAGGGCACAGCAGGAGGAAGGGGTTGGTTTTGTTCTTGAAAATCCCACCTAGGCTGGGATGCAGGAAAACACTCTCCTGTTGTCCCAGCTGAAGGGGGAAAACACTCAGCTATGTGTGCTTGATGTAATGGTAATTTTCTCCCAGTGCTGATGCTCTGCGCTTCCTTCTGGGTGAGTGTGAGCTGCTTGATCACTGACTTTGGGATATACTTAAACCTTGGGATGCAGAAGAAGGGTAGGGGAGGCATCAGCTATCCTGCCTGATCAGTTTTTCCCTGTTCTCCCCCAGCTGAAGGCCGTCCATGAGCAGTTGGCTGCACTGTCACAAGCGCCAGTGAACAAACCAAAGAAAAAAAAAGAGAAGAAGGAAAAAGAGAAGAAAAAGAAAGATAAAGAGAAGGAAAAAGAAAAGCACAAAGTAAAAACCGAGGAGGAGAAGAAACCCAAGGTGGCTCAACCACCAAAACAAACACAACAGAAGAAAGCCCCAGCTAAGAAAGCAAACAGCACAACCACAGCAAACAGGTGAGAGCCTGCCTTCCTCAAGGTGCCTCGAGGGGAGAGCCAAGAGCTTCCAGCCCTGTTCTTAATTAATTCCTGGGGAAGCTCAGTTGTCAGAGCAGTTAATTTGCTGTTGAATAGTGTCCCCATTCCCAGACAACTCCAGGGAGTCTTTAAGTCAGAGCTGGCAGTGGAACTGTTATGTTTTCACTGTCCAACCCTGCCTGATCGCTCTCAGATAAGGTTTTGGGTTTTGCCTTTTGTGCAGCCACCAAGAACGTGCCACTTGATTGCTGCCCCCCTGCTGCTACTGGGGCTTGTTGTCACGCTTCACAGGGCTAAAATATAATAGGAATAAAACAGCTGATCTCAGATTGCTGAACTTTTTCAGCAGTTGTGGTGCTGTTCGAGCCGTCTGACAAGAGGTTCAAAGCCAAGGGCATTGGGATGTTAGGAAAAAAAAAAGAATTCATTGCTTCTATGTACCCATGGATGTTTTCATGCTTGACAACCTCCCCAGGCAGCCCAAGAAAGGAGGCAAACAGGCATCTGCAACCTACGACTCGGATGAGGAGGAGGAAGGTCTGCCCATGACCTATGATGAGAAACGACAGCTCAGCCTGGACATCAACCGCCTGCCCGGGGAGAAGCTCGGCAGGGTGGTGCACATCATCCAGTCCCGGGAACCTTCCCTCAGAGACTCCAATCCCGACGAGATAGAAATAGATTTTGAAACGTTGAAGCCCACAACTTTACGAGAACTGGAGAGATACGTGAAATCTTGTTTACAGAAAAAACAGAGGAAACCGTTTTGTAAGTTACCTCCCGGGGCACGTGTTCCCCCCAGCAGCTCTTGGGCTCAGCTCTGGAGTCAGGGCATGTGTGTTGAGATTCTCTTACCCAGCTGTTGGGTATGTGATGACAGGGATTTTTAGAGATTCTTTTCTCCCGAGAAAATGTACAGAAGCTTCCTATTTTTTTTGTTCTTTCTTCCCATGATGTCGTGCTGCAGAGACCTGGAGAGCTATTGTGTTCCTCTGCAAGACGTGTGTGATGCATTTATTACTTATCCAGACTCTGGAAGGCACTGTGAAGGTTTCACTCTCATTGTGTTAGGTGTTATATGTACACATCTGGAAGGATCAGTTTCTTACCCTGAATAGTTTAGCATCTAATTAGAAAGAAAATAAAAAGCATGGTTGGGATCCAAACCACCAAGGGAATAAATAACTTGCACAAAGTTACCTGGGCAACAGGTGGATTCTGGGTGTGTCTGAGTTGTATATTCACCCCAAAACAGTTCTTCCTACATGGCCTGATCACCATATTGCCCTCAGTGTCTCAGATCAGAGGGTTAGTGTTCATGTGCTGCTGAGTGTGTAGTTCAGTGAGGGACAGACTTATCTCTGTGCCTTTTCCACAAAGTGAATTGTCACAGCTCCATGAGAGTTTACCTCCAGCTAAACAGCAATAGGATCACTTACCTGAAGTGGTCCTGGCTCTGTTGGTTAAAGGGAATTGTGCTGTTAAGGCCACGACACAAAAGCCACTCCCCACTCTTGCAGAGCAGCTCCATTTCTTCCCCACAGGATTTTCACGTGGGCCTAAGCAAATTGCAGACTTTGACCCTTCTTTTTGCTTTTTTTTAATTGATTTTTTCCCCCCCACAAATCCCTCACTACTGGAAGAGCTCAGGAAAGGATTTTCCAGAGTGGTTAGGAACAAGAAGCATCCTTTAGTTTTGGAACCAAAACACAGAGGAACAGATAACCTCAGATGTCTACCCTGTGAGCCTGGCATGCCTGACCCCAGCTGGACTACTGAGATGAGTGTTCAGGGTTACACCCTCTTAGGACTGTGTTTTCCAGATTTCCTTCTATATAAATCATTGCTTAAAAGTAGTGCACAGAAACATAGGTATTTCCTTGCTGGATCAGGCAGAATATCTGGCCCCTGTGTTTCTGATCCTGGCCAACACCTGTGTTCAATTACTCCTTTTTCTGGAGGAATATTTCCTCTGCAGTGTTGCTGGTACTTCTCACCATTTCCACCCTGATGCAGCTACATTCCTGTTGTCTGCCAGCTTTTTTTTTTTGCCTCAGTTGGTTTTTAATTTGTCCTTGTTTGTTTTGTTTTGTTTTATATTTAGAGCAACATAAACCACAGTAGATTCTTGCGTGAGGTACCGGAAGCTTGAATGGCAGATGCTTTTACTCCTGACAGCCTTTAATGGGACACTTTATTTTACAGGGCAGAAAACCCATGTAACAATTCTGTAATTACAAATGTGTAATTATTGACCATATAACTGGCTGGTAAGTAACCTGTAATGACAAAGTCATTACATGGATATTTCTGTCTTCTAAAATATTTTCCAGAAGATCTCTCTTAAAAAAAATAAAAATAAAAATGCATGTTAGAGGATGGTGGTGACTGGATGAGTCGGACAACTTCATGTGTTGTCTTTTATCTGGGATGTGTAGTTGCTGTGTGATCACTTGATCTTAGCAGTGTCACTGCAGAGTGTTCACACAGATTTACATGCCCTGTAAAATAGTGATGTCCACTCTTTTGCCCTGCATCCATGCAGCTTCAGAAACTGTGTGTTCCTCCCCCACAGCTGCAGGTGGGAAGAAGCAAGCAGCGAAGTCAAAAGAAGAGTTAGCTCAGGAAAAGAAGAAAGAATTAGAAAAACGGTTACAGGACGTCAGTGGGCAGCTAAACAACAACAAGAAACCTGCAAAGAAAGGTAATGGCTTTGGTTTTAATGTGAAAACAGAGCCCCAAAAGTTGTTTGTGTAGACAGACTCACAGAGACAAAACCTCTGCCTTCTTGGAGCCTTGGGTTTGTCTCTGTGACAGGTACCCCAGTTGGTCAGGGGGCACTGCTGGGCACTGACCTATTGTGTGGGTCTGCTTTAGTCCCTGTCCAGATGGAAACAGTTGAGTAGTAAGTGAGAGGTGTCTTGGAGGCAATTTCTCCTTCAGAGGGAGGAGGATCTCCTCTGTATTACCCTGTGCATACAGACCAGTACCAGAGAGCATCTAACACGTGATTTTTCTCCATTGTGGGCTTCAAAAATGCCCAAGCCCCATGTAGTTCAATAGTGAAAGATGCTACAAAAGGTTCCTCTGGTGGAAACAGAGCTGTTTTCCAGCTTTGCCCCGGGTCAGGAGTGGGTTTTTCCTGCGCTCAGAGTTGCACTGAAGGACAGAGGCTGCAGGCACAGCTCCAGGAGCTCTGCGCTGTCTCACCTGAGCCCGTAGGGCTGTGGGGACATTGCCCTCCCCTAGAGCTCCTGTGTGGATCCCAAACTTCCATGGCCACCTGCAGCCTGAGGAACCCTGTCATCCCCTGCCAGGACATGCTTGTGGCAGCCAGCAAAGGCTGCAGTTAAGTAAGCTGCCCAGGGAAAACTGGGAACAAGGCGGTGGAGGACGAAGGCTGCGGGCAAACCTTCTCCGTTTCAGTTCCTTGCGAGTAACCACATCGCCCCCTTCTTCCCCTGCAGAGAAATCCGGCTCCACTCCCTCCGGAGGCCCCTCCCGGCTCAGCAGCAGCAGCTCCTCCGAGTCTGGGAGCAGCAGCTCCAGCGGCTCCAGCTCGGACAGCAGCGATTCGGAATGAGTTACGGACACTGGGACACAAAACAAACGGACATCCCCCTCCCCGATGCTCTGCAGTGTTCCTTCCCCTCCCTAACGTACTGCTCTCCTCCCACGGTGGTCAGGTTTTATCCCTTCTCTCTCTCTCTCTTTCTCTGACTTTTTTTTATTTTATTTTTTAATTCAGTGTTATAAAAGGTATCTTCCATTTTTTTTTTTCTTTTGGGGGGGCGGGGAGGGCTCTCTTTTAATAGGTCAAAGATCTTTGCGTGTGTGTGTGTGACTTAGACTTTATGACAAATAGTTCCCTTTGCATAAAGTCTCTAAAATACATTTATCTGAAGAAAATTTGTTGAAAATGGAAGTACTTTGAGCTCTTAGCAGGAGACAAATAGAAAATTCTGCAAGGTTTGTAGTACATTTCCCTCCCATCCCTTCCCTCCCCCCAGAATGTTCTCTTTTAATAAGCCTGCCTGGCTCACACAAGGTAAAAAAAACAAACAAACAAACATCTTTTTTTAAAGGAATTTCTGTAAAATGGTACTGTATCTGAAAGATGTTAGCTTTTGAACTAGTTGGTGTATTTGTTATTAGCACTAGTATTCTTAATCTCGAAGTCTACGGTGTGATGAAAATGTCAGATGCTATCATCTTTTTACATAAAAACAACAAAAAAAAAATCCAAAAAAATTCTCATGTACTGTGGATTGCTAACATGCTTTTTTTTTTTTTTAATCTTGGTAGAGGCTTAGGCACCTCTTCAGGAAGGTATTTAAGCATGACTTTAACTTTTAAGCACACGAGCAATATAAGTGGTTGCATTTCTTGGTTCTCCACTCAGAAGTTTCGTTTTTCCTGGGGATTCATCGGGAAGAAGGGAGCGAGGGACACTCGAGTCTCTTGGGAATGTTATTTTTAACATGAAGTAGATAATTTCCAGGAAATGGATGCTCTCTATGAAAGTTTTCATTGAACTGGAAACAGGTTTGGGCTGGAAGTTGTCAGCTGGACCTTGGAGTGATCCTGCAGTGACCAAGACAAGTCATGTGCTCGTTACTGGACACAAGCTGAGGGATTTTCTCCATGACAAGCACCTCAGTCTGGGCTTAAAATAAAGCAGCACTTGAGCTCCAGCTGAGGCTGAGCTGGCAGGGGAAGTGGAGAGGGATTTTGTGTGGGTTTGGGTTTTTCTGCTTGAGTTTGCTTTTTTTCCCCCCCTTCTCCTTACTGTTTCAGTAGTGAGCTCCCACGAAGGGAATGCTGCTTCTCTGTGGTGCAGGTTTCCAGGCACTGAAATGCTTTACCTCGCTGAAAAGAAAAAAGGAGGGGAGGGAGAAAAGGAAGAAAAGAGCCATTTTTTTTTAAGGCTTGCTATTTTTTGGTTTTTTTGAGTCCAGCCTAATGTTTTGACCTGCACTGCTGCAATACACTCTGTTTTCAGTGTCCCTAATTTCATGTATATACCGTGACTTTATTTATTAAATACCATTTAAGATGTCATAAGGCCTAACAAAAGCAAAGCCGCATCTCTGCAGGCCAGGAGACATTGCAGACTTTTAATGAGGTTGCAACCAGATTTTAAAAACAAACAAACAAAAAATTAACAACAACAAATAAAAATCTGCAACTTTATTTATATACCTTGGACTTCATACCTACAGGTGCTACAGTCCAGTCTGTCGTGTCTGGTGCTCTGTCATAGTTGGTGTGTTCATTTTTAGATTTATTTTTTTCTCTCTTTTCACCCCAGCCCCCCTTTTTTCCTGTTTTGTACAGATTTTGGAGACATACAGTCAGATACAATTTGACTTTTCTCAGCAATGGTGGTCTTCCCCCCCCCCTCCTTTTTTTTTTTTTTAGAACAGGGGGGGCTTTATCCTTTTCTAATCCAACATCAGGAAAACACCAGTTCTATACTTATATAAAATTTGTAATCTGAGGGGCACTAAGTTTATTGTAAATTCTTTTTGTTGTAAAGAAAAAAATATACAGTTTTAACAGAAAGTTATGCCTTTCCTTCTCCAGCACCAGCCCCTAAAGCTGCCTCTCTAATGTGGGGTAGCCCTAAAATTCCCCTTCCTGTGGTCTCTCAGGGGTTTGCCAGAGGCCCCGTGGTGCAAATATGGGATCTGGGTGATGATGTCCCTGTGCTGGGAAGTTGGGAAGCACAGGGCCAGCCTGTTCTTAGCATTCCATGGTTTGCATTTCCAACTGCATCCACCAGTCACTTACTGCCCCTTCAACCAGGGTTTGATTAGCTGGGCCTTGGCCATCTGCCTCTCAAAATCTGGTGGTGACCACAGTGGGCAAGAGGCTCTCAAGCCTTTCAGATGGTTTCCCACAGTATTTGAAAAGAAAATGCTCTGATTCTTACTGAAATTAATTATTTTTCTTTTCCGTCAACAATGGTTTAGTTCCTGCATTTTTTTTAAATCCTACCCTCGGAAAATTTTTCCCCCAGACAGATCCTTAGTAATATATTTTCAGAATTTACTACGAGGAAATGTAATATTCACCTAATTAAGAGCTTGGGTTCCTTTTTAACGGGGTTGGGTTTCATCTGTGCTTCTCCTCCTCTCTGCGACTTGCATTATCAAAACCAGCCTAGTGTTTTAGTTGAACTAATTGCAACCAATTCACTACCACGACAACTTGGATAAACAAGCTCCTGGTTTTCCCTGCTTGGAACCTTTTCCTGTGTGCTTTAACCTGAGCTGTGCTATGTGGTGGTTGCTCCCTTGTGGAGAATGAACCGGAGCCGGTGCTGGAGGCAAGAGCATCTCACCAGCATCACTGCCTGCATCCCATCATCCTCTGACATCAAGGACAACCCCCCTGGAGCACGGCAAGGGCACAGACATTCCTCTGGGATCCACAGGTGATGGGAAGGGGCCTGGCCCGAGGCAAACCATCCCAGCCTGGGGATCTTCAAGGAAAACGACCTGCCAAAACCACCCCGGAGCGGGAAGACCTACCTGCCTGTCTTTGATCTACCAGCTGCAACTTGGGCTACCGCTTAGTTGGGAAACTGTTTCCATGGAAATTTGAGGTGTTCCCTGCAAAGTGGCAGCTCGCAGGAGGAATCCATTCTGGCATGACCTTCATTTCAGGAAAGAAATCGGGGTCTCCTCGTTTCCAAATGTTCTTTACACTTCTCCATTCTCATATTGTTTATAGTGCTCATTATCCCCCACCATGTCCATAGTGGTGCCTCTTGTATCTCCCGAGTGTCTCCAGGAAAGAAGAGATGTTTCCAGTCCATAGTAAGTAGCATCAGACCTTAATGAGTTGGGAACTGAAACAATAGAGCATTTATTTAACTCAGTTTGTATTGCATGACATGTCAGTACGGATGTCACGAAATAACTTTAAAGTGAGCAAGCGTAGAACGTTCGGAATAACATTTTTAAACTTAAGAATAAAAAAAGAAAAAAAAAGGAAAAAAAAATAAATTTTTATGGTAGAATTTTTCTTGAATGAACAAAGTTTAACTTTGTTTTCCAGGGGAAACTTCACTGAAATCAGTATGATTTCATATGTATGCATACACACAAAGAGTTTTATTGAAACTGCTTTTTCTGACGAATTCCTGTTTTGACAAAATATCTGACCAGACCTTTATCCAATCAACCAGCATTACTGCACCTTTAAAAACTTCGTTAAACTTTTCTGTGATTGTAAACTCAGCCTGTCTCGTGGCTCAGTGGGACCAGAGGGAGATCTGCATCCCGTGGGCTCAGGCCCTGACCCATCGACCGAAGGAACCTGTTGGCTGCAACAGCTCTCTGCTAACCAAATGTTGTTCTATAAAGAATCATTTCAATTTTGTATTGATGTGGTTTTAACCTTTCCTACCGACAGGGTTTGTAACTGTAGGACTGATGTTTCAGGACTGTGTGTGACACCCCCATCACACACGCACACACCCCCACGTGTGTGTGTAAATACCCGACTTGGTCGCCCCGTGAGGTCTCTTTCCATGTTCTCTGTGTGGTAGAAGCAGACTGCAGTTACCTAATCTAGTTCTTTCTCTGTTTTGGGGACTTTTAGACCAGTTTTTAATTTTTATTTTCCTTGTTTTGAAAGGAATGATGTTTTTTAAAGTTGGGGTTGGAGCTGGGGGGGAAGGGATCGGGGCATGGCGAAGTGAAAACACAACCTTTTTAATACTGGATTTTAAAATCTCATTCTCAACCGTGAGCAGTTACCACTGGGGCTAACTGTGGGCAGGCTCTGCATCATTAAAGATAAATTTAGGATTCATTACGCTAGCAGCATTATCTTGCTTGAGCTGCATTTTTTAAAAGAAAATGGTATTTGCATATCTTTTTAAAATGTCATTTTTAACAATAAATTAAACCACCAGCTAGGATTTGACACAGGCCACTTAGAACACAGCCCTGATACTGGCATAACCTAATCCAGAAAGATTTGTTGTTGTATTTTTGTTTTGTTATTTTGTTTTTTTTAATATTTAAAACAAAAAAAATTGTTACTTTTCTGTATGATGTGCATGCAAATTTACCGTAACTCTTTTTCTTAAAACTTTTTAGTGCCATTTCTAGTATATTCCTGTAAATGTCAGTTACTGAAAAGAAACGAGTCAATGTAAGTAGTTTAGCTTGTTTATTGCAAATTGCTGGCCTCAAACACAACAGAATTAAAAAAAAAAAAAGAAAAAAAAAAAGAGTTAGAAAGTAATCTTTGATGTTACTGGTAATCACGGACCCTGGTCCTGGGGCATTTGTTTTGTTTTCATAATAAAAGGAAAAATTGTTTTGTGTGTGCAGTTTGATCCCATGTTTCCCCCCCTCCCCTCCTTTTCCCTTTCCTCCTCTCCTTTTCCAGGTGTGGCACTTGCTCCAGTTGCAAACCTTGATCGAGCAGGGCCATGCACAAATGTAAATTTACTGAATCCTCGTGCCGTGAGTCTTGGAGTAATTTGAAAGTCATTTTGCAAGTTTAGCTGTCAGTGGAGTGTCACACTGAGGGGGCTGATGCCTTCAGAGGATGGAGCAGGTCTGGGCTCTCCTAAACACTCGGCAACTTCCACCTACCAGGGCAGCCCAGGAAGGGCTTTGACTCTTCCTAGAAGCCTGCAGGGGTCTTAGATTGTGTGAGAATTGCACCTGGCTGAGGTAAGTTCAGCAGAAAGGAGATGGACATTTCACCCAGGGTTCGTGCTGGCTCCTTTCAGTGCAGCAGAATGTCCCCAAAGGGACTTTGTCACCTCTCCACCAGCCAGACCCTGCAGATCTGTGAGCTCAGGGTGACCTGGAAGGCACAGCTTGGAAAAGGGGGGCCTGGAGCAGCAGGTCACAGTCCCAGCAGTCTTGACATTACTGTGTGGGGGCCAGGATCTATTTTAGTCACTGCAGAGGATTCAGGCTGGTTTTGCTGTTCGGTTTCTCCACTGTGGGCCTGATGGTTTATGTGCAAGGTGAGGGTTACACAGCCAGGCTTCCCCAGGGTTAATCTTTGTCTAACCCTGTTCCTGCTCACTGGGTTTCAGAGCCAGGATCTCCAAGGTTTCAGCAAACCTGTTTCACTTCCCTGTTGTTGTATCAGTGTCACTGTGTATTAGTGATACTCCCAAAGGAACTGTTTGTTCAGCCTGTCCTCTAAATACTCTGCTGTGAGGCAGGTGAGGATGTTTTACCCAATTTACTATTGGGTTGTTTCTAGGTCCATCAAGCAGAGCTGGTGTTCAGAGGTACAGGGGTGGGGCTTTGGAGCCCAAGAGTGCCAAGAGCAACTGAGGTGCAGGAGAAAAAAAAACAGCTGCTCACAGTGCTGCATTCAAATCATTTTAATGCACTTTATCAAAGATGCTACAACGGTGTTTTAAACAAGTGCATCAACACCACACAACTGGCTCAAAGAAACACTCAGTCACAGCAGCCACACCACAAACCTGCTGTGACCAATGACACACAGATATGGAAAACTACAGTCACATTCACAGAGATGGAAGGACAACTCATCCTCTTCTTCCTGTACTGTCACATCCAGCCTCAATCCTGGAAGAATTTATGCACACACTTCTGTTTTGAGTCCAAATTAACACTCTGCAAATTTTAACACTCTGAATTTTGGTTTACCAGCCACATTAACAAAAAGAGACTGATTATACCCAAAATAACCAACTTTCTTACTGAAATTAAAAAGAAAACAAGCATTGGGATTTCTTTTTCTATAAGAAAAGAAAATGAACAGCTGGTTTGGGGGGGGGTGTGCTGTTCCTTAAACTCCCAGAGTTCACATGCTCCCCAGGGCTGCTGGGCAGGCCCAGAACCCACCTCTCCTGCCTCTCCAGGTCGCTTCCACCTGCAGTTCCCAGGGGAGCTCTTGGACCAGCCTCCTGCCTGTTTGTGTAAATAATCACCTGTTCACTCAGCCAGGAGCTGGAGGCCCAGGTGGGTCACGCATCCCTGGCAATGCTCTACCTCACCCGGCACCGGAGCACCGGCAGCTTGCCAAGCCTCGCTGGTTTTGTGAATCTAATTTTGAATACCCAGTTGAAAAACATTTATTCACTGACATATTTCTCTTCCAGAGCTAGTCCTGACAAGAGCAAGAGAGCTGTTTGTGTTCAGAGCAATGCACGGGGAAGGAAAGCAGCGAGGTCCATCAGCAGGTTTAAATCTATGAGCACACACGTAAGATACCAAACACCAACACGTGCAGAAATAGTTACCTTTAAAACACAATGAGCTGCCTATTGCTTGCAGTGCTATGGAGCAGGGCTGAGAACACCAAACCTCTATGATCTCACATTAAAACAGGTGTGTTCTGCTCGGCACATTGAGTTCGGCAAGGTTGAGTGTGTACGTGTGTGTTGTGGCATTTAACCCACGTGGGAGAGGTGGAAGAGATTCTTCACCATATTAAAATAAATAAACAAAAGTGCTTCAAAAATGCCAAGGAGGTTTTAGATAAATATAATAGAAGTAATGACTGTGCCTGATTTTAGGCAGGTAAATAATCTACACTGAAGTCAACATCAAATACTGCTTTGCCTGGAGTTAAGCCTGGGCCCAAGTGCTGCTGGGTTAGACACACGTCCTAGGCAGGACAGAAATGGACTCTGTGACTTCACCCCGATGTTACATTTCAGTGCTGAGCCCTGGGTACGTAATTTACACCCCTGGAAGTGGTGGGTTTGTTTTTACCAAAGATTCAGGTGCTTGCTGGGCTGAGTTCCTCAGCTTGACCTTGCCTTGAGCAAGTCAGGATTCAGCAGTAATGGAAACAACCTGAAAGCAGCCTCTGTGCCCAAGAAGTGCAGTGGAAGTGCTTTTCCCTCCTAAAATCCTTCAGTTAGTTGAAACAATCCCAGACACTACTTTTAAAATACATGCACCTATTCTACAATCCAACCTGAATTAGAAGTTAAACCCTTCCAAGCTACTGCATGCATTAAAACTTGAATGGAAAGCAAATTTCAGTGGACTCTTCCCTTCTCCAGCTGGACTCAGGGGTATGTACTGCTGTGTAGGACTTTCCCTGTGTCCCTTAGGAGGTGTATTTACAGTAGCTTTCTTCCTTTGCTTTCCTGGGCCTGTTTGTCTCTTTCAGGTGGTTCACTGGGTGATCTGCTCCCAAAGCTGGGCCAGGGATCTACCTGCATGAAAAGAGTCGGCTCCCCTGACTCCAGGAGTCCTGTTATTTCCATGATCCCACCCTGTGGGATCAGAGAGGGCCCTGGGCTTTGCACGGGATGAAACTGCAGTGCACCTTTTTACTGCCAGGTGTTTTGAAGGCTTGGATTAAATTCTCAACACGTTCTTTCCCTCTTTTTCCCCACAATAAATGACTCCATTACCTGGTTGTAAGAGACCACTTCCAGGGCAGGAATTAATGGGAGGCAGGGCAAGCAGAACAAGTAGCGGCCAGGTGGTTTTGGAGATCAACTTCCGAAAACCACAGCCCTGACGGAAACGGATCTGCGCCCGCCTCTGCCCCACCAGCATTCCCAGAGCCCTGGAAATAAGGACTTTGCCAGCAAAATGCTGGCTGGGGACAGGCCCAAATGACAGCGGGTGTTTCTCAGGGTACACGAGCCACTTACAAGCGACACATGGTCTAGCACGGACCCTGCCAAGATGCCGGGCAGCAACAGGCTCATGAGCTCCCGAGCGAGGCTGGTTTTGTTGCGCACACGCAATGACATGCAAAACGGGAGTCTATCAACAGCAAAAACAAACAGGAACTCCAGCCAGCCTGTCTGGCCTGTCCTGTGCACGCTGCTTCAGCTGCACCCCTGAGGGAGGGTGCTGCAAACCCACCTCCCCCAGCTCGACGCGAGGCTGGTTCCCCTCCGCGCGCGGGCTCCTAACGCAAAGCCACGGAAATCACATAATGGCACAAAACTTGGACTGCCCCGTGTCCCTGGAGACATCCAGCTTGTTTTTGTCCCGCACCAGGATGGCCTCATTGCCGTACTGTGAGTACCACATGCTGCGGCTCCGGCTCAGGTACGTGTTGGGAGGAGCTGATTCCAGTTTCTGCTGCTGCTGCTGCCAGATGAGCAGAGAGGTGTCCCTGTAGCGCAGCCGCGCGTAGCCCTCGGACAGGGCCTTCTCGGGCAGGGGCACCCTCCCGTTCATTAGTGTGTCACTCATCTGCTCCAGGAGAGCCCCAAAAACGGGAGCTCCTTCCCAAAAGCTCTGAAATACGCCCCGCTGGGTCGGTCCGGGCCGATTGCTGCTGCCGCCACTGCTGCTTTGAGCTCACGGAAGAACATCCCAGGGGACAACTCTCGGGATCCACAAGCTGCTGGGTGCTCTCAGCATGGCTTAGCAGAGGGAAGAGGGACACACACACCCCAAAATCGCAATGGGCGGCCTGGCCTCGCTTAAAAAACAAACCAGAACTTCTGAAAGCTCATCCAGTGGTGGTGCTGCTGCATGTTCCATGCTGTGAAGGGACCACACGCACGTGAGCTGCTGGTTGACAGTCTGTGGAGTATCTCAATAGGTGTGAGCGGTGGCTCCGTGGGCCTGGGCTCGGCTTGCAGCCAGGCAGGGCGGGATGAGCGGTTCTGGAGGAGCTCTGCTTCCCTGGAGAATGGGTCCCGAAGCCATAGGGCAGACCTAGGAGCTCAGACCCACGAGGTCACCAGTGCCCAGGCCCGTGCACGGCCTCTCCAGCGGTAACAGGAGTGATGGACGGGCGCTTGGCAAGTCACGTGTTCAGGGATGCAGGAGAAGATGCTGCCTCGGCCCTGGTTACGGTACCCGAGTTGGAGGGCCGTCACCTCCCGACGGCACCTGCGGGGCACAGCGAGGGTCACCCCACGGGCTGCCAGCGAGGGTCCCTGCCCTGCCAGCGACCCTTTTTTGTGCCCCCTCACCCCCCGCTCCCGCCCGCCCCCGCCACCCCTTCCACCGGCTCCGCGCACCTCCCACGGCCCCCGCGGGTGTCCCGCACGCCCCGTCCCTGCGCGCCCCTCCTGGGGCTTCCCCCGCACACCCCCCTGCGCATCCCCCCGACCCCGCGCCCCCCGCCCCGCGTCCCCCTCCCCCGGCCCCACCGTGCTGCGCTGCCCGGCCCGGCTCGGCCCGGCCCCGGCGCCGCTGGGCTCGGCCGAGCAGCCGCCGAGGCTCCTCCCCGCCGTGATGCGCTCGGGAGGAGCCAGGGCCGGGCCGGGCCGGCCGAAGGCGGGGGCACCGGGGGGCGGCAGGAGCGGGGAGCCCCACGGTGGGGTCACGGGTATAGCGGTGGGGCGCCCCGAGTGGGGTGCGTGGGTCTGGGTCGGGCGATGGGGGTCCTCACGGCGGGTCCCACGCGTGCCGGCCAGCACCGGGTGCACGGTGCGCTTTAAAGGGACACCCAGCCCAGTGTGTGCTGAGCCCATATTGCTGCTGGAAGAGCCCACTGTTGCCCCTCTGTCTGGCGCTGCCCCTGGGAGAGGGGCTCTCCCGCCTGCCGGGGGGTCCCAGCCCTGGGATTTTCAGCCGAGTCTCCTTTCTGGTGGGAGACTGGTGGAGCAGCTGCTTGTGCTGGTACCCTTTGTACCCCTTCACTTGTCTCAGGCACCGCCTGTCCACGGGGTGAAGGCAGGCAGGGGACACCCCTGTGTGCTGGCAGCCTCATGCCATCCTCACTGCGAACTGCGTGGAAAAGGAGCGTGACCGAGCAGCACCTCCTTGACCTCCTCTCGTCATCGCTGTCTGCTCTGCATTTCCTTATCCCGTCTGTCCCCTGGCAAGCACAGTACAAAATATGTTTTGAAGAGAGCTGTGGGGCTTATTCTTTTCCTGCTGATGCTAAATTTAAGCTCACAATCTTCTTATCTCCTGTGGACGCAGCGCCATCTAATCTCCTCGCGAAGGACCCAATACACTCACCCGAGCAGAGCTACTCCCGGCGCTGCTCCCGTTCCATTCGGCCTTCACGGACACAAACAAGAGGCTGTGGTTTGCTTCCGTCAGAGAGAAGGCATGCTGCAACTCCCCGTTCCCAGGAGATTCAGACCAAACACAAAGAAGAGAGAAGAAAACAAAAAGAGGGATGACCATGCTACTAAAATGTTTGTTATCAGAAATAGCCTGGCTCTGCTGCTTAATCCGCCTCCTTGCTAGTGCAGAGAAGCCGGCCCTGCCCCACCTCGTGGAAGCTACAGAACAAAGTGCAAAATCCTTCAGTGGAACAAGATTTAGGGGTTTTTGAGGTGTCTTGGTCTTCTCTGAAAAATTACCAGTTCTATTATCACCAGACTCTGAGCATAACAGGAGAAGCTGGTAAGTGGAGTGTGCATGACACGAGGCAAGAAGGATTGGAAACCACCGAGCTCCAAAAGCCACCAACTGTTCTGACCATCCACTCGACCCTTTGCCATGAGTCCCAGGGTCGTCTGCCAACAGGAGCCTTCCCAAATAAACCTTGGAAGCAGCAGCAGTGGAATGGATGAGGTGAAACGTAGGTGCTGCCCGGCCAACGGTTAGTCGCTCTCCTTCCTCCAAGGAATCCCTGTATCTGCTTTGCTTTCCCCAGGCTGCCTCAGGCCATACCTCTGCCGTGCCATGGCTGCAAGGCAGGGCTGTGCCAGGCTGTTTTGCCCTTGCCCAGCTCCCTGGGACTGGGATATGCTTCAGGTCTGTTTGATTTGGATGAGGAGGCTGCTGGGGTGAAGCCCAGGGAAGGATGGATGGTTAGTGAGGATGTCCCAGCAGCATGATGTTGGTATCAGGAACTGGTTAACTGGTATTCAGCACAGCTGGGGCATCCCAAGGCCCAGAAATAAGACTCTTTCCACAGAGAAATGCCTAGGGGAGTGCCAGCTCCACCTGCTTGGTGCCTGGAGCCAGAGCCCTTTTCCAGTGGAGTTGCACTCTCAGGCACTTTCCAGGCTAAACAAAGAGTACCTGGGGCTGAGTGCTCCTGTTGCTCCAGTACAAGAAGAGAATCCAGTTCATCCCACTCTGCCTTCATCGAGCTGTGCCAGGTTAATTTTCCTGCTCCTTTCCACAGTAGCAGGCAGTCACCCCTACTCCTGGCTCTGGGAGGTGGGTGCCTGCGGGGAGGGGAGAGATGAGCTCCGCTGGCAGCCGTGCAGGGCCGTTAGCAGGAGGATAATTGCAGTGACTATTCCAGTGTGCACCTTGTCTGGGCAGGTAGGTCAGGTGTTTACAGCAGCAGATGAGCCAGACAGAGCATTATTGTCTGTGCTCAGTTGTTTGACACGGCAGCGCTTTGGTAACCCTGTGATTCCCCCCTCACTGATCACCCAGAGCCAGAGCTGCTGCTCAGCAGCGGGTTTGCCGGGTTGAGGCTTGCACAGGTTTCCTAAAATAGCTGGTGAAAGGAGATCACAAAATCTAAGGGCGGGATGTAAATAGCACGTAGGCTGCAGGGGGACATGTGACAGCTGCTGTGCCAGCAGCCAGCATGGCTCCTGCTCTGGGGACCCTGGCTCCAGCTGGAGGCACATTGTCCGGGCTCCTGGCAGCCAGCACGGCTTTGGGACAGGCTTGATGCACGCTTGGACTAATCCAGAAGGTGGCAATGGCAATCCACAGACACTGGCTGGCTGGGAAATAGGGATCTCCTGGCGGTGTGGCCCTGGTGTTTTAGGGGTATTTTCAGAGAGCTGCTCCAAAGGGGCAGTGCAGCAGCTGCTTCTCTTCATGTGCTGATCCCCCCAGGGAGTCAGCTCTTCTCCCGGGAGTAACGCCAAACGTTATGAAAATGCACATTACTGGGAAACGGGGCCATGTCCCAGATATGTATGGGTTGATTTGTAAGGTATGATCTCCTTGCACATGTTAGTGCATTTAAACTAACCTCCTTCTTTCCTTCCTTCCCTCCTTCCCTTCTTTCTTGCCTTCCTTCCTTCCTTCCCTTCCCTTCCCTCACTAGTTTTGCCTATTCTATGCTGGACTGGGATGTTCCCAAGCAGATCTATTACATTCCCAAACTGCCACCACTTCACCAGCCATTTACCCCCTCACACACATTCTGCATCAGGACCCAGGGTGCAGGGGCTGCCTGTCAGGCTCCTTTTCTCTGTGTACTGAGACATTTGGGGATGAAAAAGGCATAGTGGCATTTCCAGGGCATCCAGTCACCTCTCGGGCTTCTCTCATGCAAGAAACTAAAATAAAAGCACATTAAGTGAAGTCTGTGAGCCGAGAGAAGGAGCTCCACACTCAGTCCCCAGCAGAGGGTAGTGTCACCCTCTGCCCTGCCTGGCTGTCCTCTGGCTGGCAGTCATTCCCTGGAAGGCTGGCATTCCCTGGCTGGCTGTCATTCCCTGGCTGTCATTTCCAGCAGTGCCAAGAAGCAGGAGAGAGGAGCACCAGCTCTAGCACAAAACCCAACCTCTGTAATTTATCCAAGCTCCCTTTTAGCCTTAGCTCCACCCTGGAAGCAGTGACCGGGTCCTCTCCACATACCCCGTCCTGCTGAAGGACAGTTGTACGGTTTGGAGCTCACAGCTCACCAGCATGTGCTGGATTCAGGCTCTTCCTGAGCCTTGCTGTACAGGTTTTGATTGGTCTAATTTTTTCTGCTCTCAGAAATACCTCTGCCATCAGCTGTTTCGGTTGTTGCAGAGGTAGGCAAGAAGCATACTTGCTTCAACACCTCCCACGCAGAAGCTGGCTTTGCAGCTGCAGGGATTGTTCCCAAATGTCCAGGGGCCAAGAACGCTTCTTATTACACAGTAGAAAAGCCAGGCTGTAGCTGGCAGCTTTAATTATGCACATATAATAAACTCCTCTGTTGTCGTCTACCTAGTGATCTGACCTCAAACGGCAGGCTGGTACTGAGTCAACCAAAATTATCCCTGGCACGACGCCACTGCTTTCAGTAGCCTTGTGATTCCTGCCCATGGGTGCTGTTGGAGGGCAGAAACGCTTCATGAAGAACTAAAGTAATGAGAAAATTATTCTGAGAAAGCACCTCCGCGGGGTATGGGGAGTGTGGGCTGAAATCACGGCCCGAATACACCCAGGGCAGGGTGTAGCTCTGATGGTGAGACTGGAGCATACGGATGCTGCTCCCTCTTGGATCACACTGCACTTATCCTGCCCTGACCAAGGCTGAAAGAAGTGCCCTCTTAAAAAATCAAAGAGCCTACCAAACTTTCTTTGGAATAGCAAACAATTGTTTTCTGTTCTTTGGAAGGATCCTCCTTCCTGCATTGAAAATGAAGGATCATGGCAGTAGAGTTGCTCTTTCTTCTTTATCTCCGCTTGG
Source organism: Lophotriccus pileatus (assembly GCA_035583135.1). NCBI lineage: Eukaryota > Metazoa > Chordata > Aves > Passeriformes > Tyrannidae > Lophotriccus > Lophotriccus pileatus. The sequence goes on from JAWWES010000038.1 coordinate 3,453,048, forward strand.
CTCCATTTGGAAGAGATTAGTGTTGCATTTGCTTGACATCCAGGTTAATAGCTTCCCTTCGTCCCAGTCTCGGCTTCCGGTTTTGGCTATCTGGAAAGCCAGGCTGGAAATTAATCGGCAAACTCTGGGGAGAGGATCTCGGAAGAAAGACTCAGAACAGATTTGAAAAGAGGCTGTTCGAAGCTGTGCTGATTTGGATGGAAGCCACCGGCGAAAATTAGAGATTTTTCAAGAGTTTGCTGCCAAGGAGTTAATGGCTGAGAGTCGAGGTTTTTAATAAATACACTGGTAATTAATGATAGGAGTTGTCCTCGTGTTTGAAAGTCAAGGAATACGATAGCTTGTTTGGGTTAAACATCTCCCCTGCAGTATTTGCAACCCAAACAGGGGATGACGAGTGGGAGTGAGCGGTCAGACAAAGCGGGGTCTGTGTGTGCGGCCCCGGGGAAGGCGGAGGAGCCCCGGGACCGCTCCTGCCTCTGCCCCGGAGGGCTGGGGCCGGGGGGGAGCAGGGAGGGGGTCCCTGGGAAGGGGGACCCCGCTAAGTGCGGGTGGCTGCGGGGAGAGAGAAGCAGCACCGGGGCTCTCTGGGCGGCTTTCCCGGAACAGGGAGAGGAGCGGCAGCGGCGGGAAGGAGCGAGGGATACAAACAGGGAGGGGAAAAAAGAAAAGGGAGGGCCGGGGGGGGAGGGGGTAAAAGGAGGAGGAAAGAAAAAAATAATGGGGGGGGGGAAAGGGAGGAAAAAAAGGTGAAAAAAAAAAAACCACCACGGGACCGGAGCCAAGGCGTCGCGAAGCGCCCCCTCTCCCAGCCCGGGCTCCCGCAGACAAAGGGGCGGCGGGGCGGGCCGGGGGCGGGCCGCGGGGGCGGGCCGGGGGCTCCTCCCGCTGCCCGGGGCGGGGAGAAAACTCGCACCCACGGCGGGTCCCCCGCTCGGCAGCGCAGGTGGGGTCCCTCGGCGGCGCAAGTTTCCCTAGGGCAAAGGGGAAGGAGTTGAGCGGGGGCTGCTCCGCCGTGCCCAGTGTCCGTCTGTCCGTCCGTCCGTCCCCGGCTTTGTTCCCGGAGGATGCGGCGCGCCTAACCCCGGCCGAAGCGGTGGGGCCGCAGCGGGGGCAGGGGCAACCCTCCGCCGGAAAACTCCGCGCCGCCCTCCTTCCTCCTCCTCCTCCTCTTCCTCCTCCTCCTCCTCCGAGCCCCGGCGCGGAGCGATGCTCTCCGGGGCGGCGGGCGGCGATGGAGCGGGGCGGTAGCGCCGAGCCGCGGTGCAGAGCGGCCCCTGGGGCAGCCGCCCGCGGCCCCTGAGCGCCGGGAGGAGGAGGAGGAGGAGGAGGAGGAAGGCCGGGTGAGTGAGCAGACCGCGGCCATGGAGGAGTGGCGGCAGTGCGGCCGCTGGCTCATCGACTGCAAAGTTTTGCCCCCGAACCACCGGGTGGTCTGGCCCTCGGCGGTGGTCTTCGACCTGGCGCAGGCGTTGCGGGACGGGGTGCTGCTCTGCCAGCTGCTCCACAACCTCTCCCCCGGCTCCATCGACCTCAAGGACATCAACTTCAGGCCCCAGATGTCCCAGGTAGGAGGGGACCGATGGATGGAGGGATGGGCGAGTGGGGGATCCCCACGAGCACGCCCTTCCTTGGATTCCTGGATTAGGGTGTTGCTCTCGCAAAACTTAGTGGGATGCGTGAATGAGATGGGATGCGTGGGAGACCGTCTGTTTCAGCCTGCCCAGATGCTCAGCAGCCCCCCCGGGCTTTATCCCCCCGTTTTGTCGCCGGTCGTGCCCCGGGTCCGGGTGGCTGTGCCGGTGGGAGCCGCGGCCGCACGGGAAAGCTCCGGGGCGGGGAGAGCACACCCCGGGAAAGAGGGAAACATCCCCCTTCTGTTTACAGTCATGGCGAAACAAAAGCAAATAACAGGGCTCAACAGGAGGAGATGGGATTATTCGGGGTTTTTATGGAGGCGCTGGTTCGTCTGGGATGTGCGGGAGGAGCGAGCGCCGGGACGAAACTTTGGCTGGGAAGATTATAAGGAAAATAAATGAATAAATTATAGAAACATGCAAACCCGGCCGGGCAGGGGCCGCGGCCATGTGGTGTCCGATCCCCGTGTTCACCCTCCCCGTGTCGGGGCTCCCAGAGCCGCATCCCCGCCGAGCCGCAGCTGCTCCGGGCCGGGGGGTGATGGAGGGTTCGGGTCAGCGACCCCAACTGCGCCCCGACCCCTCGCCCTGCTCCCTGCGCCCCTCTCCGCTTTGGGAAATTTAAAAGGGCTCCCCCCATGGAAATGTTTCTATTTTCTGGTCGGTTTGGTGGAAGGAGGATTTTAAATGAAAGGGGGGAAAAAGAAGTAAAATCAGCTCAGGTTGTTTTGGGTCTAAATGTTCTGCTTGTGTTTTTGCAAGCTGAGCTGTAAGTATTTGCATGAGAATCGGGAAGTGAAATCGATTGGAAACAAATGAAATGGGGCTCTCTGCCCTCCCCGGCTGTGTTGACAAGTTCATGGTAAACTGTTATCTTTTATTTTTGAACAACAACAGGTTTTGGGGGTGAAATGGAAGGGAAACTTCCCGGTAGTGAGGGCATGGGAGACTCAGTTTAACTTTACCGAAGCCTTCAAAGATAAATAGCGTAAAATACCAACAGGAGTTCTGTCCATGTGCTGTGCAAACACGCTGCTCATCTGGCAAGTGCCTTTCCCTTCTTCCGCTGGAGTTTTTTGTTTGTCCCCCTCACCCCACAAGCCATAAAACCCCATGTGCTGGGGGAGCTGCTGTGGGTTTGGACAGCCAGGAGTTTGATATTTGGAGCCCCTCTCTGGGGAGCAAAGTGTGTTTTGCTGTGAGGTTGTGGAATCAGAGACCTTGATCCTGCAAAGCACCGGAGTGGGAATCCCCAACTGTATGGGTGAAACCAGCCTGTGTCAGCCCTGGTGCTGTCTCAGAGTAAATAACAACACGTCCTGATGCCTCTTCCCAGGGTGGAACAATGCTGTGAGATTTCCTCTTGGCTTCCCAGGCTACAAACTGATCAGACTCTCTTCCGCTCAGACCGATGTTTCCAAATATAAACTGTGCTAAGGAGCTGTAGGTGTGGGGGACTAGAGCTTTCCTAGAACGTGCTGGGAATGGCAAGTTATGATTTTTTTTTTTTTTTCTTTTAAGGAAATACTGTAATCCTCCAAACCTCTTTTTTTTTGGTGTGATATTTGCCCCGTGGGGAGTTGAGGACAGGTTTAAAGATGTGGCACTTCGGGGCATGGTTTAGTGGTGGACTTGGCAGTGTTAGTCTAATGGTTGGACTCGATGATCTAAGGACTTTTTTCCAACCTAAACTATGATTCTGTGGGAGCTGTGACGTAGGGAGAGTCCCAGGGGGTAGTCTTGAGAGGAGGCTCTTGCTGCCCTTGCCGAGGCCAGGTGTTGCTGGTTTGAGGGGAGAGTTTACAGCCCTGCTGTCTTTAATGAAATTGCTTTCTGCTTACCCCACCTGGCTGCTTTCCCAGCTTTGGGAGGAGTGTGAGGGGAACTGGCTGATTGGGATGGCTTTGGTGGCCACCTCTGCAAGAACCTGGTCATCAGAGGGGAGCAGCACAAAGCTGAGCCCACGGGATGTGCAGAGCCTGGTGTGTGTGGGACTGGATGCTCTGGTGAGGCTCAGCTGATGCTTGTCCTTGGGCAGGGTGAGACCCAAATCAATCTCAAATCAACCTTTATACTTGATGTGTTTGGTGCTTCTCTGGCAATTCCTGAATTTGGGAATCCAGCTGTTTCTCCAGGATGGCTAAAATCTCCTGCTGCGCTGGCAGCCCGGGGAGGGAGGTGAGAGGGAGGAAGGGGATCTGAGCCCAAAACCACGATGGGGACAAACGTGCCTGTGGTGCCCCAGCCCTGCTGTGGCTGTCGGTGCTCAGCTCAGCCTCTCCAGGCCAAATTGCAGAGGAAAAATGTAGGAACCCATCTTTGTCACACAGCTGTGATGTGTTCAGACACGGGGTAGGGATGTGCAAGACAGAGCGCGCCTAGGAACTTCAGAGGGTGTTTTTGATGATAAATGCACATTTTACCTGGCTGGCTGGGCTGGCTAACCAGCTGTCTGCCTCGCTACAGAGGTTATTTCTTTTATTAATCAGTTAAAATGCCAGGGGACAAGACACTTGTGCTAGACTTGAAACACCCAGTAATATTCTGTCATCCACCTTTCTCGGTGAATTAAGTGGGGCTGTGCAGGTGTGTAATGAGAAACAGACTTCTGCCCGAGGTGAGCAGCGTTTCAAAAGCCAGAAGTGAAAATCACATCGCTCTGCAGAGAAACGCTTTAAGATCCAGACACTTTTGTGTTATTTTTTTAGTCCCTTTCCATGCTGATTTGTTTTTCCTTGCAGCTGTTGGAGGTGGGCTGTGAGGTGAGGTTGGAGTGGCTGCAGGGACTGGTGCTCTTCTTGTGGAGGGACGAACTGGTGTCCCTGTCCTCCTGAAAGCTCCCCGTGCTCGTTCAGCAGAGAAGCCAGGCCGGTGAAATGGCCAGGCTGGCCACACAGCAATAGTTTAATACATGGTGCTTAATTAAATAAATGAGGCAAATCGCCCCATTAGGTTGCAGCATCAAATTTGCATTATCTTCATGCTCAATTCCAGTGCTTGGGGGTCCCTGGCAGGATGGGATGACCCAAAGCTACTGAACCTCCACAGTGGCTGACAAAATAAACAGGAAAAACAGTCTTAAAGCCCAGTTCCCTTCTGAGAGTCAGTGGACGTGAGGCCAGTTTTGATGAGCCTGGAGTAAAACTTGATTTCTGTTTAATTGCTTTTGCTGTAGAGGCTGTTTCTGGAGAGTTGGGAAGCGGGATGAACATACTTGCCCTTGGTACTTATTGATCATTATGTCTGTTGCCGTGATTGGATTTTGGGGGGTGGAATTCAAGGTGGTTTGCCAGCCAACTGCAAGAGTGTGATGCAAAGGACATTTGTATTTGCAAGTGGGAGCAGATGTGGGACCCCTTAGGCTTGTATTCCCTGTCCTCTGTGTACAACTCTCAGTACAGTGTTTCCCTGAACCTCATTCCTCTCCCCATTCCCCTTACCTGGCCCAAATTTCCAGTTCTCTGCCACTGTGGTGCAGCTGCTCTTGCATCCCAAGCTACTGTGGTAAGATGGAGATCTCAGAGCTCTGAATTTGCATCAGTAATTTGGTTTGAATCATAATTTTGTTAAGTGTCTGGTCAAATACAAATTAAAGGACCCTTCACTCGTGTTTCAGCATTGTGAGGTGTAAAAAAAAGAAAAAAAGAGTGCAATGAAAAGATTGCATGTTTTGGTGAGGCTGATATTTGGTGGTGTGAGTTTTGTGGGGTTTTTCTCTTTCCTTCTTTTTGTTTTTGTGTTTTGCCTTAGATAAAAAGCAATCCTTCCTGACAGGGCACTTGGATGTGTACTGAGGTGGGTAGGGAAGCTCAAGTGAGCCCTGCTGCAGTATGCTGCTTCTCAGGCAGGTCTCTGGGCAGAGACCTCATGGGATCAGCAGTGCTGGACGTCTTTGCACATGGTGGGGGTTGATCAGGAATTATCCCTGATGCTGGAACACCTGGGAGCTGGAGCTCTTGCACTGTGCCAGGTCACTGTCCTTTCTCTGGTGGTTAATTCCCCTGGTGTCTGGCAGGTGTGGTTCAACCTCTTAGCACTTGTGGTGATGCTGTGAAGGGCCTTCCTGCTCCTGATCTCTGGAGCTGAAGGAAAATGTGGGTTTATTCAAGGGAGAACAGGTAAGAAAAAAGCAATAGCCCCCCAAATCCTGCCCCATCTTCCCAGGGCCCCGTGCTGGCTGCCTGAACCTGCTGTTGCAGTGTTACCTTTTGTAACACTGACATTCCTCCGTGCATTGAGAGGTGGGAATTGGTACCTACAAAGTCATTTTAGGGCTTGATCAGGTGATTTAACATCAAGACTCTCATTGATACCATGTTGCATTCACCCCGTTCTCCAAGCTTGGTCTGGACACTGCTAAATATATATATATATATTTATTTTTTTTCCTGCCTCAGAACCTCCTGGATTCTTGAGATGAAGCAGCCACAGATGTAACCAGGTTTGTATTTGCGTGTGCACAGGCTGTAAGTTAGCAGTAATGGCCAGCTCATTAAGGATTCTTATTCTGAAGCATATTGACATCTCTCTAGAGATAATCCATCCCGGTCTGCAGCGCCTGGAGGTTCTATTAGGGCTCCTGAGACTGATGAGACACGGCAAACGTAATTGGCGCGCTGGCTTGGCCGCCCCCCGCTCTGTTTTGCTCCCGTTAAGGAACCGCGCAGACAACTTGACTTCCCAGGATTGATGGGTGTGATGCCCCACACCTGACTGAGCTTGTCAGATGGCTCCTTGCCTGGTGGTTCTTCTCGAAGGTGGCATTAATTTGCTATCAAAACCCTACTTATGGATGATGCGGGGAGCAGGTGGTCTGTAGCCGCTGCCTCCCCCAGGTGTACGGGGGGGATGGAGGCACCTCGGTGTGTTTGGTACCGGCAATTATTCACAAGGCTTTGGGATTTTTTAACGTGCCACTTGAAGGGTTTATAGCTACAATGCTTGTAATTGCTTCCATATGTCATGACAGTAGTTAAATATAATTCAGTATTATCAGAGCTGACTTGGGTGCTTGGGTTGTTTGAACGAGGTCTGCGTAGCCGACTCTGATTTACCCTGCTCAGGTCCTCTGGCTTTTTTATTTACTCTCTTCTTCTTGAAATTGAGTTCTGTTCCAAAAAAAAAAAAAAAAAAAAAAAAAGGCTGTAAAAAATGGCCTCATTACATATCCCTGTTTACTGTGTCTCAGTGACTTCCCGTTTGGATGTGCTGAGCTTTTACAAAAGGGGGGGAAAAAAGGTGCTCTGTGTGAAGGGCCGAGCTCGTGAGCTCCTTGCAAATGGGAACAGCTTCCAGTCTTCCTTCTCAGCCCCCCTTCCTGCCTCCTGCATGTCAAGTAGACCCCTAAAACCTTGTGTTAGCCAGAGATAGCACCCTCTTTTCGGCTGTTTGAGGTTGCAATGTCTAACTGAACCTGCAGCTGAAGGCTCATATGTATTCTGGTGGGGCAGAAGAAGGCAGAAAGTGCTCGATGGATCCTGTGGGCTGTGCCAAGCAGCATGAAAAGCAGTGAAAACTCTTCTTGCCCCCCCTCCCCCTTGAATGATTGATGAGAGTTAAATACCTGCATTAAATACCTACCAGGAACGGGCTCTTGAATTAATAGATGCCTTTAAAAACACAAAGCCCCCAAAAACAGTCCTTTTGGTCGTTTTTCAAGTTGGGACTGGGTCTTGGAAGCTGCCTTCTCTCTCCACAGCATGTTGATGAGCTGTAAAAAATGCTTGGCTTGTCCATGCTCCTTGGTGGGGATCCCTGGTGCTGGATGTACCTTCCTGCCTGCTGCCTCCAGGGACAAACAGCTGGATCTGCAGCACTGGCACTTGTGATGCTCAGCTGCTGTGCCTGCGTTTCAGCAGGGCTGTTGGGTGAAGGATTAGGGCTGCAGAAATGTAGGCTGGATTATGTGGGAGGGCTGAGCATCACCACCTCAGCCGTGTGTGGCTGGCAGGATGTGACCCACCACCCTCTCGTGGGTGTGGGAGTCTCTGTACCCTGAACCCTTTGCTTTCTTCAGCTCATCTGTAGCCAGAAGGGACCTGATTTTTGGCAGTGACAGAAATGTTGCTTCAGACTGACCTGAGGGCAAATTTTTGATCTGTTTCTTTGTTGCCTCTTAAAGAAACAAACCTTTTTTCCAGCATTTGAGCTTTTTCCCTTCTCCATTTGATTCCCCTCAAGCCTGTGCTTAGAAATCTATCAAATATATGCTCATCCCATAAATCCCAGCAGCCTGGGCTGGGAGCACCAGGATCCCATAGATTTAGGGTGCAGTGTGAATGAGGGGTCGAGGGCTGCTGCATGTGCCAAGTGTGTGTATTGAAGTGGGAAGGATTGGATGGTGGAGGCTGGTAAGTACAGTGAGCTTGGCAACACCTCTGGCAAGTAAAGATTATCTCTGCTTTCATTTTTAAAGCATGGATGTGTGGATCCACCTCCTTTGACTGAACAGTAGCTTTCCTTTTTTCTTTTTTTTCCTTTTTTTCCCTCCCTCCCCTTCTCTTGACATCAGTCAGATCCTTTGGACTCTCAGTGATCTTAAAAAGGTCCGGTGGCTGCTCTCCCAGCAGCAGCACAGCTTCCCAGAGCTCTGGTCCCACCCAAAGGCTTGCTCAGTGCCCATCAGGGTGACCTGCTCTCCTGTTAATGCCGGGTCCATCTGTCTGCCCAGCTGTCTGTGCATCATCTCAGCACCCCTGGGGCTCACTGGTGCTGGCCCCAGGCAAAGCCTGGCCTTGTCCCTGCTGCCAGCCTGCAGTGAGTTACCCCCAGCCCTCCTGTCAGAATTAGCCCCAGGGCACGAATTTGGGCACAGGGTGACTCCTGTGTTACTGTTCAGCAGCTGCCCAGGTTCACCTGCCACCCCTGCCATGTGTCCTGCTTATTCTTAGCTGTGTGTCCTTGATGTTCCTTCTACAGGAGGGGGAAGGACCTTCTTTTTCAGAGCAGCTATTAATTAGTCTGCATTTGACAACGTCAAACTCAGCGCTAACGAGATTACTTTTCTCAGAGTTGTATCTCCCCTTCAAGAAAAAGCCTGGAAAAAGGTCTGTTTCTAATAAAACTGGCTTTTCTTCCCTCCCCCCTTTATGTTTTCTTTGGTTTGCAGCTCAGGCCTGTGTTTCACCCGATGATACAACTCGGATGCAGCCGCTCCTTTGCTCTCCACCCTCTGGGATGGCTCCGAGCCTCCTGTGTTTCCAGGGGATGGACAGGCAGGGCTGGGCTCTCCTGGCTGCTGTTTGGTGCAGGTGGAAGTTGCCAAACCAGACAGCAAAGTACAGAGTTTTATGTACAACAAAAGTGCTGCTGTCCAGGTGTCCCGTACCTGGGGTTTATCGGTGACCTTGCAGCTGCCGAGCCCTGTGCCGTGTTCTCAGTACAGGGGGTGTTTTGTGCTGCTTGAAGGGGGGTGTGTTTGACTGGGATCCTGTTGTGAAATAGCTCATAGGATGCCCTAATCTGAAAGGCTTTCCTGGGGTGTATCTGTGACGGGTGATTGGATCATATGAGTCCCCTCCTCCTAAGTCAGAGGGTGTCTGTGCTCCAGCCAAGGCCAGAAGGATTCCACCATAGAAAGGACTGGAAAAAAAATACAGGTGCAGATGGATCACGTTGTTTGTGTGCAGGCTCAGAGCCTGGTTGCTCTAAAAAAAAAAATAAATCAGTTATGCTCAGAAGAAGTCACTGAAGAGCAGTAGTTTGGCCATCAGATTCCCCAGCCTGTCTGACACGTCCTGCAGAACAAGTTTTTGAACCCTTTTCTGAAGACCCCAAGCAGTTGTTTCACCCTGATGTGAGGGCTGGGCAAAGGATGTGCCTCCCATTGTCCCTCTTCCTCCCCTCAGGGGTTGCTTGGGCAGCAGGAGATAATGTGAAATCTATTCTTGTTTCGTAACCCCTGGGCCTGCCCTGTCTGGACAGCGAGGATTCAGCTGAAGGTCCTCCTTTGCCTCCTTGGAAGGCCACCAGCCTGAGTCATATCCTGACTCTCTCTGCCCATTTGGCTCCTCAGTGCTGTGATCCAGTGAAACTCTCCTGTCAGGGGACTCTGTAGTACAGACCTCCTGGTAAATCAGCTTTTATTTGCTGTGCTGCCGCTGGACTTCTCAGGGTCGGATTTCCCAGGCTTTGCTGGACCTGGGGAACATCTCCCAGCTCGGAGTGCCCTGCATACCCTTGTCAGGAGTGGCATCACTCCATGTTCTCTCCCAGACCACACCACAGCTGACCAGGTGATGAACCTGGTTTGGCACAGGGAGATGCTACTGTCTGCCTTTGGATATGATGCAAGTGGTGAGGTTGGGGGAGATTTGTGCCTCCCTGGGATGTCCAGTCCTCTCTATGTCAGGAGCTTCATTCCATGCCCTGGCTCCTTGGGGGACCACAGAGCAGCTGCTTGTGCCTGCCCCCACTGGGACCTTGGTTTGGCACCCAAAACCACACCAGGGTTTGGTAAATGGGGAGAGAGGGGGAAGGTTGAAAGGTTCCCATAGAGGAAATTTGCTTTCTCTTCCAGCATACGCTTCAATACTGCTGGAAAGGGGGGGAGTAAATTGGCCCTTTTATAGCATTCATATCTTTTGTTGTGTTTTATAGTGGTTTACAGCTAAATGGAACATCTGGTATTTGAAGGGGGCCGAGGAGGGAACAGAGGAGTCTTGTGGATGAGGAAGGGGAGGAGCGGGAGAAGTGATTTGTGTTTACTGCTGCAAACACAGAATTATCTGTGAAATCCGCCAAACTCATGGGCATGACGAGAGTACCCAGTGCGTGGAGAACAAATGTGCACCCAAGCTGGGAGCGTGGCATGCCCTGTGGCTGCACCAATCCTGCGGGTGGGACTCGCTCCTCCACCCCTGTGGGAAAGCCCCAAGGCTGTGCCTTTGCACTGGACTCGTCACCCTGTCCTTGCTGAGCACCTGCCCCCACACAAGATGTGCTGCATCCACTGTTTTTTGCTTTCTAGGATGAGCTCTTTGGCTCCTTTGGCTTTATCAGGTGCTTGGAATGCTCACAGCTGGGCTGGGGGCGTTCAAGTTCATGGGAGGATACGGATTTTCCCTAAAGGAGAGCCCTGTTCCTGGGAGGTTGGGCTTGTTTCTGTGGCAGAAGCAACAAAAGTAGGAGATAGATATGTGGTGGTATAAATGTTTTATATATATATATGTATATATAAGATACAGATAAATGTGTAAAACATATACATATATTTATATATAAATACAATTATGTTTCTTTAAGAGCTGGAGTGTGTCGTTAAACACTGGAACTTCCAGGCTGAGTGGCATGTCCCCAGGCCAGGAAATGTGTGCAGCATTGGGACAGGCTTGTGTGCACACCAAGACCCTCTGTGTTTATGGGAAGCACTTTCTCACGTGAGTGATCTTCCAAAGAAAGTCGCCTTGGAGAGGGGAGGAGGCAAAGAAAAAAAGACAGAAGTCTTTTTCTCCCATGGCTGCGGGAGAATTGTGACTTTAAACAGAAAATAAAACAGAAACTTTCCTAGTAAACCCAGTATGTTACTGTGAAGAGTTTATGCCTTTTTTTTCCTTCTCTTTATAGATCAACTTCTATATCTCTTTCTGCTGCTGCTGCAGGGTTTGGGGCTGTTTGCTGGGAACTGCATGTCTCTGGGCTCGACCTCTGGCTTCTGAACTGGCCCTGGGGCTTCCCTCAGTGCCCCTCTGTCAGCAGATGCTGGATCTGCACGGCACAAATGGCTTTGTGATGGTCACCTGGCCCCAGACCAACTGATGCTGGGCAGAACCCCCAGGTCCTGAGCAGGATGGCTGTGGTGATGGCAAAACTTTTTGGTGTTACCATGGTGGCAGGCTGCAGCTTCCAGCTCTCAGGTGATGCTTGCAGCAGCAGCTCCTGGGGAGATGTGCAATTTTGCAGGCAGATGTGGGGGTCTTTTAACAAAATTATCAGTTTTCAAGCAACAAAATAGACCTGAGAACTTCATATTGCCAAGGGACCAGGAGCATGGAACCAGCCAGCTCAGCAGCAACCATTGTAGGAGGGAAGCTGGGCCTGCCCAGCTCCAGGCTCCTTCTAAAAGTCTGGATTTTTCAGTGTGAAGTTGCAGGACAGGATTGGTGAGTGGTTTGCTGACCTGCCCAGACTGTGCTGGACTGGCCTGTGTTGGGAGCTGCTGTTCCCAGGGAGGCAGACCATGATTCATGGAGCATCTCACTGCATGGGTCATCTCTTGCTTGTGAAACCAACTGGAGATGGTATTACTTGAGCACCAATATTTTCACGTAAAACTGAAGTCTTTGATGGGCTTTCTGAAATAATTAAAAATAAATCTGGGATCTTGCCAGCTGTGACTCATTCTGCCCTGGGGGTTTTCAGGTTACAGTGCTGAGGGCAGGATGCTGGGGTAGCATCACAGATTTGGTATCTCACTTTAGCCCTTTCTGGTGCATCAGTCGAGTTTTGGGTTCTCCAGGGCTTGGGATGTTCAGGCTGCTGGAGAGGGAGGACATTTCCAAGGGGCTTCCCAGCTTTAATTGATGCCACTTTCTGCATGATGCAATCGGTGTCTCCCTGGTGAGAACTTCACCTGAGGTGCAGCAAACCTGGTCAGAAGTCCTGGGCTGTGTGAGCAGCAAAACCTGTTCCTTGGGACACGATGGGAGGCTGTGGCCAGGGAGGAGGGGAGTGATGCTTCCCTGATACCACCACAGACCTTTTGCTGGAAGGTTTTACAGCCTCAGCATGTTCAGGGGCACGTCTCCAAGCTTGGAGAACACCTCAACATCTTTTTTTTTTTTTTTTTCCTTAGAGGTGACAAAGGTTAGAAGTGAATTTCCCTCATGTTGACAGCTCTGCTATCTCGGGAAGGGTAATGAGGGAGCTTTAATGAAGCTACAGTATCTGCCTGAGAGTGTGGGGTTTCAGCCAGGTTGGTGCACGAAGCTTTTCTAATTAGGAGAGATTTAATTCCAGATTTTTGTCATCCCCCTCCCCCCCACACCCCTTCCCTCTTAATTATATTTGCTAACGTGTTTAACAGCTTTCCCTTCAGAAAAGAACAATTTATTCAAAGGTCATAAATAGATTCTGGCATTAATTACTCTAGGAGTCACACTGGGCTGCTCTGGAGAAAGCAACTCCATGGGGAATGCTAAACCTTTCGCAGTTGGATTTATCTGTGGTTGAAATGACTTTGTTTGCACACACACCCCAACAAAGACACCCCTAAAAGAAGAAAAACAGGTTATTGCATCCACATTTGTGCCCAACTGAAAACCCATGGGGATCTTGTAGCTGATTTCCCTGAGTTTTTGGAACAAGCCTATAAATCACGTCATCTCCCTTGATCTCTCCATCTTTGTTTTGTGAGGTTTGGGGGGTATTTTTGTCAATTAGTTTTGGATCCCATCGTTGCTCTGGATGCTGGGCAGGAGCAGGGGGAGCAAAGCCTGGCCACTGTGCTGGATGTGCTGCTGTCAGGGACCACTGGCCACGGTGGCAGAAGGATGGGGCTGAGTGGTTCCCCTCAACACCCCCCTCCCAAACCTTATCCGGGCGCCCAGATTAGGTTAATAGTTTTTGTAACCTCCAGATTTTGGAGCGGCTGTAACATCTGTTCCAAGTGATAATAAAGCAGTGCTGAGGGGGAATTAGCATACAGCTGCTGGGGTGGGTGAGAGCCTCTATAGAAAAATAAATGAATTTATTGATGGAAGATGAAGCCTCATTGCATTTTCATAGTTCCTGGTAATTTTGGCAGTGTGGGCAAAATCTGTTCCTTTGCAATGGGAAAGGACAGGGCTGTGATGTGGGACTCTGATGTGCATTTGGGACTCGAGTGTCCTTTGTTTTATTGTTTCAGCCCTCACCCAAAGCCAAGAGTACTCTTGCTGGCTTTGGGTTCCTTTTGGGTGTTTCTCTGGCACAGTTAAATCTGCCAGATAAGTCCTATTCCTGGGTGGAGCTGGGCTGGATGTGTGTGTGGTTGAATATTTAATACCTCTGGAGACAGCTCTGCTTTTCTGGCGACCTGATCTAGTGGGTGGCATCCCTGTACACCATGGAGAGATTGGAACTAGGTGATGGGGTGGAAAGCACCTTAAATTGAAGCCATTCTGTGATTCCTGTAGGTAAGGAGGAGCAGTGGATGCTCAGGGTGGAGCTGGGAGGGGGAGAGCACCCCAGGGAGGGGATCCCAGGGGTGTGTGGTACCCAAAGTGGTCGTGATGCCTCATCCCAACCTGCAGAGCATCTGTGGGATGTTCATAAAACCCTTTTTTTATTGTACCTTGGCTCTCACTGGGGTCATCAGGAGATGCTGGTCTGCATTAGCACTGCCAGGGTGTGTTCCCCTGTGATGATCCCTTTCCATCCCTCGTCAGCTCCAGGGATCAGGATCCCACTCACCCTCTGGCTCTCCTGGGCAGGTGTCTGACCCACAGCTCTGTGTCACCAGCAGTGAGGTCAAGTATTTCTATCACTCTCCTTCCCTGGTGTTTTTCCTGGAGTCCTGGGATGTGCCAGTTAAATTTTTCCTTGAGGGAAGACAGACAAACAGGCGTGGAAGCTGTTGCTTTCAGTACATTGGGGAAATACATAAGAACGTGATTGAAGTGTTCTCTGAAGCCTCATAGACTTGAAAGCGAATTTAAAATACCCAAGTTTTAAAATTTATAAAGCAGAATGATTAGTGACTAGAGAGGAGGTGATATTCTGGATTTCCCTCCTTGTCAAACAATTAAAAAAAAAATAGAACCCAAACCAACCCACGCTCAGCTTTGGGCTCCACCAGCAAGAACTGAGTGAATGGTATTATCTGTTATATGCTTGGAGAAAAATGATCTTAAGCAAGGTTAAACATCTGATTCATCTGGATGTGAATGAAAGGAGTGGGAGTGAAACTTCAAGAGGTGTAAAGCAGCCTCATGATTCCACGGGAGCAGAGAGGAACTTGCTAAAGATGTGTCTGCATGGATTTTCAACCTCCTGAGCCAGGGCAGAGGGAAGGACTAATCCCCTGTAGCCACCAGGTTTCTCATGGGCTGATCCTGGGGAATAAAGAGAATAAAGTGTGTTCCTCTGAGCACTGCTCTTGTGTAGGCTTGGAAGTGCTCAAATCCCCTTTCTGATTTTTTTATTTTTCTTTTTTTTTCCCCCCTATGATTTGGAGGGTTTTTTTTGAGAGACATCTCTTCTAATAACAGTGTCATGGTGTGAAGATCCTGTACAATACAGACAAGGCATCAGGTAGTGTTATCACTCCATGGAAACCCGTTATTCAGCCGAGCAGGGCTGTTATTACCTGGCTCTGGTGGTGCTGAGGCAGGAGGAGCCTCTCTGACAGAGCACGGGAGAAACCTGCAGACAAAAAGGGGGTATTTAACTTGTCTCTGTGCTCGAGGTAGCTTAATAACTGCTGGGTTTTGTCTTTGTCACATTAGCAGCCGTGCTGAAGAAGCAACAGCAGAACTTCTCTTCCCTCCACCCTCCACTTAGTGTTCTACTTGAAATTTGGGGGAAAAGAAAAAAAGCCTTTTGGCTCTGGCTGACCATCCCACCCTGGGGCTGTGCAGCACTTGCTGGCTCGTTTATTTCTTTGAGGTTTGACATTTTCAGTGTTCATTAGGCTTAAGACACATTTCAGTTTTCCGGTTCCCACCCCCTCTCTCCTTGGCTCTGGCATCCTCACATGGAGCTCCATGAGATCCCAGGATAAGGGAGCTGATGTGCAGCTCCCCCCCCTACCCCCGGGGTTCCTGTGGCTGCTGCAGCTCCAGACACTCTCCCTGGGTGTTTTGGCATCCTTATTCCTGCTGTTCTTTGGGAAAAACTGCTGCAGAACTTTTCTGTGGGTGGCTTAAAAAAAACCAAACAACTGGTGTATTTTGACAATTCTGTGGGTTTAAGGCAACTGTTAAAAAAAGAGACAGTGGTAGGTTTACTGCTGTGGGGTGTGTGTGTGCTGTGGGCTGCTTCCAGACCCTGGTTCTGCAGCAATCTCCTTTAGCAGTTGACATGACTGCTCAAAAAAGTCCCTCAGGCATCCCTCAGATCTTGTTATTTGCGTTACTTTTTGGGTTATTTTTGCATTACTTGTGAATTCACAGGTCCAAGCTCCACTTGGTACCGAGCCCTTTGCAAACAGAGGCCCCAGTCCTGGGCAAAGGTTATCCAGATAATCTGGGAATACAGAGCACCGAGGTCTCATTCTACCTGAGAAGAACCACTGGGCAGCTGGGGAGGGGGTTCTGGCTACTAGAAGAGAGCTGAGCTGGATTTCTCAGCCCTCCAGAGGGTTTTATGAGCATATTTGGGGCTGGTTTGGTCCGTGGGGAACACTGACCTGGTGTGAGACCTTATGACTTCTCACTGAGGAAACAGTCTTGTCAAAGAATGAAGTGGCACAAGGTCAAACAGGTCATCTGCAGGTGCTGTGTGACTGTCCCTCCTTGCTCAGGTTTTGGGGATGCTGATTCCTGGGAGCTTGGGCTGTCCATGGCAGTGCCATTCTCAGTTCTCCTGTCATTTGTAGCTTCACCATGAGGACCGTGGGAGATGGGGAAGGAGGATGCAATCCCAGAGGTTGTGTAACCACCAAGTCCTCCTCTGTGGATACAGAAGTGTGGTTGACCAGACTCTGCCTGGGTAGGAAGCAGCTGAAAGCTGGTGTGGAGGAGAGACAAAAGTTCACAAGTTGAGTGTCTGAGTTAGACCAGAAGCTCGATACCAGGGCAGAGCTGAGATGGCTGGAAACAAAAACTGGAGCTGCAGTTGCTTTCCAGGTCGTGGCATCGCTTTTATTTGACATTCCTTGGATTACTCAAGGCAACGCGAAGAGACTTTTCTTGGGATTGAAGGGGTTTGTGCTCGGGAGTGGAGGAGGACTAAAACCTCAAATTAAACCTCTTTGATCCCTTCTGCCAAGCTGGGGAATGACACATCAGTGTGTGCACATCCCTGGCTGTGCAGGGCCAGGCGCTCCAAGGGCTCAGCTGTCTGTGGGGTCTCGGTCCGTGCCCCAAAACACACCCTTGGTGATTTGGGGGGAGCCGCCACGGGGCTGGCTTGATGTGGTTCTACCTGTGCATTTCAGTTACAAACCCCAGATGTGGAAAGGCTTTGCCTCCTGGAAGGCTCCATTAATCATCCAACAGCGAGGGAGGCTGTGCAATGCTTTGGCTTCCCTGCCCTCTCCCGGGAGGTGAGCCCTTTGCCAGATGTCCGTCAGACAGATGCTGGTCACTCCTCAAGTCCTGGAGAGGGAACGCTGTTCGTGGTGGAGTTTGCTCCAGGAAAAGTCTGTCTGCTTCTTGAGTGCAACCAGAAGTGATGGGTCATGATGACTTTATATGACATGTTATTTTTGCTCCCCTCCCTGAGGCACTCAGCAGCTGGAAAGCCTTTCCCCATGGAGCTGGAGGAAGCACTGCTTTGAATAAGAGCTTTTTGCATTGAAAGCTGCACCTTAGGAAAGATGTTTTATTTCCCTTGGTGTTTATGGCCCTGTAAAATAGTGTGGAGCCTTCATTTTTTTTTTCTCTTTGCATAGCCTTGATTGCATTATGCAGAGGACCAATTTATTCCTAACAGCTCAGCCTAATACGTGCCACAGCCATTTTCACAGGAGCCAGACCTGCCTTAATGTTTGCTGTATGACTTTTTAAATGTATCATGCTGGCTCCTAAGCCAGTGTTTTTAATAATTTCTGCTTGGGGCTGCACAGAACTGAGTATACATCAGGCTGACAAAAATCTGTGTGCTTGTCTTTGCACCTTCATTCTGTGCCTAAGAATTCTCTGTACGTTCCACACTGTGTATGTGTTGGTGGAGGCAGTTGCTAAGAGAAAGGACTAATTTAAAGCAGAAGGAAGTTATATATGCAGCTGCAGTAGTAAAAATTGACTTAAGTTGGGTGGTATTTAGGAAATTAGAACAGGGATACTGACAGAAAAAAGGGGAAATGAAGAGAGTGTTTAACTGTGTGTTGACACTTTCTTAACTGTGTCAATAAAGTAACTTTAATTCATGGGTCAGTGAGCTTTTTTTAGGGCTGCTGCCTGTTTAGACTTATTGATCCCCTCCCATTAAACTCAGAGTATTGTCCTTTCATGTCCAGACAGTTTTCAGCCCACTAAAGCAGAGTGGGTGGCTTTGGAAGAAGGATGGATTCCTCTGCCAGTTCCCCTCCTCATCCCTCTGGCTGAAATGCAGCATTAATGGTCCAGCCCAACATGCCCCTGGGGCCTTATCTCCACCCTCAAATTGTACCAAATTAATTAGACTGGCACAGCAAAAACAGTGCAACCTTCCCTGATGCTCCCTGCTCTGCGAGTGCAATCACACTGTTACAGAGCCTATTTTAGATATTCCAATTAGGAATGTTCTGTCTGGTGTCACTGCTCCTGTCTGTCTGGTAAATACATCAGTAAGGCCTGTTTCTTGGAATCACAGACTGGTCTGGGTTGGAAGGACCTTAAAGCTGATCTTGTTCCAACCCCCTGCCATGGGCAGGGACACCTTCCACTAGACCAGGTTGCTCCAGGGGAAATGCATATCCTGGGGAAATACCTGTGTTTGACTAGACCCAAGTCAGTGCAGGGATGGAGAGAGGCAGAGTCAGCTCCCAGAAATAACTGGATTTTCCCGTTGTCTCACGGTGAGACACTCCAGCTGAGTTTTCTTGCTTAAGTGGGTGTAAATCAGGGGTAGCTGCAGAATCACAGGAGTTTTGATGTTTGCTATTAATCCACACACTAAACTTACCATTAAAGATTTTAGCAGAGCATCATTAAAATATATTAACACCCCTCTCCCCCCCCAAAAAAATGTTCTTCCATATTTTTTGGTAGACTAAGATATATCCCTGCTGGTGTGTGTTTAGTCCCTTTTAGTCTGGCTCAGAAAAGAGGACTTGCCTCAAAAAAAAAACAAAAACAAAACAAAACTGAAGCCAGATCTGGAAGCTATTCAGTCAAAGCATTCAAGAGATTTCAGGAGGATTTCTAACCCCCTTTAGCCTCAGGTGCCAGCTTTGGGTGCACCCATGATGTGTTCCTGGAATAGATGAGTGTTATGAGCCGCCAGGAGTGGGATGTGGGTGTTATATTGGAGGGTCCTGTTATCTCATTATACTCCCCAGTATTAATTTATATGAATATCCAGAGCCTTATTTCCCGTAATCACTGGGATCTGTTCTCAGTGGTGGTTTTTATGAGCTGGGGGCCTGACCTTTTTAAGCAGCTTTACAAATTAAGTAGCCAGTAGATTAATTTTCTGTAGCCTGTTTTCATCATGCACAAGAGGAACTGCACTGCATTGCTGTGGCAGTAAATTTTGCCTTTGGAGCTTGGGAGGGAAGGGGAAAATGTTCCAGATAAGGTAAAAGTCACATTCTCAGAGGGAGATTTAAATAAATGGATCAGAAATGAAGCTCCTCTTGGTTTAATTCAGTTTAAGGCTCTCCCTGAAGTGGAGGTCAGGGAGGAGGTTCTGCCCAAGCCCAAAGAGGTTTGGAGTCTGTGGCCAAAATTTGATGGTTGAAATTTTAAGCACTGAAGAAAGATCTTTAACTCATCGTGGTAACAAATCCTTTAATGCTTTAGGAAACTTTACAGACCAGAGTTCATTTTGGCTGGAGTCTCTCATTAAATTCCGCTTTGCAAAAATAACTTGAAATGGGAGGTAATTTCCTTTTTGTTGCACATTTTCTTCCTGTGGTGTGAACTGGGGTAATTAATCGGTGTTGGGCACGTGTAAGGCACAGCAAGGCACCTTGTGCAGAACTACTTGTGGAGCTGGTTAGGACAGCTCTGCCTCTGCTGTGGCTCAGAGCATCCTTTCCACAACTGGAGATTCCTGTAAATTCAGTGCCAGGACTGGGGAGTGATGGCTTTCCTTCTGCTTTCCACCTGGCTTTCATTACAGTTTTAGAGCGAATGGAATGATGCTCGATACTCTGTAGTAAGGAATTACACCTCTCTCTTCTCTCTACAACGGCTAAAAAAATGCTTAATTGAAATCTTAAAGATAAAATACAGGCTATAATCTTAAAAAGAAAAAAACCCAAACAACCAACATCAGAGTAATGCCAGTGGCCTGCTCATCCTTCCCCTGATCGAAGTTCATTCTGATTTTTATCTCATGCATACATTAAATATGATGGTTCACCTTCAGATTTCCTGTCTTGGCCTCCCAAGCTTTGTGATACTCACAGTTACTCTTCAGTTAATTAAGTTCCTTGCAGTGTTGAAAGGGAGAGGAACTGATACCCTGAATGCAAATGGCCAAAGGCAGCATGAGGGGTGTAGGTAGTAAGAAAAATGTGTTCATGTCAGTGTTCATGGATGGGTTTTCCTTTCTTCACACACAGAAATGGAGCTGGGGTGATATGAGAATACCAAGTAGGATTTTGGGATGTGCTCTGAAACCTACTGAGGTCTGCAGGACTCATGGGAGGCCTGGGAGGGCCTGAGCACCCAGCTGTGGATTTATCATTTGAAACACTTTCTGTTAGCAGGGGGGGAAAGTGTAAAGCAGGGGGGAATTCATCCCAGCTAGGCTGTCTTCACCCTCTCTTCTCTTTTCCATTTTAAAATGGGTGATTTGTTGGCTGTACTCTCCTGGGTATGGCTGATGGATGGGTGATGTGGGATAGCAGGGACTCTGCCCATCCACGGTTCCAGCCTCATCTGTCCACCTCTTTGCTTCTTTATAGCAACATCTGTCTGTCTGCCCTTGGTCCTGGATCTGGAACACAAGGACTAAAGCGGTTAAGCTATAAAACTTTTTACTTTTCCTTCCATTTAGACCTTTTTTTTAATAACCCACACCAATTTTCTGTGCCTTGCACCATTCTAGGTAGGCTGTCACCCTGCAGGCAGAGGTGCTCCCCACTCCTGCTGCTCCGTTTCAGGTTCATTCTGTGCAGGAGAAATTCGGAGCTGGAAAATTTGATGAGCCTCAGTTAAACTAGTGGGAAAAAAAAACAAAAACCCTTCCTGTTCTCCAGCTCACACTGTCTGTTCACAGCACTGGTTCTCTCCAATGCTGAAATGCAACAAAACATGTATTATTTAAAGCCGAGGAGAAGAAGCTCCGAGCGACTCCGAGGGCCTCAGGGCTGCCTGTCCCTCCTCAGTCCCCAGGCACAGACAGCCTCCAGATGCTGGCACAGGCACCCCAGGCCCCTTCTCCCAGCTCTGGCAGCCTCTGGTTCAGCTGCTGCTGCTGCCCATAGCAGGAGATACGACGCTCAACTCCTCCCCAGGGCCCAGGAGGCTCAGAGGATCTGCTGAGCAGTGGGTGCTCCCTCCCCAGGCAAGGTCTGGCTTGGTAGATCCTATTACACATGAGTTTTTCCTTAGAAATTCCTAAGAGGGTTTGTGGGGCAGGTCTGTCTTTGTCTTTCCACCTGCCTGCTCTTCCCTTGTGCCTGGAGGAGCAGTGCACAGGTTGGTTGGCCCAGGAGCCCCCCATGACCCTGTTTCTGCTGCTTTTGGGGGTGAAGGAGGTGCTGAGCTGCTCCAAGACAGCCCCATCTCTGCCATAAGGAGCTGATGCAGTGCAGAGCCCCATGTGCTGCCACAGGCATCCAGAGACCTATTAAAAAGCACATTGTGGGCTTAATCTTGTAAAAATGCAGCTTGATTTCATATGCAGGTCTGCATCAGTTACCCGGGACATGAGAAATAGTGTTCTGGCTTTAATTCCTTCTTTAGGAAGGAGCTGGAGGGTGTCTTTCAGCCTCATTGCCTGGCATCATTAAGAGAATGTTCCGAGTGTTTGTTTTCTACTTTTAAAAATACCATCCTGGCCCCTGGTGTGACATTCAGGGGCTGTTTTTCACCAAACCCACTGGCCTGGTTTCTAGCAAGGCTCTGTGAGTAGATGGCAGCCTGGGCAGCAGTCCAGGAAGGTGTAACACAGCCTGGGTGTCAAGGTGTCTGTCAGCAGCCGTCACCAGGAGCGGATTGTTTCCATCCTTTAGGATGCAGAACACTCTGCCAGCATCACCTCTGGGTCCTGTGGTGATCTGGAAGCTGAACTATCATCTCCAGAACTTGTCTGCAAGACAGGACTCTGCAAATCTCAAAACAGCAGCAGTTCGCAGTTTTTCCAAGCTGTTCTTTCCTCCACCACCAAATTTAAAAGGTAAAAGCTGCACCAAAGGCAGCATTATAGATATTTCTCACGGCTGAGTGTTTGCTTTTCCGTGGTGGTTTCCCTCTGCCTGATGTGCTGCTTGGGCTCAGTGGGATGAATGTGTTGGGTGTTCCTTCTGTTTGGCATTTCTGCCTCCTGGCAGGTAACCTGGCACGTCTCTCAGTGAGGGAAACACATTTAGTTGTAATTGCAGAGGCTTTCTGAGAGTGAAATGACTCTAATTGGAAGCAAGTCACCCAACATCATGACTGTTTGTAGAAAAACTGTATCTACCCGTGATGGATGAATAATCCAATGGCATCCATACAAGCTCTTCCCAAAGAAGTCTTTTGGATGTTGGGAGATGGCATGCTGGTGGCAGAACTTGTGAAATAAGATTTCTTGGGCTGTTTTTAAGGAAGGAAAGCAAAGGGTGGCTGCAGTGAGGCTGGTGGTGTGTGCACTGAAATGAGGATGTGCCTCTGTCTAACGGTGGCAGTGGTGGCACCGTCAGCTCAGGGCTGGTCTGGGGATCACAGACAGGTTTGGTTTGGAAAGGGCCTTAAAGCCCATCTCATTCCACCCCCCTGCCATGGGCAGGGGCACCTTCCACTAGACCAGGTCACTCCAAGTCCCAATCCAACCTGGCCTTGGACACTTCCAGATATCAATGAGTATTTTTAAAACTGGGCTCATATGGGACTCCCATAAAATCAATACAAAGGCCTTCAATTCAGCATATATGTTTGGTTATTATTTAATTACAGCCTGCTTTGACAGTTTTGCATAAATGACGTTGGAGTCAGCTGTAGCAGGCACCTACCCCATGGTTCACTTCTGCCTCCAAGATCTGAGAGCTTTTCTCTTCAGCATTCCACGGGGCTGCTTGGTTTTAGAGACAAAAATCAACTGTGTGAATTCCTTGAGTTAGCCCAGGCTTGCAGGCTGCTGCCTGGAGTGTCCTCCCTCAGGTCTGGACCAAGTACTTGACGTGACAAGGCCTGATTTGCTGACTTGGCTGCTGTTGACTCATCTCAGAGATGCTGTAGCTGTTCTCACCACTGCCCTGTCAAAAGTTCACCCCTGTTCCGATCCCCTGCGCCAGCCTGAGGAGCAGGGGAACAATGGCTGCTTGGAAAGCTCTCTGGAAAGCGTGTCATTGCAGTGTAACTCTATCCAGGGTTATGCAATTACTCATTCTCCTTAACAGCAGCTGAATGGTCTGTTATAATTTGATTGTCATGGTTCAGCTCGAGTCCCGTCTTGGAGCTCTGGGTTGGCCAAAATGTTTTGAATTTTCTTTGCCCAAAGCTCAGTGCGTGGGAAGGTGTCCTGTTTCCTGACCAGCTCTAATGCCAATTTTCTTTTTCACATATCCCATCTTTTATCTATGGTCGTGTTTCCTGAGCGATGAAGTTTGAGCCTTGGTGAGGCAAACACGAGGTTAGGACTTCATGTCAATAGTATGAGCCAAGACATCTCTTTTTTTTTTAATTTCTTTTCTTTTTTTTCCTTTTTTTTTTTTTTTGTGTGTGTGTGGGTGTTTGTTTGTTTAGGAGGATTTGTTTTGGGTTTTGGGTTTTTTGTTTGCTTTTTGGTTGTGTTGTTTTGGTTTTGTTTGTTTGTTTTGGGCTTTCTTGTTTTTGTTTT
The DNA here is from genome assembly GCA_035583135.1 of Lophotriccus pileatus. Classification (NCBI taxonomy): domain Eukaryota; kingdom Metazoa; phylum Chordata; class Aves; order Passeriformes; family Tyrannidae; genus Lophotriccus; species Lophotriccus pileatus. The sequence goes on from JAWWES010000038.1 coordinate 3,476,459, forward strand.
GTTTTTTTTTCCCTTTCTTAACTGAGTTTTCCTGGTGGAGCTGTATGTCTTCCAGCAAGAAGAGAACAGGGCTGGATGTGGAAGGAGACTCTCAGGGTGCCAAATGTGGGCAGATTGAGCAACCCCTCCAAGCTCTCCTGCTCCCAAGCTTTCTGTAGTCTCAGACCTAGTTGTTCACTGAAGCCCAGGCTGGATCTGGCAGTTTGCTGGCAGGTATGTGGAGACACCTCAGATCTGGGATGCAGGAGTCAGAGCTTCCTGGATACTGTGGGAAAGTCCAAAAGAACCACTTCTGATGCATTTGCTGTGGTACTGATGAACCTTGGAAGGGCCAGCTGGGTTTCTCCTGTGAAGTAGGGTGGTGATACTTGGGGGTCTTCCTACACTCATCCATGGGAGTGGCTCTGCAGATCTCTTTCATAGGGACATCCTGAAAGATAAACCTCTGAAGTACAGTCAGCAGCCCGACGGGAGGCAGGGATTTGATTGAGGTTTTCTAAAACCTCAGTGGGAAGGGTTTTGGTGACACAAACCTCAGGCTTATGGCTGGGGTTTGGACCGGTGCTGAACCTGTTGGACCCGCTGGATTTTGGGTGGCTTGGGCTGTGTCCAGACCTTGGGTGTGGGACCAGGGGATTTCAAACCCCGTGAGCATCTCTGATGAAACACCCACTGCAATCAAAGCCCTTACCTTAACAAATCCCGGCGTTCTCAGCCCTCGGAGGGCTCCACAAAGGAGGGAAATACTGTCATCGGTGGCAGCTCCACCGCTTTCTTTGGGAAGTTGCGGCTTCCTTCTCCTCCTTCAGAGCCGTGTGTGCCGCTGGGGGACCCCCCGACGGCGGGACGGACAGACAGACCGAGCCCAGCGCTCCCCCCGGGGACTCTGCGGGCTCTCACCGGCCTCTCCTGCCACCAGGGAGGGCTCAGATGTGGTTTGGAGCTCCGGGGAGGTCATCGCTGCTGTGGGGAGTTTGCCCTCTAGGACACAAACATCTGGGCTCACTTGTGACGTCTTTTCCCTTCTCCAGACGGGAGGATGTTACTTCATCCTTGTCCCCTCCTCCAGCCTGGCGTTATCTTGGACTCATCAGCTGCCTCGTGGGGGTTTTAGCCACACTTCTGGAATTCTTTTTTTTCTTTCCCTTTCCCTCCCCCCCCCCCTTTTTTTTTTCTTTTTACTCTGAAGAAGCCTACGTAATGAAGGAAACAAACCTGGCAGTCCTCAGGGATAGTTCAGGAGTCAGCAAAACTTGCCTTGGATAAAACAGGATGAGCTGTTGGAGCTCTGGGCTTGGCGGGGTGACAGCAGCCCCAGAGGGGGGACAACTCTGCTGTCCTCACACAGGCTTCTGCAAGCAGAGCCAGCACATCTATACATCCTCAATGTGTACTTCAGGATGTCACTGAACAGTTCTTGGGCGTCTCTTGCTGACTGGGTTAAATAATTTGACCCTGTGCTCTGTCTCTTGCTCTTCTCGCCCCTTCCAAACGTCTGCCACCACGGAGGTGTTTGCCACTGGTCCTCACCTTGTTCCAGTAGTTCATGTCTTGTGTGAAATTCAAGTTGGGAGCTCTGGTTAATGTTTGTGCCCACTCTGAGCAGTGCTGGGAGCCATTCCCCTGCCTCTAGGGCTGAGGTTTGGGACTTCTGGGTATTTAGTAGGTTATTCCAGAGCTTCTCTGTGTTATTTTTTTTTTTTTAAATTTTAGTTGTTTTCACAGTTCTGTGTATATTCTGGTTTCCAGTTCATGAGCTTAACATGGTTATCTGAGAGCCCATAACCATGATGGGAAGTTCCTGTAAGGTAATTGGAAGATCTTTGCCTGCTTGACCGGTTCAGGAGTGATGATGAGCAAAGGTGTGAGGATGTGGGGCTTGGCAGCCTGTCCCAGTGTGCTGGTCTGCTGCTGGACAGCCTGCCTGGGTCTGTGGTGTGCTTCTCTGGGGCCAGGTATGGAAGGTTTGCAGTCCCTCTGAGCTTTGCTTGCTGTGTAGGTTTGCTTTCCCCCAGTCCTCCCAGTGACCAGCTATGGGTGTTTGCTAAAATAAATGGTTGCTTTCCCTCAGGTACTCTCCTAGGGATAAATCTTGCTTGTGGGTGGATGTGAGGAGAAGGAGAGGCTGTGGAGAGGTCAGCCCTCATCAGTGTTTCAGGCTCATTAATCAGCCTCCCTAAGTGGAATTTGCCCAGCCCGGGAGCGCTCAGTGATGGGAATGTCTTTGAAAGGGGGGGGAAATAATAGTGCTAAACTGTTTGAGAAATAATTTCCTTCTCCACTTCTCAATAGATAAATCTGCTGTCCAACAACCTGAAATTTAATCTGTCCATCTGAAGTAATTGATGAGCTGTGACTTGAATCCAAATGTGAACGAGAGGGGGAATTTTCTGCAGGGATGTTTTGCGCTGTCTCCGCGGCTGCTCATCTGCACCAGAGACAATGAGGTGAAGCTGGGGAGGAACAAAGCCAGCAGGAACAAAGCCACGGGAGATTTGGTGCTGCTGGTGGGAGTAATTACGAGCTCCACTTGTGCTTTTGACTCAATACTGCTCCCTAAACTGTCCTGGTAACACCTTGATGTGGAGGTGAGCTGGATGGGGCAGAGCCATTTGGAGAGATTAGATAAAGCTTGTGATTTGCACAGTTTTAGGTCACAGAATCACAGAATGGGTTGGGTTGGAAGGGACCTTAAAAACCATCTCGTTCCAACCCCCTGCCATGCAGGGTTGTTGACTGCATCCCCATAGTTGCCTCTGGATACTTGGATTCTCTTGGATTTTCTCTCCACTCTTGATGTTGGACCAAGCCAAGGGAGTTTTGATGCTTCTTTGCAATGTCAGAGTAGCTCAGGGGAATTCGACATGACTTGGAGGAGGTGCATCCTTCAGCTTTCCATAGAGGTTTGCACCAAGGGATACCCATTCCCCCATTGATCACCACAAACGATGTGATTTCTTGGGAAGAGACCCTCCCTTCCCCGTTTGCAGAGCCTGTGATCAGCAGATGCTCCCAGCTCCCCGCTGGTGACTCACTTTTTGCCCGGTGCTTTCCAGCGGTGCCGGCAGCCAGATAAGAGGAAATCTGACATCACGGTCAGGAAGCGCTAAAGAAAGTCACTTTCGTCATTTGCCAGCGGGTTATCTCGAAAGGCAGAGCTGCCGCATTCCTTGTGTGCTGCAGGATGAGTTTCAAGCCCACAGCTCTGGCCACAGCTCAGTGCCTGGCCCTGTGCCCAGATGCCCCATTTGTCCTTGTGTGCGGCCCCGCTGACCCCACAGCTCTAACCCCAGCTCATGTGAATGTCCTCCAGATCCCACCCGGGATCCCAGTTTGGTTGTTGAGTGAGTCCTGCTGCGTTCCCCAGTTTTCAGTCTGTCTCTTTGCCATCAAGAGGCTGCTCAGGGAAGTGGAGTCGCCATCCCTGGTGGGATTTAATGTGGTGTAGATGTGGCACTTTGGGACATGGTTCAGTGTTGGGCTTGGACGTGCTGAGCTGAAGGTGTGACTCGATCTTGGAGGTCTTTTCCAACCTAAATTGCTCTGTTTTAACTTTAACAAAGCCGCTTTGGTGTGGGAGTCAGGAGCACATGTGGCCTTCAAGCCTGCCATTGTCTCTGCTGAGGCTGAGGGGGGACTGTTTCCAACCCAAGCCCGAGGTGCTCGAGTAGTTGGCTCTTTTCTGGCCAATTTGCATTGGAAATGGTTGCTGTCTAGTCAGAGCAGGTGCCAGGGGTGCCCAGTCATACGGGGACCGCAGGCAGGGGCGGTGGTGGCTAAGGCGGGGGCGTGGGGAGGAGCGAGGTGCTGAGCTGCCCTGCACCCTCCCACGGGCTCCCCTCCCACCCCCAGGGCTGGAGTTTCCATCTACAGAAACATCTGACCTGCCCTTCCTGCCCTGGGTTGCAGCAGCAGAGCTTTGGGATGCCTGGCTGCTGTGGGGTGGCTGGGCACATCCCTGCTAAGCTCCAGGTGTGCAAAGTGGGTTTATTCCAAGTGCTGGAGTATCTGGAGTTACCTCAAATACCAAACTGTCCCTTTTTTGATCTCCACTGAAGGCATCTCCAGTGCATTCCTGAGTTTGCAGGACAAGTTTGAATGGCATGAAAACTCAGCAGCAAAACCCTTTGTGTGCCTCTAAACTTACTGAATCCAGAAAACCCTCTTTAAAAAAGAACATCCCAGAAGGTGCTGAGAAGCTCCCAGTGTGTCCCAGGCCTTGGGGTTGTTGGTCTCCCCGTGTGCAGGAGCAGGGTGGTTGTGGGCTCCCAGTGGGAGCAGTGGCTGAGAGCATTTATAGCGGTTTATTCACTTTATGACATCGCAGAGTGGTTAAAAAGAAGTGAATCTGTTCTGAAACTGGGTGAGTGCAGATGATGGGGCCCCTCTGCCTCCACTGCTACCTCTCTCTGGTGCTGGTTCTTTACAACCCTCCAAAGATTGGGTCAGAACCGATCGCACTTTTCTCATCTCTTGTCAGCCTCCGAGGTATTTTGTTTAACCAGATGGGTTTTCTTGCTGTGTGTGGTACAGCCCCATCCCTGCCCCCATTGCCTCCTTGCTCTGGCTTGGATAACTTCCCTCTCTGGGCTTTGCAGTGCCCAGGATGCTCTGCCCGTGCCAAGGGCTTGTGCCACGGCTGCTTTCGGAGCCTGGCTGGCGGTGCAGTGGCACATGCTGCTATCCATGGAAGTTGCTGTGGTCTTGGGCTAATTTCCAGAACTGAGCATTGTGATTGCTGGTGGTGTCAGTCCCCAGAAGCCATGGCTGGTGGGTTCCAAGGCTGTTTTGGGTGGGCAGGGGGGTTATGGCAGGGCTGGGCTGTCCCTTGCACCGAGGGGGATCGCAGGATCCTGCCTCACTGACAGTCTCGCTCGAAGTGTGTAAATGACACCATTGATTGTGGGCCTGACAGGTGCTGAATGAGCCCCATGGAGAACATTGATTTCTCTCTCTCTCTTTTTCTGCTGCGAGATGTCTGCTTGTCCAAAGGTGTGATTGACTGGCGAATAAAATGGCCTCGGCACAGCCCATATTAAATTGTAGCTAATTTTAACACGTGGCCGTCGAGTAACAGTACTGAGCCAAGAATCATGAACCTCCATCAACAGCAAACTGACCTCAAAATGCCAAAAAAAATAAAAGGTGCAATGTAACACTTTGCAGATTGGTGAGAGAGAAATAGTGCAAGAAATTGTGCCACCAATACTCACACTGGAGGTACCCACCTGAACTTCAGGTGGGGTTGTCATCCTGAGTGGAGGCTTTTCTCCTGAGCAGTGTGGTGGCCTTGCTCTGTTGCCAGCTCCTTGCTGGTGGAGGTGGGGGGGACTGTGGTTTTCTTGCCTTGGTTTATTGTGTTTTACATCAGGCCTTTTTCAAGAACTCTTTAAATAGATTATGGTTCCTTCCTCGATGCTTGTCATCTGCCCACGCTCAGCGCCTGGCTGGCTGTGGGGTGGCTCTCTGATGTCACCTGGAGCTGCAGGAGGACACTGGCACTGCAGCAGGCTACTCATTTAGCAGCTGGTGGTGAGATGGTTTCCAGAGTTGGACTGGATGAGCAAAATCAGCTTCAGCCTTCAGTTCCTTGACCAGCACAGGTTGCCCAGAGAAGCTGTGGCTGCCCCATCCCTGGAAGTGTCCAAGGCCAGGTTGGATGTGGCTTGGAGCAACCTGGGCTAGTGGAAGGTGTCCTTGCCTATGGCAGGGGCGTGGAACTGTGTAACTGTATAATCCTTAATGTCCCTTCCAACCCAAACCATCCTGTCATTCCATGAGTCTGTGATGAGCGGGAGACGGGGAGGGAATGCTGCTGAAGGGCAGGGTGGTTCTGCAAGGGAAGTTTGCGTCTTGCTGTGTGTAATTGTGGCTATAACCTGTGTCATTAACTTTCAAAATTGGAGGCTTAAAAGGATTTAAAATAAACACATGCCTAGAAATTTGAAATCAATGAGACTGCAGTGCAGCAGCACACACAGCCCTGCCACAAGCAGCCGGTTTGCCTGGGGTGTAAATTCTTGCAGAGACCCAGAAGATAAAGTTATGAAATAACCCATGTCAGCAAGAGAGGTTGTAAAGCAATTCTGAAAAAAAACCCTCTGTCTAGACACTTATATTTACTGCAGTGTTTATATGAGATAGAGGAATGCCCTAGAAAACCAGATTTGTTTTCAATTTCTGCCTCTGGCACGTGCTTGTCTAATGAGAAAACTCTGATGCGATGGGACCGTCCTGTGCCACCCCCCTGTGCTGGGGGAGCTTTGCCGTCACTCAGCCGGCCCCATGTCGAGGGGCTGGGGTGGGGGAGAAGGGTAAAAGGTTATTTCTTTCTTTGTGTAGGTGAATCAGCCTGTTGTTAATGAGGTGGTCTTGCTAATCCACCTCTGGAAACCTCATCTCTAATCCCCAGTGCGGTGATAACAAGCTGCACCGTGTCTGTGGAGATACGATGGCCCCAATGACTCTGCTCTGATTCTTTTAATTAAAAGAAAATTAAGCTATTTTTATTTTGCTTTGAACTCTGGGTGAAGTTTGCAAGCAGTGTCTTTACGTGGAGTGTATTTGGTGACAGCTTGGGGAGCAGAGATCGTGCCATGTGACAAAACAGGGCTGAGCAAACCCATCCAAAGGCAGCTTATCACGTGGGGGTGATTCACCCCTTTAATGGATTGATTCACTTGGGATTCTCACGTGTTTGTTAGGTATTTGTGAGGAATTTGCTGGGGAAAAAAAAAAAGAAGAGATGCTTCAAAATACAGCAATGAATTGAAGGTATTTTGTAATGAGGCTGCAGAAAGAAGGGAAGTTAATTGGCTGGCTCAGCAGTGTCAGCCCATCCTGATGAAGGATGGAGGTGATGCAGCTGCAGAAATGAAGCAGATTTTTATTATTTTCCTCTTAGCCCCTGCTGCCAGGCAGCACCACTGGAGCGAGACTGGAGTCCCCAGACCTCAGAACCCTGATGCTCCCAAATAAACAACCAATTATTGCTGGAGTCAAAGACAGGATTTTCTTGAAAGAGAAACATAACGTTGCTCTGCTGGTTGACCTCCCTGAATAATCAAGGGTGGTCCCTGGAGGGCTGAGGCTTCTGCTTCTTCAAATGGGCCAAGGTTGAAGACGAGCAAAGCTTTGTGGAAACAGTGTCTGCTCTTGGGGACAGGATTGTCCAAAGTCCCTCTCCAGCTCTCTTGGAGCACCTTTAGGTACTGAAAGTAGCTTTAAGCTCTCCCCAGTGCCTTCTCTTCTTCAGACTTCTATAAAATGTGCCCCTTCTATAGGGAACCAGATGCAATCGTGCTGGAAATGGTTAAAAGTTCAACACTGGCCTTCTGTAGAACATCAACTGTAATTTATATTTTTCTTCAGCCTTTTAAGGGAAATGTCCTGGCTTGAGTTCTCCAGCACTTCTGAGATGTTACCTTGTGAGAAATTTGTTTTTCAAAAGGGTGTTTTGTTTCTGCTGTGCAGCTGAGAACACAGGAGCCCTCACAGGGCACCCAGAGTCTGACATCTTCAGTAATAACAAATAAACCCGTGCCTGGCTTTCCAGTGCAAGTTTCTAAATCCCTGTTAACTTGTCTTGCACATGAGTTTAACTCAGTAAATCTCAGTTGCAATTTGTGCTTGTCCTGCTCACCTTTCCCCTCCCCCCTTTCTCTTTTGTTTTCCCCAGTTTCTCTGCTTGAAGAACATCCGAACCTTCCTGAAAGTGTGTCACGACAAATTTGGGTTGAGAAACAGCGATTTGTTTGATCCCTTTGACCTCTTCGACGTACGGGATTTCGGAAAGGTAAGGGTTAACTCCTGAGCTCCTGGGAAGGGATGCTTCTGGCACTGCTGGCTCTCTGGGCTTGTGCTGCCTCTTTGGGATGAAAATACGAAGGTTTTGTGGTTTTCTGAGAGGCTTTTGCGCCCTTAACCCAAGAACTGAGCACCCCCTCCCTTGTGCTTGTGGTATATTTAGGGGTGGACTCTGCTGTGTCCTCAGTGAAGGGAGATCAAGCCTTGAAGGTTTCTGCTTTAGATTACAATGTCTCTGGGATCAGACTCTAAAGTACATGAAAATGTCTTTTTTTGAGGGGAGGGAATTAGACCTTTCACATGGTCCAGACCTCTCGCAGTCCTTCCCCAGCTGCTGCCACCTCTGCAAAGCAAAACAGCTCTGCTGAAATCACCATCAATTTTGTCGTGTGGCCACTGAGTGTCTGTGGGGGTCAGGGAGTTTTCATGCCAGGGTGAAATGAGTGCCCTGAGTTTCTCAAAAATGTGGTTTGCTGTAAGTGATGGTTGGCCCCAAATGCTGAACAAGACCCAGCTGCAAGGGAGGAAAGCTCTGCCTGATTTTGACAAGTGGCTCTTGTTCTGATTCCCTGGTTTTGACACCAACTGCATCAGGGCTGATGGATACTGGGCTCAGGGAAGCTATTACACAGGACAATTGCTATATTCTTCAGCAGAAAAGGTGTTCAAAGATTTATTAAAGCTCTCTATTGTTTTACCTGTTTCGAGTTACCAGGCATAAGCTGCTGGAAGGCATCTTCCCTTCTGATTATCCAAAGAGTAGATTTTCACTGCTGATGGGGATATATTATTTGATATTTATTGCCTAATTTATTTCTGGACCATTATCTGGAATGTGCAATTGCAGAGCCTTGTTTTATGAGATTTTTTTGATTTATGAAATACAAGAAGGCTTTTGTTGTTCTGGGAATATGAATGCACAGAAGGAACCTTTTGGGCCGGGGAAAGGACTGCTGCTAATTAAAATGCTGCTTTATTGTCACATTGTCTCTTGCTTTGTACTGTTTCAAATTGCCTGTGATGCCTGTTAATAGAGCCTGGTGTTAAACACTGCTGGAACATGTCAGCTGATGAGCACAGTTTGGTTTCTTTTCTGGTCTGTTTAGGGAAAAGCTATTCCCTCCTCCTCCTGTTCACTTTTTTTTGGGGGGGAGGGTTCATGTTTGTAATTTAGGAAAGGGAGGTGATTTGCCATTCCTTCTCACCTCATGAGAACTTAGTGTTTTTATGAGACTTGGGAAAGAAACGTGTCATAAACTTCCAAGAAATCCAAATGTATTTTATTGCCTGGATCTTGCTTATTTTCATGTGCATCATCATCCTCAGTCAACCATATAAAGTGTGGGAAGCACAGACTTTGTATACAAAAACCTCATTTTTTTTAAAAATCAATTTGGTGGAGGTATCAGCTGTTCTGGTGTGCACCACCCTAAATCCCTCTGGAAGCCTGTCAAAACATTCCCATTGTCTTTGCCACCTTTCATTCCCACATTATCCTCAGATCTGTGTTCAACAGTGGCAAAGCAAATAAACAGGGAAAAATCTGCTGTTGACCAAAGCGCTCCTTTCCATTCTGAGTCGCAGCGAGAGCAAAGGGAGTCTCTAATCCTTGTTCCCACTGGCCAAACACAGACTTCACACAAAAAAAATTCTTCCTGGAGCTATGAATTCCTGAGATCAACAGTGTTTTTGGGTTACAAGACACTTAGACCATGTAGATGTTTCTGAGCAGAGCACGGTAACAGTCGACCATTTAATTGCAGACAAGCCTTGGTGGTGTTGGGTGTTTCCCTTCTGGATGCCACTGAAATAGTTATTTCCCTCCTCCAAACCCAAAGGGCAGTGGGACAGCAATTACCAGTAGTTTTTGGGTTTGGTGCAGTGTGATTAGTGAGTAGGAGGGCGGGGACTTGCGTTTCTGTGGTGCCAACCTCTACGTGAAGGGCTCGTCCTTTGGAATCCTCGGGGTTTCTCGGTGTAAGAAAACCACTAGTGCTCTAGAAGAGGAATTAAAATCAGATCCCTCGGTCTTGCCTTGATCAGCTGTTATTCTGAGTGAGTTTTCCATCGCTCTATTTGGCTTCTGAGATGGGGCTTCAGCAAGGAGGAGCTGCCATAGGATCGATGTGTTTGGGGGCTGCTCGAGTCCAGGAGCGTGAGGTTTTATCTGTGGTTTTGCTGCTTGGTTGAGTTTTAAGCCTGGGAAATTATTTCTTACTGTCACCAGGATAACAGCTGGTGAAATGGCAGTGTGAACCATGTGGGCTTGTGCAGCCAAAATCCCTGTGGAGCTGAAGAGCTCCGTCCCTGCCTTGGTGGGACGTTGGGTAATTGGCGCAGACCTTTTCCAAAAAGATGCGTCACGTTCCACGTAATCTCGTCTGCAGTGTTTCCCAGTTAGCCAGAGGGGGGTCAGGAGGCCAGTTTAAATTGCTGACAGCCTGGTTTTTTTCCCCAATGTCCAGTAATTAAGCAATCCTGGTCTGACAAGGGCCATGCTGTGTTTTGTGACAGAGGTTTCCAAAAGCGACCTGAGATGCTGCTGCTTGTGTTCCTATCTCTGCCCCTTTAAGACACCTTAAAAAAAATAGTTTTTTACCAGTTGACTCTTTTTTTTTTTTTTCTTTTTTAATTTGATCACATCAAGTGGCTCAGAGCTCTCCATGATCACCAGTGGCACCTGCAGAAGTGTTTCTCTGTGGCTGTGTCCCTGCTGCAGGATGCAGAAGCAGCACGGTGTGCAGCACTCTGAGAAATAAACCCCCTGTTTTTATTGCCTCACCCCTAAATAGAGTCTGATCTTGCAGAAACAAGCACTGGGATCCTCTGCAGGGTTGCTGTATCCAGTCTCTGCTAGCACAGCCTATCTCCTGAAAGAAGGAATTAAATAAAATGAAAAGCTAGTGCTCATGTACGGTGTGTTGTTGCACGTTTAATAGCAGTGATGGTATAAAATCAAACTCTTATTGGACTTGCTAATTTATTGGCACCAACTGTAATGACATAAAATGTACATAAATATGGATTAAACTCTTTATTACTCTATTAGTCAGCATGATGATACCAAGGTTCATTAAAGGGAGTTACTCATTTTAAATAACTTGCAGTAACGTACTGTATTTTTTAAGAAATATAGTTCAAATATTCATAAACCTGTGGAGCGTGCCATTTATTAGCCTCCCACTCCTCTCTGCTCTCCTGACGTGGATTTAATTGTCCTGAATTCCTTTTGAAGTTCTTGCACTGTTTGAAAAAGGCTTTTTTTTTTCAAGATAAGGGTCTTCCCGACTCCTGGGTATGAAGTGATGCTGTTCTAAAAAAAATGAAAAAAGGGAAGTGGCTCACAGGTCAGCTGAAAGATGGGGAGATGCTGGTGCTGAGGTTAAAGTAGTGTTTTCCACTCTTGTTGGTTCTGGTCCAGAGGTTGGGGAGAGCTGCTCCCACCTCGCAGCTTGAGCAGGGCTCGGGAGGGGCATCTGGATCAACCCTCCCTCTCAGCTGAACCCTCTGAGGTTTGCTGGCTTGTGACTCGTGGGTGGCTGCTGCAGGGCTCGTCCATGGCTCATCTTGTGTGCCTGAAGTGCCTGGGAGGAGATGTGGGTGGTGGGGAGGGTGGCCCTGAGCCTGGCACGCTCCAGCAGCTGTGCCAAGAGCTGCCTTGTGGGTGGGAGTTAAATCAGAGTTAAAGTGGTGGTGCCCTTTATAAATTCCGAGTAATTACTCCATACATTCAGAGTACTTTTTGGTGTAAAGGTGTCCCCTTCCTCCTGCCAATGAGCTGGTGTGGATCACTCTTGGAAAGCCCTAGGGGGGGATCCAGGCTGTCCTCACTGGATGCTGTTGCAGATTTGTCCCCTGATTCATCAGAGAACCATGGCTGGCCAATCTTCAAAGTGAGATGTCCCTCTCTCACCAGCCATGGGGACAGAGTGGTCCTTCTCTGACACTCCCCTCCCACACACCCCACCCTCTTGCCAGAGAGTCAGAAAACTCTGTTTTCTGCTGGGTTTCAGACAGGAGGGTGGGGAGCGTTGTCAGAATTATTTAAGGGATTAATAACCGAGAGTTGGTGGTTGGTGTTTCTCTCTGTTTCTCTGCTGAGAATTCCCCTCCCTCCATCATCTCTAACGTCATGCACAAGCCACTATCCCTGCAGCAGTATTTTTAAGGGTGCTCTTTTAACACAGTTTGGGCAGAGAAAGGGGGAGATTTACATGAATTAATATAAGCAGTTTGAAAATGGCAAAGCTTTTAGATGGATGGCTGGTGTAACACAGCAAGCCTGATGCCTCCAACCCGCTGGCGGTGGGAGCAGCTCCCTTCTCCCGTTTTGACTTTTCAGGGTTTTTTTCTGACCTCTTGGAGCCAAGAGTATATTAAAAGCAGTGTGGGTTTTTTATCCACCACTGAGTGCATGAAGCAACGATGTCTGGGAGTGGGCAGGAGCGCTTGGCAGCTGAGCTTGACATCCCATCCCGGCTCTGCCGTGCTGTGGCCAGCGACTATCCCCTTTTTTTTTACAGTCTCCAGAGGCCCAGGCAGCTGGACAGAGCTTCCCATGTTGTGGCCCGCTGTGGCAGCTCCTCAGATGTCTGCTCTGTGGCACTGGATGTGTGCCCAGAGGGATCCTATAGCAGCTCCAATTGCCATATCACCAGCACGGGGCGGGAGGGGAGGGAAGTGAGAGGAATTCTCCAAAAGAAGGGCGTGTGTATTTTTATTTATTTATTTTAATTCCTGAGGGAGCAGTAGAGTAACTGGCCTGCAAAGAGATTTGTGTTACTGTGTGGAAGAAACCCGCTTAACCCCTTGCCTTCTCCGTCCTTGCCGTGGCTGAAAATCCACGTGCAACATCAGCACCCTGATGGGGTTTTTCCCAGAGCCCTTGGGTGCTGCAGCCCTTCCCAGCTCCAGGAAGCGTAGGAGAGTGTGGGGAAGGCAGCCCTGCATGCCTGTGCAGGGACGTCAGTGCAGCCAGTTGATGATTAACCCCCCAGTTGCTCACGGGAGCTGTGGGTGATGTTTGGTCCCTTTTGTGCTCTGAGGTCAGCAGGTGTTTGGCCACCTGGGTTTTTAAATGACCTTGCTGGAATTGTACTGGAGAACTTGGATGTGTTGGATGAAAGGGACAAATGGCAAAAGCAGGCTGGAGCAGCAGGGGCTGGGTTTGTTCTGCCATCCCTTTGCCAGCTCGAGGGTTCCTTTGGGATGGGAGCTGCTTGTCATCTGGAATTGGGGATGATGAAGGTCCTCCCATCCTCGGCACATCAGCTGAGGCTCGTGGAGGGCTGTGTTGGCAGGTGCAGCACGTCCAGCAGCTGTTTTTCAGCTGGAACACTGCAAGTGTGGACAGGAAACCCTGATGCTGAACTTCCCTAAAACACAAGCACGTGAATTAGAGATTTTTGGGGCCAGTCAAGCGTGTACCAGACAGGGCTTTGTGCTGTGTAGCGTCATGCACAGGACCATTCCTGGGGCAATATTTGCCATGAGGGATGGGGTGGTGCTGCCTCTCCCCTGTAATGTACATTTTTAGGCTCCAAATCCTGGAAATGTTTCCCTGCTCTGAGTGTTGCCCTGGAATTTCTGGTGGACTGTGAATCTTCCCTGTGGAAATTAATGTTGAAAGGGCCATTCTGTGATGGTTGGGGGGGGTAGGGTGTCAGTAACAGCACCACAGCTTTAAATTGTGCACGGGCAAGAAGCTGCTGCTGAAACACAGTTAATCTTTTACTCCATCCTGAGGGCAGAGCCTCTGTGAAGCTGCTGGGCTGTACCCCAGTGGGCAGCTGGGAGCAGCTGTGGCCCTGCTGTCACCTCCTGCCCCACTGGCCAAAATCGGACATGGGCACGCTGGAGCAGATGGAAGAGCCACATCCCAGCCCTGCCTTCTGGGCTGGAGCAGGAGCTGGGCACCAGTGCTGGTGGCATTCCCTGCAGGAGCAGCTTTTAGCTGTGCTGTGGCAAGTTCTCTCTGCTTTTCCCCCTTCTTCTCTCCCCTACTTAAAAATCCGGACTGTTTATAGATGTGCAGCTCCTCAGTGGAACTGAAAGAGCCAGAAATGTTCATTCTGGGAAGCTTTGCTTTTTTTTTGTTGTTTTTCTTTTTTTTTTTTTTCCCCTCCCTTCTTGGCTGCTTTCCCCAGTATTTTTCCAAGGGGTCACATTAAGGGGTATTATGTTTCAGATCAAACAAGTATGGGCAGGATCTTTCATAACTCCCGTAGTCGGGATGGGAGAATTCTGCTGTTGGGCCTTGAGCAGTGATGGAAGTGTTTTAACGTGCAAGGAATCAGAGGTATTGATTAGGACATGGATAAATGCATATCCTTAATGTGTATAAAATTGATTTCCTTGTACCTTCTTGATTTGCCTCCTTGCTCTCCTTGCAGCAATTTTAGACAAGATGAGGGAGAGAAGGATCTTTTTTTTTTAAGTTGAAAAACCTGTGAGGGTTAAAACACCTACAAGCCCGTGCCTTCAAAGAGAGGAGAGGGGAGATGCCTGCCTTTTTTTGGGTGACCCAGCATTGTTTGGCTATTGTTTGAAAAACTTATGGTTTCATTTGAACCCCCCTGAGATGTTTTTCCATTATTATGTCATTGGGCATTTGGGACTTAATGATACAGTGAGCACTGTTGTGAGTGCAAGATGTCAGCAGGCAAAGCCAGGCTTTGTGTGTCTTGGTGCTCTAAGTGCATCTCTCATCACTTGAGCTTAACTGTTCAGCATCATGTGCTTTGGGAAAGGAAGGAAATACATCCCAGCTAATATCACTTAAGGGACTCTTGGAATAAAAGGGATTTTTTTTTTTTATTCTGTAATGAGCTCTTGTATTTCTTCATTAAAATCTTCCAGTTATTTCTCAGCCTCCTGGAACTGCAGCGTCTGATGTGAGACTGTCCCAAGGCCAAACGCTTTGGTTATAAATAATAATTAACATTTCTTGAAACAGATAAACATGTGGGTGTTAACAGTGGTGCAGCAGAACAGGCAGAGAGTGAAATTCAGCCTGAAAGTACTGGGATGGCTGAACTCCAGAATCCCCAGTGCTCAGAGTCCTTCTGCAGCATCTTCACTATGAAACAGGGTGAAGAGAAATGAGGCGGGGGGGGAATGCTTCTGTAGGAAACTGATTTCTCTTGGAGCAGAGATGAGTTGGTACAAGTTATCACATTGAGATATCACACCTCAGCACAGTGCCAGGAGGAGCCTTGGTGTCCCATGACCCATCCCTGGGATTGGGGGCTCAAAGGGAGATGGACTGTGGTCAGCGAGCCCTGGGTGCCTCTGTGGTCCTTCTAGATAGGTACCTTCTAGAAAGTGCCTTATTGGAAGAAAAATATTCGTGTTTCACAGTAAATTAACAGTGCAGACAAAAATGTGTTGAAACCTCTGTGTTAGAGTGAATTGTGGTTTTGGTGGGGTTTGCTGTTTGCACCCCTTTTTCTCACTCAAGTCTCCCGTGTTTGGAGACACTTCAGGTTGTTGAGACTGTGACAGGCAGGGACAGCTTTAGAAACCTTGTCTGAGGGTGATGGGAAGGTTCCTCATCTCCCTCCCACACTCCTTCGTGGGGGAAAGTTAAAGGGGAAAGGAAAAAGCATCTCGGACTATTTTGTTCCACTGACTGTCAGAATGGGCTGCTTGTTTGTTCTTGGAGGGCTTCCAGATAGGCCTTTTTTTTTTTTTTACCTCCTCCTTTTCCTTCAGAAATTAAATGCTTCTTAAAGAATTCCCTAAACCTTCATGATTCTTCCCACCTGCCCGCTGCAGGACGGGTGTGGGCAATGGGTGTGCACACACAAGGGGTAGAGAGGGTGGTAAATTTGGTGAGGGTAGCAAGGATGGAAAATTCAAGAAATCCCCTGGAGCTGCAGGGTGTTAGGTTGGTCTGTGAAGGGGCTGTGCTGGGTGCAGCACACGAGGAGCCAGGTGATAACACGGGATCACAGGGCTGGTCAGGAGCAATTTGCTGCGAACAGATTTTGAAAAGCTCCTCTCTGAACGTTCCAGGTGAGGCTGGAAAGAGCATCACGTCTGCAAACCATCCGCAAGGGTATCTTTGGTGTCAATTTCCCCTTGGAAAAAGGGGCATCCTGATGCCTTTGTGTATTCCAGCTCTGGCAGGTTTTTCCTTGCCTGGCTCCGAACCTGGCAGAGGAGGGGAGGTGGGGTGGGTGCACAGCCTCCCTTATCTGGAGCAGGGTGGGCTCTTCCATATCCCTCACTCGCCCTCGGTGCTTGGCTGCTCCAATTAATGAGCCACAGACACCCTCAGCCTTAATGGTGTGTGTGTAAGTGAGACATTCCCCTCTTTGACATCATTCCCTTCCAACTAATTAGGTATTAAAGTATAATCATGGCAGCAAGAAAGCAGCCTTAATGCACCCTGGGTAAAGCTAATGATGTGGACACACAGCATTTGTCAGGGATTCTTATTCCAGGCCTCTTGTTTGTGACTTCAGGAATTTTTTGAGCCGGCGTGGACTTGGCAAATGTTTGCAGTCGCTCCTCGTAATGAGTAAGGTTTGTGTGGGAGAGGCTGATGGAGTGGTGGTGGAGATGTCTCCCTGGCTGACAGATGGTGGGGATTTCACAGCCTGTGACTGAAGTCTCGGGAAAGGTGGTTAATACTTCAGGGGAAGGAGCAAAGTGCAAATGGCTTGGAAGTGACACGTCGATCAGATCCAGAGGTTTGCTGGGGGTCCTGAGGGGACTTTTGGGTGTAAGCTCCATGTGTGATCTCAAGGGTGTTCCTGTGACACCCTGACCTTCTCTGGGCACGTACAAAAAGACAAAACAACTGGAGATTGATTTAAATAAGTGCTTGGAGAGCCAGGGTGTGACGCAGTGGGCTCGGAGCATTGCACTCCCTGTCCCAGTACCTGAGCCTGATGGAGTGCAACAGCTCTCCGATGGGAGAGAGGGAAACTCGGTCTTCCAAGCCAGTGGACTGTAAAGATTATTGAAAAAATTGAATATATTTCTTTCATGCGGAAATAGTGCTTTAGTCCCTGTACACAGAGATTTATCAAAGGGACCTCTGTGCTCCAGGAGCGGGGCTGAGATCACAGTTCGCTGCAGATGTGAACTGAACTGACTGAGTCCCACTTTCAGCAGATCTGAGTAACCATTGTACAGCGCCGGTCTGTCTTGAACCCCACACATCAGTTCTGCTCCCAGGCTGCCTTGGCAGGAGCTGGGTTTTCACAGCAAATTAGTTTTTCTTTAAAAATGGATTTTCTGCCCGTGGAAATCCCGTGGCGAAGCGGGCTGTGGGAGCTCTGCACTGGGCACACCAGTGTGGGATGCTGGAGAGCAAACAGTCCACCAGTTCCCTGGAGAGGCTGCTCCAGTGGCCAGGGGGCTGTTAGAGATGGATCCACCAGCATGTAGGTTTGGTTTTATTTCTTTTTTCAGATGGGGGGTATTTCATCCCATTATGTTAGAAAAGATGGCTTCAAGCATTTTTAGCTGATGCAACAATTTGGGGTGTTGTGATTTTATTTATTTTTTTTTTAATCCCTGGATGACAGCTCCAGTGTGAGAATCTGAATTTTTGGGACTGAGTGCTCAATGGGATTTAGACTTTAATGATGTCTTAGATCATGCACAAAGATTTATTACTCACTAGGGGAGTCTGTAGCAGGACCTTGAATTGAATGTATTGACTTGGTGGCAGAAAAAAACCCCGTTGACCTTGATGGTGTGTCTGAGGTACACAAGGCAGTTGGGTCAGGGTCATTAGCCCATGTTTGATCTAAATTGTAAATTTTATTTAAAAACATGCATGCACAGAAAAATGTGGAGTGGGGAAGCAGATAAACTTTTGGGTTAAGTCCAACCTGCAGGGAGCCCTGTGAGGGACTCTTGCCTTGGGGCCTCGCTTGACTCTGGGTGTTTGCTCAGCCCGTTTCCTCCGCCAGCCAAGTCCCAGTGTGAGCCCTGCCTCCCGCCCTCCCCCTCCCCTCTTTATTTCATAATATTGTTCTAATTACTGGAGTGTGAAGAATTGACTCTTAAAATGCCTCTTGGCGAATTCCATTTGTGCACTGATGAAATTTCCCCTGGCTGCCGCCTCGCCGTCAGCGCCGGATCACAACTTCTGCTCCTATCCTGGGCAAACTGGGACATGGTGGTTATTCCATTGGCCTGAGATCCTAAATGCCAACAGGAGAAGGGAAAGGGAAGACAGTGAGGGATTTGAGGGAGGATAAAGAGTTAACACTGGCTTGCTGGGGTCCTGCTGGTCTGTGTTTTCAGCGCTGTTTCTCCTGATGAGCTGCCAGATGCAATTTTTTTTTGGGGGGGGGGGTAAACTGGGACAGGCAGGGATGGCCATGGGTGCAAGGCTCAGAGAAGCAGCTCAGCTGGTAGCTCAGGGGAAGGGCTTCTAGGAGGATTGTGGGGCTGAGGATTCTGGGGAGGTCAAGCCCTGAACCCTGTGTGGAACAGAGATGTTTGTGGTGCTTCTTTGTCCGTATGTGGTCACATCCTTTGCTTTCTCATGAGAGTTGTCCCTCCAGGAAGGGGCTTCCTGGCTCTGCCTGGATATTCTGCTGCCTGGCTGGGTGCATGGGCTTGCAGCAGACTCCTGTGCAGTCATCTCTTGAAGCTGCAGAGAATTCAGGGTGTATGGCTTAGGTGCTTTCAAAGTGAGTTATTTGTTTTAAAAGCAGCACTCCACAGGGTTGTTCCTAGAGGCCTTTTTTTTAAGTGAGTAGGGAGCACTTGTGTAATGCTTTGGGCTTTTTCTGCAGTTTGCAAGGGACTGAAAACTTGAAAAATAGAGCTGAAAACTCGGTTAGCAAGTAATTGCAAGGTTTGCAGGACTGAGGCTTTAAGAAAAATGCCAGAGAGGAGATTTAATTCATAATGCTGGAGACTGGGGAGTTTTGGAACATCCCCTGATTCCAGAGCACTTGTGGTGGGTCTGCTAAGCAGACTTGTGCTGGGAAATTACAGGTTGCTGCTGTCTGGGTTTCCCTCACCCCCCTGTTTGCAGGCTGGGAGCAAGAGAGGGGAGCAGGGATGGGATGGAGAGGTGGTTTTCCCTGGGACTGTGCATGGGATGTTCTTCCTGCAGTGACAGACCTGGGGACTAGGCTGGCCTGAGGCACTGGTGGTTTTGGCTACCACGAGGTCTCCTCCTTTATGATAAAACCCCCCAGGAATCCTCCTTGCAGGACAGACTGTGGGCTGCAGAGACATTTGGCTGGATCCCAGTTGGCTTTGCTGGCTCAGTTCTGCTGATAGGGAACCAAAATTCATCCCCATGCCTGCCTTGCTGGCAGACCCTGCGTGGGACAGGGGCTGATGGCCAGGCTGGGCAGTAGAGGGGACAGTCCTGGTGTGGTAACAGCCATACCCTCCAGGGCTGTGGGCACTTCTCTCACCTCCACAGCTGGTTTTGACACATCAAGAGGTTTAATTGCCCCTTGCAGGAGTGCTTGGCACATCCCCTGCCCACCTCCTTTAGCGGTGGGCTTGGCAGTGTTGGGTTAATGGTTGGTCCTGATGATCTTAGGGGTCTTTTCCAACCTAAATGATTCTATGGATCTATGATTTTAATGTATCTCCTCTTGCTCAATGGCTCACAGAAGAGCAGTTATCCTTCAGAGGAGCAATTGAGCCTGAACCTTCACCACCTTATTGCACTGCTTTGGCAGCTCATCAGTTTCAACCTTGAGAGGGGAAGAATTTGAAAAGCAGGGAAAGGTTAAGACCACGTGCCCTGGATTAGGTGAAGGAGAGACTGGGCACAGACCAGGGAGGGGATGGTCAGTGGTCAGGAATGCTCAGCCTTGGGCTTTGTGTTTACACAGTGAGAGGGACCTTTGAAAAGCAGGGGAAGGGCAGTGCTGAAAGCCTTGGGAGCAGCTAAGATAGGATGCTGCCACTTGGGGTGGCAGGTGATGGTGCTGGAGAGAGCAAAACTCGGCTTTCGAAAAGCTGTGCCAGGAGCTGTTGGCTTCTGTGAAGTCACACCATGAGCTGCAGCAGGCAGTGCTGTTTGCACCCTGGGTTACAAGTGTGTAAAACACCCCAAAAAAACATTGAACTTCAGGCATTCTGCTCTTCCCAGATGCTCTCCCAGCTCTGTCTTGCCACAGAAAGGCGTGTAAAGAGGTAAGAATCGATTAAAATGAATCGCAGCAAGTTCCTGTTGGTGTAAGCTGTCTGGAGAACAAGCAGATCTTTAGATTTTTGTGGTTTTCCTCCATTCTATTTCTAGGTCCATTAAATCCCTATTCTCTTCTGAAACATAAATGAGTAAGTGCCCTTAACCAGGGCACACTTAAGGGAAAATGAAGCATGACTATAAATATGAGTGACCCAACTAAAAGAAAGGTCAGATAAGAGACATTACCCAGCCGTGTTCATTAAGGGTAGCAGGGTAATTTAGCATCCTGCTTTACCCACGTGTTTAGGAAACCAGTTAGAGGACCCAGGGAGAGAGAGAGATAAGAGATGCAAGATATGTATGGGGAGGCTTTCCTGGCCATGTGTTTGCATTCTGGGCAATGCAGTGGGTGAAGTGAAAGAGGGGTTTTGATACTGATGATTATCTGTGGTGCACTTGGAATTTTTTTGGGGAAAAAAAAATGTTGATGGGGAAAGGAAGGAGCTGAATGATGGCTCTTTGCAGGGTGCCCCTTGCAGTGCTTCTGTTTGGGGAAGGCAGGGCTGTTTGCTTTCCTCCTCCTTGGTATGTGCTGAGCAAAACCTGTGCTGAAACGTTTGCACAGTGCTCCGGGATTTTTCACCCTGGGCAGTTTGGATCCTGAAATCTGGAGCTGGAGGGGCCCAAGGCTGGGGGCAGGAACTGCCACCCCATCACTGGCGGTTTCTGCTCGAGGCAAAACGAAGGAAAACACCCTGAGCTACTTCAGAAAGCAGAAATGTCTTGGAGGCAAGCTCCTGTCTCAGTAAGGCAGCTCCTGCTCCGTGGGGCTGGGGAGGAGTTTCCCGTGGGGGTGTTGGATCTGGTGGTGTTTTTCAGGGCTTTGCTGCCACCAGCCCCAGCGTGTTTCTGCCTATTGATGTGTCTCTGCTCCTGCCCGTTTCCCTGCCTAAAGATCTCCAGGTATTCATGCCAAGTGTGGAAATGCATCCAAGTGATGTCAGGAAGAAATGGCAGCATAGAGAAATTCCTCTTTATGGCAGCAGTGAAGTGAACGGGGATTCATCTTGCAGATTAGCTGGGCAGTGTTTGCCACTTTGCTTTTCCTGCCATGAGATTCAGTTCTCTGAACTCAGAGGTTGCTCTGCAGGTCTGCACCATCTGCAGAAGGTGCAATAATAAAACCATTTAAATCCCCTTTTGTGTTTTGGAGGAACTGTGGTAATTCCCCCGGTGATGAGGTTTATTTTCCTCCATTAATACCTGGTTTTGAACAGTTTCTTTTCTTCCTCTTGTTGCTCAGGGCTGTGTTTTCAGAAAAGCTTCTTCTTGAGGAGACTTAGTGTGTGCACGCACCACGTGAAGTCAACAAGGGCTCAACTTCAAAGTGAAGCATGTGAATAAATATTATCCTGACTTGAGGCTACTATTTATTCTTTTTCTTCCAAAACAAAACACATTCACACACCCCTTCTGGAGACTTGGAATTAATAGTTATCTTTTATTTTTTACCATCGAGGTGGTGGCAGCACTGCAGTATTTGCTCTGCTTGGCTCAGATGATCACCTCACATCTGCCTCCCTCAGGTTTACTGGTTTTCAGCCCTTTTTGAGTACTGGGGGGGGAAAATAGCATAGCCAGGGCCAAAATCCTCTGCTCTTGCTTGTGTGGTTTCCATAGGTCACCAAGGGGCCAGACCCCAATGTGATGGGAATGTCCAGAAAGATGATGTGAACACAAACCTGTACTTTGGAGTATCAGGAGGGTGTTTTTCTTCAGGGTTTGGGAGCTAAGCGTGGGTCGTGGCAGGGCTGCGTGGTTTGCTGCGGGATCTGCTCCGTGGAAGCGCCTTGCAACAGGCAAGTTTGCGTGTCCCAGGCATCCAAAAGAAGCCAGTATATTTGGGTCTGGGCTGAAAATCAGTGTGGTTAATCCTACCTCAAGCCACACAGCCAAACCCACCAGGTTTCAGCTGATTTCTGAGTGAGAAGCAGCCGGGGTATCGCCGCGCTGTCGCTGTCCCAGATGCGTCTCGCTGTCTGGCTCAATTCTCCTCCACAGCTCCGTGCAGGGGGAAGCCTTCATGCATGGAAAATAACAAAATAAAATTACGCCATGCCATGTTTTATGTATGAGGAGGCACGGGCTGTCAATAATCTTCCATGTTTTTTAATGCAAACTCTCTCCGCGTTTCTGCTGCCGCTGATGACACCAATTAATTTTATTGTTTGGAAATAATCTTCTGTGGTGTGTGATTTGCACGGCCCCAGCCTTATGCTTTCTAATGATTTCTCTATTAATTTCACTGCTGCCAATAAGCTGAAGATGCCTTTCAAGTGGAAAGGGAAACATGACCTAATACCGCGGATAAAATATTAGCAAGAGCGAATTAAATCCCTGTTAGCAGTGGTAGGACCCCGGCCGCTAAAGACCCAAGAGCTGCTGGAGCGTGGCAAAGAGAAAAGAGCTGCACATGCTGTGTGTGGATGCACAAGTGGTGGAGCAATAAGTTTTTGAACAGCTTTAAAATTAATGGAGAATCAGTGGTGTCGTCCCCTCCCGCTCCAGCTGGCACCCATCTAGCAGAAACCCCAAAAGCAAGGTTTATACGCAAGATTTCCAGCACAAACTGAGGTTGGTGACTCCAGTACTGGTCATTTGTGAGTCCTTTGCAACACCTGAGCACTGACAAGTGGGCTCAGAGCAACCTGGTCTAGTGGAAGGTCCATAGCAGAGGGTTTGGAATGAGCTCGTTGACTGAGATCTGCACCTCTCTCCCCTGTGCAGCTGCTGCCAGCAGCTCACAAAACCAGGTCATTTACCCTACACAGACCTTGGAGAGCCTCATCCCATAAAGTACAATACACCAAAACACACGGGGGCTTTTTATAGCCCACAGATTCTGTGCTGGCACAAGCACGAGGAGCTCGATACACCCACGGGTGCACAGCGGGGACGAGCAAGTGAGGACACCTCTCCCTCCAGCACTGTTTGACAGCCTGATACCTCACCCAGGCTCAGCCAAGGGGCAGGAGGGCACACTCTAACTTGCATTACTATTTTCTCTCAATAAAATATTATCTTTTTTCATATAATTATTTAATTTTTTTTTTTAAATTAAAAGCTACTGCGCCCAACGCTTGTTTGTTTGAATGAAGGAGAAACTTGGTCTGTGAAAAGCCTGGCAGAAGTGCAAAGGAAGCATTTTTCTTGTGATTGACAAGATAAAGCCTCCCCATGATTGACAGGACAAAGGACTTTTGTTTTCAGTTGATAGGCAATGCAGTAATTTTCTTTAAAAGGCATCTTTTCTCCCCAAGTCCTTCTGGAAAAAGCACAAACTGCAAACCCGTCCCCTGTATTGAGTTGTATCGATCCCCTGCCCAGGCAAGGGGGCTGAACACCAATGACCATCATGTTTTCCATGGTCCAGAGCCTGAAGAAACCAAGTGAACCAAATACTTGGGAACCAACCCTGTTTCTGTAACAGACACAGTCATTGTGCAAACGGGAACATCACACACCACTGCACTCTGGGTTAGGAGAGCCTGCCCTGAAAGAAAATCCTGGAGCATCCCTGCCTTGTTTTCCTCTTTTTTTCCAAGCTCCCACCCTCACAGCATCCCTTTCACAGCAAAAATAAAATCAGTGCACACAAGGTGTGTTATGGTGACAAATGTGCTCCACTGGTGGGCATCCTGCAGGGAATCAGCCTTGGCCCTCCTGGAGGAGCTGGGATGCTCCATCAGACAGGCAGATCAGCTCAGTGCGTCCCCACAGCCGTCACTGCACGACCCATCGAGGCACCTCTGCCACCAGCATCCCTCCTGCAGCCATGGGTTTGTGTTCACCCCCCCAAACACCCACCTGACTAGCACAGGTGACGTCCTGCACCAAGATCTGTTACATCCAGGACATTCCCAACGCGCATCCAAAACGCCAGAGACCCTAATTCCTCAAACACGTGCACGGAGACAGCCACATGGAGCAAGAAATTCATCCCCTCTGGTTTAACTCTTCCCCTCAGGAGTAACCTTTACCCGTGCAGGGAAAGCTGTGACCTTCAAAGGGCTGATAAAAAGTGGGGGTGACCTCATTTACATGGAATTCCTGCCAGATATCCCGGTGGTACCTGCCAGTTGCACAGCACATCCTCGTGAGCAACACCTGAATAATTCATTTTTGGGGGGATGAAATGGCAGCACAGGGGGAGGGAAGGAGAGTGGGGGACCCAAGCAAGGTTTGCTCTTGCTGTGTATCTCTGTACAGTTCCCAGCTCTCACAATAAAAATCTAACCAGATTAAATATATTTTTTTTAATATGAAAAAAGCACTGTGTGAAAATAATGAAAATAATCTCAAAAAAATTCACTTCTGAGACAAAACTATTTGCTTCACTTTAGCCAAAATTAGGAGCTTTTTGAGTAAATGGTTTGTTCAGAGAAATTTGCCCTGCTGTAACCAGCGGGCTGCCAGCACTGCTATATCACTAAGATGCTTTGCTGTGTTGTGAGGGCGTGGGGTGGTCCATGCAGGGGGACAGATCCTGGCACAACTAATCCACACATCCGTGTTTTATGTCACTATTTGGGAATGACACACGCAAAGTCGTTTCCCAGCAGCCCAGAGACACCCCACCACGTTCACCTGGAAGGGATAAAGAAGGCTGAGAAGTTGGGACTCTCAGTCCATTCAACTCTCAGAAGCCAAAGCTGAGCATCACAGCAAATACACATGTGCAGGTTTGCCCCAAAAATCACCGTATTAGGGTTCATTTTACTGAGTCACCATCCAAACTGATCCTGACAAGGAGCAGAAAACAGCTTTGTCTGCCAGCAGCAAAAACCCAGCGAGGCAGAGGTAGGAACTGCACAATCAGCTTTCTGTGATACGATCACAGCTGTGCCCCAGATCCAGCCTTCTCCTTAAAAATAATAATAATAATAATCTATACACGAAAGGAACAGAAACATTATGCTTTACCCATGAATAATGACTTAGGACACCGGGAAAAGAGACACCCACGCGTGTTAAATGACATGGTTGTGAGACCATCTCGCATCTGTTATCTGTCTTCGTCGCTTCTCATTTCTCCAGCTTTCCTGAGAAGTTCATACATATTTAAAAAGGCCAATAGCTCCATTACTCCTCACTTCTTATGATATTGGAAGATTAGAGTCCATAAGGGAGAGAAAAGAAAAGAAAGCATCGTGGGGAAAATGTCATCACAGCACTGCTACGTGATTTACCCCTAATCCTGCCTCTAACACAGTTGTTGTTCCGAGGGGGGCTGTCAGGTGGAATGGGATGCCCGGCTCCAGGGATGTGAGGGAAGGGGATTCGGAGCAGGCACAAGGCTCAGGCTCTCCATGTGGCCAGCACGGATCTGCTCTCAATGTCCTCACTGTTCTCCCAGCAGAATAAGGCTGGAAAACTATTAATTATGAACCAGAGTTGGCTCACCCCCTTCACAGCAAGGAAGAGCCATCCCAGCCCTCTCTGTTGGTTTGAGATGCAACCCAAGTGGTGAGTGGTACCAGTGACTTAGGGGGCTTTGGGTGGCTTTTCCTTATTTTTTTTTTTCTGTGCTTTTGCTGACAACCAAATTCTCTGAGCAGGACTTCTTTTTCCCTTAAGAGCAAGAGGAGGAAAAAAATAAAATTGAATTTTCAGTTAGTCTGTGACTCAGAAGAGCAGGCACTGAGTTTCAGTAAGTTCCCCTCTGAAGTCAGAGCTGTAACAGCTTCGTGCTCATACTTACCCTACAGGAGGGCTTGACTTCTCTCTCTAATCCTGAACCCAGTGCAAAGGCAGCCAAGGCCAGCAGAAATCTCACGCTCAGGCTTTGATCTGACCATAAGCATTTTTTTATCACCCTTTCAAAGCCCACTCAGGCACCCAAATCCAGCTCCAGGGGGATGGAGCAGGCTAAGCACCGCTTTGCCTATTAGCCAGTGCTCCTGCTGCTGTCACCAAAGCAGGATGAGCCTCAAGGATACCTCTGGAAAGGAGTCAAGGCAATGGAACTCCTTGGAAGTGGAGTGGCTGTGGGGCTGGAGGGACCTGTCGAGCACCAAGAGGGCAAGAAGAGCAGTGCCAAAAATCCTTCCCAAGCAGCAGCACCACTGACATCTTGCCCCCATCAGCCCATTGCTCCTGACACTATTTTAGACATAGTTCCTTATATTATTTACTTCCTGCCCAAACTGTCCTGATCCAGTTCTGTGAAAAGCTGGTGTTTATTTCTGTTTTCACCATTAAAACTATGGCAGGGAAAAACGAAATTAATGAAATGCCCCACAGGTTGCCAACCCAGCAATGACTCCAGCCAAGGTGAGCACCGCTTTTGTGGTGCACAAAAGCCCAAAACCTGAGGATTTGCATCTGATTAGATGTTTGTAAGGGCAAAGCTCTAATCCTGCAACCCCCACAGCCCCAGTACTGCCCTAGCTCCATCCTCCCCACTGCAAACCATCCAGGCTCTTTCCCAAGCTTTCAGTCCCTCATCCTTCCCCAGCTGCCAGCCCAGAAGTCCATATCCTTGATTACCAACTCTTTTGCCTCATAATTTTTCAGGAACCACAAAAACTCCACAGCACAGCCACTAAAATATTAAAGCAATAAGTATTTGGATGTTTATATAAGTCTTCACATAAATATTTTGGTCACAAATTGGATTGATTTCTTTCCCCCTCCCTGCTTCTTTCCTCACTTACACAATATCGATGTGGTGATATTTCCATGCTTTACAGGAACATTTTTTCCTCTCAGAAGGAAATGGATGAAAAAAGTCAGCCCCAGCCACGAGCCACGACAGCCACACCACGAGTACAGACCTTTCCCAAAGGCTGAAGGAGAGCAATTTGATGGAATGGTTTGGGTTTGAAGGGAACTTAAAGCTCCATTAATGGCTCTGTTTCTGCAGCACGTGGATGATGCTCCTGATGGGAGTGTTCCATGATGCCAGCTGACCCTGGGGCTGTTCCCTGGAGCGCTGTGTTCCCCTGCCCTCCCCGTGAGGGCACTGCCAGGCTCACCTCTGGCACCGCTGCCTCGAGCTGACCTCAGGGCTGGTTCTTCACCCTGTGGTTGTCTCAAGCAGGAGGGAGTTCTGTCCCACTAGTAAACCACAGTAACACTGCCAGTGTGTTTGCAGTGCCAGGATCAAGCAGCTTTTGTCACTTTGCAGCAGCCCTGACCCTGGTTGCAGAGTGGATGCTGTGGCACATTTTGAATCATTTGCGGCTTTTGTTTTGTTCACAAGAGTGAAAGACCTTTTCCTTTCCCTTTCCACTTCCTTTGCCT
>JAWWES010000038.1:3510935-3522304 GCA_035583135.1 Lophotriccus pileatus
CTTTGATTTCTTTCTACACCAAAGGCAGAGTAGCTCAGTGCTGTCAGGGCTGGAAGCAGGGTGCTTTTTGCTTCTGGCAGCATCTTCGAAGGGTCTTTACAGAAGTGGGTTTGCTCTCATGGAGGGGCACTCCCAAACTTCTGTGCCAGGGCTTTTCTACAGGTAAAAGTGCATTGATGTGTGCCTGAAAGCAGGGCTGGGAGCCCCCACTGCTGGTGTAGCAGCCTGATTGAGGTATTTTACAGATTTCCCAGTGGTCAGTTGGAAATGCACTGGTCAGTGTTTGCTTTTTGTGCCTCACCTTACAGTGGTACCAGTGCCAGGCTCCCTGGCTGGGGGTGTCCCAGCTGGAGCCAGAGCAGAGGCAGCAGCTCTGGGAGTCGAGCTGGGAACCTCCAGTGGAGCCTGACTCGTTCTGAGGCAGGTAAAGTCTTCTCATCCATCCATCCCATTTGTGTCTTATCATCCATGCTCTGTGCAGATGGTCTGTTCCTGCAGCGCCGCTTCCATCCTGCCATCGTTTTGCTTAGGCCAGTATCCAAGAGGAGGCTATTTATTCCTCTGTTTAAATTTATGTACAGTATAAACCATTGTGTCCCAAGATGTTTATGAAGCAGAGAGGCGCTTCCTCTTCTCATTTCTCATTTTTAATCAATGGTTTTTTGCTTACTCACCAAGAGCGAAGCCGTGGAGGAATCACTTCTTTTCCTTTCCTCCCTTATTAAACTCAACAGCCCTGGTGCAGGTGCTGAAAACCAACCAGTTGCACAGAAAAAGCCATGATTTCCCTGCATGGATTCTCTGGAGGCAATCAGCTGTGCCATTATTGGGACAAATTGAAATCAAATGGCAGCAGCAAGGTGTGTATGTTGCTTCTGGTGAGGTTTCTGGTGCTGGCTGTGGTCATTTTTGCTGTACTTAATTGATATTGGGAGACACTGATCCTGCTCAGCACAGTGGGAGCCCCTGGCAGGGCTGGGGAGATGTTTGCTGTGGAGGTGGCTCCACTGCCCAGCGCTCCTGTGTGGGAATCATGGTGTTTCCATGCTTATCCTGCAGCACCTGCTTGGCAGTAAATAATTCAAAATGGAATGGCCCCACTGGTGCCAGACTGGGAGCAGGCACTGCAGGTGGGTACACAGCAGACCCTGTGACACACAGCCTCCCAAATCCAGGGCTCCAGCTCTCTGTTTGGCCCTCTGGGAGGTGGGAAGACAGGCTGCAGGAAGGGGGTGGCTGATGCATCAGCTTCTGGTGGAAGCTGGAAGACTGAAAGCGTTTCCTCAAGCCAGTTCTGCTGCTCCCTGTGTGGCAGCTCTTTTGGGGCAGGATGATCCTTACTGGAAGTCCCTGTTTATAGTGCAGCTCCCTGTTGTGGAGCTCTCTTGCTCCCCTGTGCTTCTGTCCTCGAGCCTTCACGCCCAGAGCTCAGCAAAACTCCTCCTCCCTTCGGCACCGGTCGTTTGGGGTCACTGCTGTTGTGGAGAGGATGCCTTTGGAAAGGATGTGATTCTGCTGTGTTTGCTAGGCAAAGTTTCCTGTTGAGTGTAGCTTCTTTTCCTTTGCTCATACCAGGGCTCAGCCTGTTTCCTGCTCCACAGCTAGGGAAGGGGGGGGACACACGGTGCCATGTGGGTATTCCCGGCTGCCCAGCCCCTGCCAGTGTCACCAGCAGGACCTGGGGCTGCAGGATGTGCCTGGGAAACCAGCTCCAGTGGTTAGGATGGGAATTTGATGTAGTCTGTTCTTATTTGGGTTTAATTTATAAACTCTTCGGCAGTGATGGAATCAGCGTAGCATTTTCTCTTATTGCACTTGTGAATAAGAACATTTCCCATCACTTCATTCCCTATAAAAAGGAGAGAAAGTGTGTCTATGAATAGCTGTGTGAGGAAGGCTGTGCACAATAAAGACATTATGAAAAATATTACACTCATCCATATTGATTTTTGCTTTGTTTGCTGGCTGGTTCCTTTATGGCCCCGGCAGAGCCATGAGCAATGTCATCCCAGCTCAGCTAATGAGCAAACATCAGATCTGTCAGTCTGCCTTGAAAATCCACTTCCATGGTCATTTTAAAAATAACTATTTGGAATGTCCGTCCAGGGCTGTGATGCTTTCTGGGAGAGCTGGTGTGGCACAGGAAAACACTGGACTGAGAGGGAGCTGGTTTGATTCGTGGCTTGGTTGTGCAAGTGAGATGGAGTGTGTCACGTGGAAAATGTGGCACGTCCTGGGGATGGGACTGGGGGGAAACCTCCACTGCCCTCTGCACTTGGCAGAATCAGTGCCTTTTGCAGGATGGCTGAGCCCAGTGAAATAGGATAAAACACAATCCATCCCCAAGTTTTGCAGGTCACCTTTATTAAATGGCCTTTCCTCAAGTGATGCACTTCGCCCCTCATCCCCCCCCTCCAGTAAGGAAATGTTGGCAAGTGCTTAATTTATTTTAAACTGACCCTAGTTCCCAGCAGCAAGAGCTGGAGTTAGCCCCAGGGTCTCTGGTGGGAAGAGGTTTGGGCTGTCATGGAGAGTGATGGGCATGGGTTTTGAATACCATTAATTAATTAGAATTTTGCAGTTCCCTTTTCCATGCTGGAGCAGCAACTCCCTTCATTAGCAAAGAGATAAATGCTAACTCCAGCCAGCACAGCACAGTCCCAGAAACCTTCCCAGCTCCTTGCTGGAGAGCACATTCTCAGCTGGGACTAGATTTACGGTACCATCATGTATTATTCATCTGAAATAATACATATTCTGACTCTACAATTGTGCAGGGCAAGGCAGAGTAATTTGAAGGATATCTCCAACCTATAAATCTTAACATTCAAAGCACTGACACATTCTGTGTGCGTAACTTTGGGGGCACACAAGGAACCCTTCCTCTTAGCAGAGAGCAAGGGATGCACCTAAAATGCAGTGTTTTATGAACAAGCCACACAGTGTTTTGCTCAGGTGTCCAGTATCTCTTTCTCTTTTCTTTTAATAGGAGAAATAACTGATTTGTACGTGTTACATCAGTTTTGGCCTGGTCTAAATATATCTGCTGAAAAAAAGAATGAGAGCTTGAAGTCTGAGGGTATCTTGTTGGACTTGAGCTCATGATAGTTGCTTTAAATGATGGCTGTGCCCAAGTTAAAATGAATAACTAACCTGTTACTAAGTGTAGATTTCCTCATTTGTTACTGGGATTAATTCTGACTGGGGGAGCTGAGGAAGAGGAAATAAATTAATCTTCCAAAACCCACTAGCATTTAAAAATAATTACATGTAGGTATCTATTAGAAGATTAGGGCGGTGGGACTTTTTAAAGGAGGTGTGTGTTGATTTATCTTAGTCTTATTACAATAATTGATGCTGAAGAAAAAAAGCAGCAACGAAAAGCCACATTTTATTTGCCATCGTGAAATCTCTGTACTCCCAGTAATGTTGCACTGAGCCCCGGGTCTAAATTACATCTTGGGTAGCCCTTTTCTTTAACTGAGTAAATAAGATTTAGCTCCTGTGTGCTGTCTACCTGTTTCTATGGAAACCAGATTTTAGTGCCAAGTGAGCTGCTCGGATTCGGCACCGGCCGGAGCGAGGGCAGCGACAGAACCCACCCCAAGGCTTGGGTGGGCTCACACTGACGCCTGCAGAAGCCAAGTGAGGCTTGTTGGGTGTGATGCAGAACTTGTTGGTGTGATGCCAAACTTGTCTGATCCCCTAAAAGCTGATAATGAGGTTATTTTTTTTGGCTGAAACGAGGATTTTGCCTCTGCCCGGGGGGAAGAGGAGATGCTTTGGGCTGTGATCTGCACACAGGAATGCTGATGCTCCATTTGTAAATGTGGGTGGGATATGGAGGGGTGGAGAGCTGGGATGGGGGGCTGGTCCAGGGGATCATTCATGATGCTCCAATGAGCCCTGGGCTGGATCCTGGAGGAATGAGCAGAGTGGAGTGGTGCTTATCTCAGGGTTCCCCTTTAAGTGCACCTACAGAGGAACAGAGCAAGCCAAAAAGACTTTCCTTTTGTATTGAAAAAATTATTAAAGCATAATTAAGTTCTCAGACTTGGATAATGAAACATCTTTTTCTGTGGGCCTTAAGGCCAAAACAGATGCATTTTTAATGTTATTTTTAACAGTGCAATTTTTTACGTGTCCCCACTCCTTTTTTTCTTCATATTCAAAGTGGGAAAAGCCACGTTATATGATTGTTATTAAAATCTCCATCCTATTTTTGCTGTGTCTGGGATTAGATAATGCAACAAATCTAAGGGTCTGCCCTGGAGACAGGGGTGTGTGTGTAGAAAACATCAGATGGTTAAAACCAGATGGCCTCTCTGGTTGTCTTTCTCTGATATCAAAGACCATTTTGCATCATCATCATTTAATGTTTTAATGAGAAAAAAGGGTGGAGGTCAGCGTTGGCTGACTCAGTGGCTGGACATCCCATGGTGCTGGTGATGGGTATGGTCTGTTGAAGGCCATTAGATTATTTCCATAATCCTTTAGATATTATTTTTACTGCTTTCCAGGCATTTGTTCAGAGTTACCTGCTGTGGGAAGGGGCTGTGGCAGCGCAGAGCGAGCGTGGTGGTAAATAAAGACCACCTCAACTTCAGGCACCCCAGTCTGTGCTTACACACCGAAATGTGGGCGATAATGAGGATTAATAATATGCCACAGTGATAAATTTGGAGCAGGCCCAAGGTTTAGAGGGAAGGACCGTGGCTCTGGGAAGGATTGTTACTGGCAGCTCTTTGGTGATGAAGAGCATCAGCCACCACTTGCTGTGAGCATGGGAACCCCCACCTTGCTCTGCCTGGCTCTCCCAGGGAAGATGCTGCTTCCTTGCTGCATGGTGGGATGGGGGCAATCCCTGCCCTTGTCTGGGTGGAGAGTTCCTAAAAAGATATGAAAGATTTTTCTGCAAACTGTTGTAGCTGGAGATTTCTTCCAGGCTCTTGCATTCCTGCTTGGGGGTTTCTGGGATAAAAAGTGCCGTGTCCTTGATGCGGTGTGACAGCCAGCTCTAGCTCTGTTAGAGGTGTGTGTGCAGCAGAGGAGGTGCCATGCTGGCTGTGGAATTTTGCTTTTCACCCCCCTTTATTTTGGGAGCTCTTGGCTTCTTCATTTCCATCATCCATGTGCCTGTTCCTCACCTCAGCTAAAACCACCTGGGTGACTTGTGGACCCACCCCAACTCCTACACCTCTCCAAGTGAAAGATCCCACCCAGCCTTTGACTAGTTCAGCCCTTGATGCTCACTGAGCGTGTAAATGAACGGGGCAGAAACAAAATCCTGGATCTGGAGGTTTTCCCTTTCTTTCTGCCTCAGGCCTTTCTGTAATCTTAATGGGAAAAAAAAAATCCTCCCTCCCCATCCACCTATTCTTTATTGGAACTGCTAAACAGCCATCTTCAGCGAGTTTTTCTAATAAAAGGATGTCTGTTAAACAGAGCCCCAGAGAGCTGAGCTGCTTACAGGGAGCTGTTTGAACTGGTTTCCTTGCTGGCTTTTTAATATAGTTTAATACAATTCTGGCCCTTTCTCTGCATAGTTTTTTTCCCCATCAAAGCTTATCGTTTCCACTCCGTTGTCTTACTGTCACGCAGCTTTAGGTTGGGTTTGGGAAGGGGGATGGCACATGGAGCAGGGGAGAGCTCAGGATTTACATCCCAAATGCAAATTCACCAGTGACTCATCTCTGTCCCCAGCAGTGAAATGCCTTGAAGTTAAAATTCTGGGTGACAAGGGGCGTGTAA
This sequence comes from Lophotriccus pileatus, assembly GCA_035583135.1. Lineage (NCBI taxonomy): Eukaryota > Metazoa > Chordata > Aves > Passeriformes > Tyrannidae > Lophotriccus > Lophotriccus pileatus. The sequence continues at coordinate 3,516,687 of JAWWES010000038.1, forward strand.
CACCACAGCTGCTCGCTTAACAGGTTGCACTTGCCTTATTTATTTATTTATTTGTGATTTTATTTCTTTTAAGCTTGTCCTGGAGCGAGGTGTCACTTACAGCCTAATGGCACCATGCAAGCAGCTCCAGGACAGATGTGGCCTCAAGCAAACAAAGGCAGAAACACAGATGTACTGTTAGAGACAGGAGCCAGAGAGGAGAGATGGGGATTCACACAGGTCTCCTGAATCCTGGCTGAGAGCTGGCACTGGAGTTGGAGGTAGCTGGTGAACAGCACTGGGATCGTCTGGGAGATGCTCTTGGAAAGACACTCCAGAATGGATGCTTGCTTTGTGAGATTCATGGACAGTCCTGGCTGAGCTTCCTCTTCTAATATTTCACTGAAAATTCTCTTATATATAAGCTGTGGGATGTGCATTTGGGTTTGGGATGAAATCCAGCAGAGTCTGTGCTGCTCTGGGTGGCACCAGCTGAGACCCTTTGCCCTGGTGTGGGGTGACATGAGAGCCCATGGGTCCACGTTTTGGCACCTTCATTTCTCCTACTTTAAAGGTGCCATGGTTTCCTAGGAATGACAGGGAAAGGTTCTTGTATGGACTGGAGCAAACCGGGGAGCAGGTCTGGGCAAGGAAGGGGCCAGGGGCACCTGACAGCCCTTCTCACAAGGTTGGTTCAGGGGGGCTCTGGAGGAGAGCTGGGACCTGCCCATCCCCTGGAGCCCATCTAGGAGCCTTTGGCAGTGCAAAATCTGCTGGGAATGCTGTCAGGAGCAAAAGAGGGGATGGATGTTTAATTAATTTAGATAATTTATATCATGAAGTGATTGGCTTGACATAAGGGGCAGGGAGGTTGGTCCCAGTAGCTCTGCTGGAGTCATTGGAGGGGAGGCTGCCAGTGCCATCACCCCCAGCAGGCAGTATTCAGTCCCTGTGGGAATTCCCATCAGGACATCCCCAGGGATCTGTGGGGAAGCAGCTGCAGGGCCATAAGGGAGTGAATACATCACTGAGTGCACTCAGCAGATCCATTGAAACATCTCCAGGTCTGTGTGTCTAATTGCTTTAGACGTGTCCCATCCTTTGCTCATCCACCATGGAAGCATTTTCTGTTGTGCTGTGATCCCTGACTGGGGCTGGGATGAGGAGATGAAGAGATCCCATGTTTTATATGAGCTGGAGCCATGTGATGCTGGTGCCAGAGCAGGGTGAGATACTGCCCATACTGGGGGTAAACTGGGATAACCCCAGTTCAAACCCACTCACACTGTGTCTTTAGATATAAAGAAAGAGGGTGTGATGCAGCAAGCTGGGATTATGCTTTTTAATGGAGGGATTCCAATATAAATAACTTGGATAGACGATTAATGGAAGTCTTAATAAAGGCTGAATTATTTTTGGTGTACGGCTTGTCAGCTCTTATCCAGAGCTTTACAGATACAGTGCCGCCACCTACTATCTTGCAAACATTCATTACTGATAATGCTCCACGTCTGCAGCAGAATAAAGCACTTTATGAAAAATACATCAGTGGGACCTTTGTTAGCAGAGCGCTGCCTCGCTGTTCCCTGCCACGATTACCGGCAGGGGCATTCCCCTGGGTTTTCCCTGGATGGTGCAGTGATGACAGTTCTGTATTTCTCTCTGTCTTGACCTGTCAGCTCCCCCCCTCATATCCTGGGCTCCTGGGCAGGGCTGCTGCTCTATCCAGCTTGGAGCCCAGCGGCGTCTGGGGATCAGGAAAACGCTCCAGTTCCTGGGCGTGCGGTGGGCAAGGAGTAAAACAGGTCAGGGGGCATCCTAGGAATTTATGAGATCCTAGGAATTTATGGCTCAGGTGGCAGATTGACTGTTGATGTGCTGATTTGACATTTTAGAGGGCCTTTTTGTTCCCCACTGGAGCCCATTTGTTCCCTGTTCTCCGTGCTCTTCTCCATGGACATACTCACTGCAGGCTCAGCGTCAGGAACGAGGATTCTGTGATAAACATCCCAGAGGAGCTGGTGCAGGGCTGTGTTGGTGGAGGGTGGCCCAGGCTATTGCTGGGAGCATCCTCAGGTTAAATATTGAACCAGTTCTCTGTCTTGAGGTCCGGTGAGTGGTGTGGAAAGGGTTGGTGGTGGGGTTGGATGAGTGGGTTCCTTTCCTGTGGTCCTGCCGTGGTGGGAACACGGAGGTTTGGAGCTGGAGCAGCTCAAGCACAGGCAGCTGCTCCTCCTGCCTGTGTCCAGCTGCTGCCCTCACTTCTCCAAATCCACAACTGAGGCTCCTCACTGGCCAGTCCTACCACTCCAAACCCAATTTTCAGCTGGCAAGGGGCAGAGTTTGCTCAGTTCAACGTTTTCTCCATGAATGTAATTTCCGAGCGGGGAGCGCTTGCATAAATACACATACATCGTCAGACCGTCTTTTTTTTCTCTTTTAGTCCCTCAAATATGTGATTTTTATTTCTCCAGCTGTAAAGCCAAGCGTGTGAATGTTAAATTGTTAAATAAGTCAAACATAATTATTCAAGTACCCGGCATAATGTGTTTCAGAAGTGCAGAATCTGAAATCCGACACAATGCGTGCGGGTAAATGCTTTTGTGGAGATTGTACTAAGGGGAATGTCATTTTGACAAGAATATATTTTCCCCCTTCCCTCTCCCAGCCTGCCTTGTGCTGTCTTGATGCTTTGGTGGAAGTCTCATCCAAGTACAGTTGATTTTGATGTGGAATTATTCAAACCTTTCAGATCCATCCCTGCGGACTGGTTTGCTCCGCAGGCTGATGAAATGATACCGGGGAGCTCAACGCCGAGGACCTGATGTGAAATGAAAGGTTTTCTTTTGCAAGTGTTGGTCTGAGCTGGTTATCTTTTGGTAATGCTATCAAATACTCTTTTCTGCAGTCCAGGCACATCATCTACATCTGGCCAAAATATGTCATGAAAAAAAAAGATGTTTTGAACAAAAAACATCCTTTATAGCAGATGGGGGGGGAGTCATTAAAACTCAATTTTCTGGGACTTTTCTGTGCCTTTTTTTTGTCAAAAAATGGGAAATATTTTGTTTGTGGATATAAAGGAATCACTGCCTTTTTTTTCCAGTGAACGAAACCAAAATGCTTCTCAGTGTCCATCAGAGCAGAAAGCCCTTTTTCTTTTTGCTGTCCCACTCTTCATTTTGATTTTACACCAGGCTGAGCTTTTCCTCTGCGAATTTCAGCTGTTGCTGCCATTAAGCACATATGGTTATTTGCAGCACGAATGGTTATTGGTTATTTGCCCCACATGAGGCCCCTGAGCAGCTTCTCACCCTGGCCTGGGCTTTTTTGGCATTCTGTGCTATGTAAAATGCCCTGTGCAGTGGTAACTTGGTCTCTGTTAGCTGTGAAGTCAATAAGACTTAAATGGGCTCTTCCCAGTCTTACTGGCAGCAAGAAAATGTCAAGAGAGCCAGGTAAGAGCAAATACCACTTTCCTGTTCCCTTCCTGCAAGTAAATACTTGTTGGACATTTCCAGGAACTTCATAGGGCAGAAACCAGTTTTACCTGTTTTATTGCAAAATCTCTCTGTTCTGGACAAGAGCTCCAGGGAGAAGTTTTCCCTGAACCTCTGTGACTGACCTGCTCGTACTTAAGGTGACAGCAGTTATTTATTTCTCTAATGGTTTCTCTGATCTCATCTTCAGGTTTGCTAAGTGACCTTTGGGGTACAGCCTTGGGTGCTGACACTTATTCATAATGCTGCCCAGAGCTCTGCAGATTTGCCCTGGTGGGACCAGCAGTTCCTGGTCCTTTTTTGCTGGTTTTTTTTATCCTGTGTAGTCACTGCCTGACGTGGCTGCTGGGACACTCTGTTCCCTCTTGCACAGGGCATCCTCAAGGGTGTGCATCCATCTTCCTGCAGAATTGATGACCTTTGTCAACGATGTGCCCTCAAACCTGAGCCCTTAATACCGGCTGGGGGCTGTGGTGACAGGAACCTGTATTAACACTTGCATAAAACACCTTTTTAAACCTCCTCCTGCAACCCCGGGCTGAGCACAGTGCTGCCCAGCTGCAGTTTGTCTCTAATGTCTGAGTAAAGGGCTGGAAGAACGAGCTTGTGGTGGTTAGAGCTACGTTTCCCTCTCTCTCTGGGTGAATGTGGGTGTTTATTTTTGGTGTATTTATTTTCCTGTACCGGGGCTGGCGCTCGCTCCTCACAAGCCCACCCGATTTTACCGCTGCGTGTTGAAATTCCTCGAAGCTCCTGGTTCCTCCGTGTTCCACACTCGCTCAATCTGTTCCTATTAATTTTTAAACACATTTTAGCGGTAGATAAACAGCTGGTGACGCTTTCAGAGTCGCAGTGTATGATATGAGGAGCTGATGTAACAGTCACACTGAGCTGGGGAGTGCAGGGGCTGTGCTGGGGGGGGGTTGGGATCGTGTTCCCTTGGGGTGCAAACACCCCCTGTGGGATGCTTTCCACCCCTCTCCACTGGAGCTGGGGCTCTCCAGCTGCCAATTTGCTTTTCCTGCTGTTTTAAACCATCCTGATACGCTGCAGGTCCTGAGCAGAGCTGAGCTCATGGTGGAGGATCCAGCTGGGGAAATCTGCCTGAGCATCTTTGACAAAGCTATTTACATTCCTTAAATCACTGTCTGAAAACATCATGCCTGACTCTTTCTTTTTTTTTTTTCTTGGAGACAGCCAACATCTAATCTATGATATTTTTTCTTTACAGCTGTATGGATTTGTTAGGTCTGAAGGGACCCTTAGATCATCTTGTCTTGCCCTCTGTACAGTAGTGACCGTGGAAATCCATCCAGCTTCCCTTCCGCCCCGTAATTTGTGAGCTGTGACCGTGCACACCCTGTCAAGGGAGCCAATATTTTGGATATCTTTTCCTGCAGTTCCTTTATACGCCCGTTTGCAGCGTGCTGTGAGTGATGCATGTTTCAGTCACCCACGTAGCAGTCAGTGTGCTGTCTGCAGAGGCAGAGCAACGACTAAATTTAACATACTCAGTCAAATCAAAGCACTTTATGGGTATATTTATCCACCGTTACGGGAATGGGAGGAAGGGGGGTGTTTTCTGACTCTCAGATCTCTAGAAAGCTGCCTCGAGGATTTCTTCTCCCTCAGCCCAGGCTCCTGCCTTTCTGCAGGTGTAAATAGATGAATTGACATCATGAAATTAAGCCATGGAAAAAAATGTGGCTGTGAGTGTCAGATGTTTCTATCCAATGGCATGGCTGGTGTGTGCAGTGCCATCCTCTCCAGGGCTGTACTGGAGAGCCCAGCACGGGAACTGGTCTGCCCAGGGTGGGGAGCTGTGTTTGGAAACCTCTTGATGCTTCTAGTTAACCATGGATTTGGGAATTTCAGTGTTTGCTATTTTGAGAACCATTCTCTGAGTAAGGGATCAGAAGGGAACCGAGGGTTGTTTCTGCAGTCAGAATATGATTGATGGAAAACCCTTTTTTATTTCTCAAAACACTCATTTCTGGAAGGCATTTCACCAGCGAAGCAGAATATATAATAGAATAAAACCCAATCCTTTTATCTCATCTGGGGAGGGCAGGGAAGAGGAGGAGCAGCATCCTTGCTGTGCACAGCCCCCTTGGCTCTCCTACTGCATTGCACAGTCTT
>JAWWES010000038.1:3522404-3688782 GCA_035583135.1 Lophotriccus pileatus
TTTTCCCCCCAGATGATGCAAACTCATAGAAAAAAGTGACCTGACCTTGCTTTGGGAGCTGGGAATTTCTCCTCTCTGCTCTGAACTGCTCCTCCCCTCCATCACTCCTCTGAACAGCTCAGTTTGGTCACTGCTGGCTGCCTGCTCTTCTGGGAACTGGGAATTTAACACCTTGTTTTCCATGTCTACCAGGAAACCCAGAGGTGACACTTTTGAGATGGACAAAAAGTGAAGGGTCGGGCCAGCAGTGTGATGTTGGCACATCCCTCTGGTTTGGGTGTGCAAGACAGGCAAAATCAGAGGATAGAAACAGTCTAGTGCTGATCTTGGCCGAGGAGGCAGCTCAGAGCTGGGTGGCTTTTGGGGAATTTTGCTTGGCAAGCCAGCTTGTAATAATAATAAACCCTCAAAGTTTACAAGGTGCTTGTCCCATCCTCCCTGGAGTCCGGGAGAAGATTAGGGCTAATGAAATAAACTTTATCCTGCTTTCCCGTGCTTGTCTTCCTAACATTCCTTTTCCTGAGTGTTTCTGCTCGATGTTACTTTGTGTTTTGTGGTGCTGAGGAAGGGAAGTGCAGGCAGAAGAGCTCCAGCTCCCTCCTGCTTGTGTGTTCCCAGAGGTCTTTGGCTGTTTTTTCCCAGCACACCAAGTTCTTCTGCACCTTCCTGCTCTTCTGGGCCTTTTCCTTGCCTTCTTTTAAAGTTTAGGCTGTGAAAGTGAAGATGTTTCATCCAGGTGTGTGTGCAGTAAGCTTGGAGCAACTCATACTGTGGAGCCAAGTGGGATTCTTGCTACAAGCCCTGACTGTGTGTAGCTGCAGGGAAAGAAACTTCAGTGGGAAAAGCCTCCCATCCCTGCAAACGCCTCAGCTCCAGGTTTGAACAAATCAAAGCAGCAAATCCCAAGCAGATTCTAAAAGCTGCCTTTTACTGAACACTTGAAAACTCCCATTGCTTCCTGCCTCTTTTGTGTACGTTGGTATTACAGGAATTTCTCTGAGCTTAAACAAGTTTTCTACCGCTCTGTAAAACACAGCTCGTCTCAAAAGGGCTTGTGATGATTAAGCTGCTTGTGCTGCTGCAGGAGGGCTTTGGGAGGGACTTTGCTTCCATGAAGCTCCCTGGGGCAGAGGCAGATGCTCTGCAGGTATAATGGGGAGAGTTAAGTAGAGTTAAGTAGAGCTGCAAGATGCATCCAGGGCTCAAAGCCTGAGAAATCAATGAAAAAGCTTCTGCTGCCTGCAGGGCTCGGACCGTGGTGGTCTCTGAGGTGTTAACCTGCCTCAACCTTCTGGAGCAGGGTATTTTTATTCAGTGGGATGTTGATGCTGTGGTCTGACCCTTGGAGCCAAAACCCCTGGATGTGATAGGAAGGGACAAACCTGTCCATGGTCTGTCGGTCTGCAGGTGGGCTTTGGAACTGTTCCCCTGTATCCAGCTCCTGGTGTGGACATCTCCTGTCAGTGCTGCTGCTCTGGGACTGGAAGGGATTTAAACTTCATGGGAGAAACACATTCTGGATGCTGTGGCCGTGCCAGAAGCTGGGTGCTCTACAAAATGCAAAGAACTGCCTTTTCAACACTTTCTCCAGTGTTGTTTTTACCCAGTGCTGCATTTTTTTTTCCTTTAGCACCTGGAACAATGACAAAGGAAATAAGCCGAGGAGAATTTTAAGCCCTTTCTTTTGCAATAGGTAAATTACCCTGGTGCAAGTGGATTGGTTTCATGTGGATGCTTCCAATTTCTCTTGCAAAATGTTCCTAAACCTCATGTTTTTTTGGTGCTCCATATGTTTTTCTCTGACCTCCCAACTCTTGTTTTAGAGCCGAGCGGAAATGGGGACCTAAAGGTATGTGAAAATCTGTAATATCTTCTGCTTGCATACAAGGCCTTGATCAAAAGGGATTAAACTTAATACAGATTTAAGCCAGATTCTTGGAAGCAGGTTTGGATATCCGTGTTTTGCATCTGACTAGCTGTTTTTTCCATCTGTTTCGACAAATCCAATCAATACTGGGGGAGGGGAGAGGGTTTTTTTTGCGGGAGAGCCTTTCCTTGCAGCCTGTGCACAGAGCTGCTTTCCCTCCCTGGGGCTGTGGGGACCTTGGCAGTCCCCTTGGCTGGAATTTACTGATATACCTCAAAATAGAGCTCTCTTTTGAGTCACAAGATGAGAATGTTGATTAAGTGCATGACTTTGGGCATCCTGAATTAGGGGCTGGGGTCAGAGAAGGACCGTGAGCCCTTAAGCAGAAGGAGGGGATGAGGTTGTGGAGCAGGTGACTTGCAGGTTGGAGAGGAAACTTAACTAAATCTGCCTGAATTCAAATGTTTAGGAGGAACAGCTGGTTTCTGGCCAAAGTTCAGCCTGTCCTCATCTTCCCTATAGTGTAAGACAAACACCTCTGTGGCTGGAGCCAATTTTTGGGTTGTTTGAGTTGTTTGTGGGACCCTTCCCCCTGAATATTCCTGATCAGTACATCCATGCAAAGCAGGGATGAGATAATTATAACCACCCTGCTTAGCACGAGGTGGGCTCTGAGCCCTGAGGGCAAGACAGAGATGCTTTTCTAGGCTCTCCAAAGCTGATGTTTTCCTCCCCATGCTCAAACACCTTGCCACGAGGTGTCTTTGTGGCAACTCGGTCCTGCGTGACGGTGTGAGGTGCTGCGGGCTAAGCCCCACTTGGGCGCCTGTGTAAACCTATTTACTACCATTTTAAGCTAATTAGTGTTTCAGGGGGGTTGTTTTTTTCCCCCTCCTTCCTCTGTCCCTGCCCCTCTCTGTGGGCCAAGTGCCCAGCACAGCTTGGTGGCTTTCAGCAGGGTCTCTGCCAGTTCGCACACGCCGAGGTCGGAGCCGTCAGCACCCACGTCCTACGCGTTTCACGTCTTCCCACACTGGAGCTTGAGCTCCTTCCTCGCTTGGCATCCTTCCAGGTTCATTAGGGAATCGCTGTGATGTTAATTAGGGGCAGAGGGAGGGAGCCAGCTTGGCTGGACAGAGCAGAGAACCGTGTTGGGGTGTGGAAGCGAGGAGCTCCGGCATGCGCTGATGGAGCCTTTGCAGCCGGCCAGGGAAGTTCGCTGTGCACCTACCTGAGTGTCTGCTCCAGGAACCTGAACCCAACTCCTGCTTTAGCCAGTTTGTCTGTGGTTTTCCCCCCTCTAATTCGCAGGGAAGGCCAGTTCCCTGGCTCCATTACCACTGTTCCCCAAAGGACATGCTCCTGCAGCCAGCTTTTGTAACCCTCACAAAGCCATGCAAATGAGCCCTCTCCAGTTACACGCTGGATTTTTTCTTAAGAGGCAATTTTGTAATATCCTTAGTCTAGAGGAAAGCAGCCAGCCCTCAGCTCAGCCTTCCAGTGTTCAAGCATTTCTGGGAATTCTCCTTGTCTCTGGGAATCCGTTGGGAGGATGCTGAAACCCCATCTGCAATAAAAACAAAGTTCTTATTAGTTTCTTCTCCCTGCTGGCTCCCTTTGCCCAAATATATTACATTATTGCTCTAAGCAAAGGCAAAATTTGTCTGACTTGTGCTTCACAGGTCAGCAAATCCCAGTATATACTGGAATGCACTGGAACTGCGTGCAAAACGAGGGGCTGAGGTGTTGGGCAAAGCTGGGGAGGTGACACACCACCCCTGGGCAGTGGTGGCACCTTGGAGTTCTGGGAAGACATGGGGAGGTACCTCCAGAAGGAGAGAAATCCAAGGACAGCTCTCTATAAGGCCCTGTGAGTCACACAGATGTGTGAATATGTAAGTAACATTAAAGTCTCAAGATCAACACATGCAAAACATTGCATTCTTCTCCTCCACCTCCAGAAAACGGAGGCAGGACAATTCCTCTGTTAGAATCAGCCCAGGGTGGCATTGTCCCATAGGGATCTCTGACAAGAACAGTGTGCTTTCTGCTTTTCTTACATGAAGCAACAGGGAGGGATGGAGCATCCAGCCATCCCTGTGTTCAATCCCACGTCCCTCTGATCCCTGGTTTCAGTTTCACGGGCTGCTGCACTCCAGGGCTGGAATAGTTTCACTTAATATTTAATTAACGCTGCTCTGTATCATTCAGAAACGTGAGACTGGCTGGTGTCACCTTAAACCCCAGCGTGGTGGCGCAGGCTAATGGCTCATTTCCAAATCAGGGTTCAGAGGTGCTACCAAGCTCATCCCATAAATAGTTGTTGGATATCAAGGCTTTCCATTTTCCTTCCTTTCTTACGCAAGAGCTTAACAGTTGCTTTATTTTCTGTTATTTGCCAGTTCTGTGCCAATTGACGGGGCCAGAGCAGAGCCAGGAAAAGCAGCAGAGATGGAGGAAGGGATTTTGTGGGAGGAGGAGGAGGAGGTGCCCATGGCCACTCACCCCTGCACCTTCTGTGCAGCACTTGAGGTTTTTTCTGTTTAGCAGCAGTGCTGGGTGTTGGAGGACAGGATGTGCAGGGCAGTTCCCTGATATTCTGATTCCCTCGACTTCATATCTGTGTTTCCCCCAAGCCCAGGGTGTCTGTGTCCCCACAGCTTGGTGGCACCTACCATGCTGCTGAGCTTGCCCCAGACTCATGGCTTTGCTGATTGTAGCCCTTGCAATCCTCTCACCCTGTGCCCAAACTCTTAACAGCACCCGTGGGTGTTGCTGAGCTCCCTGGTTTGATTATTTCGGGCCCATCAAATGAATCTCTACCCCGTGTTCAGCTGGAGGCACAGCAAGCAGGCACTTTCTCAGCTCATCTCAGTTGTCTTTGGTGTTACTTCACTTGAGAAACTGCTGGGTTCCCCTCCTGAGGCTTTTAAAGTCCCATCAAAGGCAGCTCCTCGCTCCAAGTCATCGCTATCACACAGCAATAATAAAAGTAACAGAACGAGCCAGCAGCCCAGCAGCCGTGGCGGAGGAGAGAGCCCATTAAGTAGCAGAATAACTATTTATTGCTGTTGTATTAGAGGAACTCGGCAGCATAAAGCAAGCAGCGTGGTCCCAGGGCATTAATTCCTGCGTTGGGGAGCCGTGGGCGGCGCGGGGAGCGGCACAGCGGGACCGTGGGCGGGCTGCTTTGCGGCTCTCGGTGCTTCAGCACGTTGGGATGCTTTGCCTCTCGCCCTCTCTTGCCTTTGCATCCTCTTCGTGTCCTGGGGAGGTGAGGGTCCTGCTGTGCCTTGCTCCTGGGTGGGTGTGTTTGCTGTAGGATGGGGACAGAGGAGCGTGGACACCTCCTGGTGCACGGACATCAGGGCTTAGAGCAACCCAAGAGATTCGTGACACTGTTCCCTCTACCACTCAACTGTTCTGTGATAGGAAAGGGCAGATTTGTGTCTTAAATAAGAGAGATGGGGTGTGTGCATCTGGATAACTTATGGTGGTGTGGCACAGCACAGAGATTTTCTACCAGTAGCTGTAAATCCACTCTTTTCTCCTCCTTGTAACGGAATATCGCTGTTTTTCCAGTGACTGCCTGCTGTTGTAAGACTTCATGATAGCAGACATGATGCTGGCCCCAAAGAGCTCAAAATAAACGTGTTAAAATGATATACAAGTCCTGTTCCCACTGGAAATCAGCAGCAGCTTTGCCAGTGACTTAATATTTGCATCCCCGACACGTAATGTGGCCAAATCATGGGTTTAGTGTAAAATAGCAATGGGTTTAATAACCTTGCTTTTAAAAGCCCAGCCAAACACACGGGGTGCAGCAGCAGCCGTGCTCAGAGCAGCACGTTACAGCTGATGGGTTTCACAGCTTGGGAAGTGGAGGAGCTGCTGGAGCCCTGGGAGCAGCCTGAGTTCTCAGAGCCCTGATCCAGCCACAGTGCAGGCTGTAAATCAGAGCAGCTGGTGGGAGTCAGGGGATTCTACAGCAGCTGAGGGTCAGGTCCAGAAGCTCCCTTTCTCTTCCCTGAGAACCCATTCCAGTTGAAGAATCCCCCCCACTCTCAGGACTAGATGACCTTTAAAGGTCCCTTCCATCCCAAATGGTTGTGTGATTCCCAGAGTCCTGTTTCTCTCTTCTTTTCTAGTATAATTTATCATCCAGGATCGATCTGTAGCTGGAGCTTTCTCCCTGAAGAGCTGCCAGCAGTGCCAGTGGTACCATGGGGAGCACAGGAGACAGGAGAAAAATCTGCTTTGCTCCTTTGCTCCCACTCTGTTCCCTTGGGGATTTTCTCCCTCCTGTCTGGGCATGCCTATTCTGCATCAGATCCCTTTTTCCTGACCCCTCCTGCTCCCTGGGGAGCTTTGAGCTTTCACTGTGTTTGCAGTGAGGGCAGGTAGTGCCGTGTTGTCCTTCTCCCCCTCGTGAAAGCTTGGGGACAATGAGGGGGTTGAAGGCTTTGAGCTCCTTTACTCCCTTGTTATATCGAGGTGGAATCCAATGGCTATCAAATATGGATTTGTGAGGGTGCACTGAGTGCATGACCACCACTGCAGGGCAGTCACTGCCTCCAGCTGCTTTAAGGAAATAAGGTGAAACTTTGGAGTTTGGGGGCTTGTGTTTTGGGGTTTTTTTGCCATATTTTTGCCTGGGCAGTTCGTCTCTGATGACAGACTCTTGTTAGAGGGCTTAACCTCATTATCTAGAGAGGTGTAGTCACTGTCCCTGTGAGGTGCAGTGACCATAACACAGCCTGACACGGGCGCTCTGAACCCTGGCTAAGAGGTCTCTGGGATAATCTGTGTCAGATGCTCACTTGAGATTATTTAACCCTTTGCTGCTTCCACGACCAAGGATCCCTTTAGAAGAGGAAGGGGCACATACATCCAGCCTTGCTTGCTGAATTTTAGAAGCCAATAAATCACATGGGAGTGGCAGTCCAGGATCCCTGGAATAGGTATTTGTTGGAGGAGGGAAGAGGCTTTACTATACTCCCATCATGGAGTTCCCCATCTGTTGTGTGGTCCCTGTGGTGAAATACCAGGAGGGAACTCTGGACATACCATTACAGGAAAACTTCCCTGGCTTTGATTTGAAATCCTTATCAAGTATGTATCATCCCAAAGCCACTCAGCTGGCACCTCTCCAGAAGCCACATGCCAGCAAGCACCACATGGCATGAGTGGGAATGGGAGGAGAAGGTTTGGCATCCCTGGGCAGGCAAAGTGGAGCCACAGGGAAAATAATTCAGGCAGGCACTGGAAAGGCTCACACCAGTTGTCCAAATGGATTATTATTTAATAGTCCTTGTCCTTAGGCAGCTGGATGGATGAGGTCCAGCTGAGAGGAGAGAGCCCTGGGTGTAGGAAAATCCAGCTGACTTGACCCCTTAATGGAGTTCTGCCCTCTCTTGGCATCCCAAGAAAATATCACACCATGTCTGATTTCCTCCTGCTGCAGCCACAGAGAGTGATGCTCTTCTCAGGTACCAGGTTGTATCCATTTAAGGAATTCCCAGCAAAATCTATGGGATGCTGAAGCTGCAGCAACCCTGGCTGCACTGTGTCCAGGGCAAAGGGCTGGTTTGGTGTTTGCTGTACACGTGCTGTAAGGTTGTGCAGGTTCATGCACCAGCCCAGAGCACACATGGAGCACAGAGAGCTGATCCAGAGCAAGCAGGTTGTGTTTTGTGTAGTCTCTCACACTTGGGCTTGGATGTTCTGGCTTTCCAGGGGTTGCTGTAGCCCAGGTGTGAATCATGGGAGAGACACGTGCAAACAGAGGAGATGGGAGGCTGGAAACTACTGGAGACTTTGGTTTGCAAATACCAGATCCTGGTGTGTTGCAAAAGGCTGGGAAGTGCCCAGGTGTGCAGATATGAGCTATCAGTGGGAGAAAATACTTGCCTCAAACTGGAGGAAAGTGGATCAAATCTTGCTTGCTTCTCAGAGCCACTTCTATTTTAGCATTTGTGTCCCTGGGACTGTTCACAACAGTGTTTTCATTGTGGGGTGCCATTTATCTGGCTTGGAAATGCTATCTCTGAGTTCCTCACTTGCAAGGTGTTCTCCAGCCCAGCTGGGTCAGTTTGGTTTTTTTTCAAATATGAGAGTTTATTTTGTGTGTTTTCCAGTTGCTCAGAGATACCACCAGTTTGACTTTGGGGCCAAGTTTCTGCCCACCCAGAGGCTGGGGATGTTTGGGGTGAGGATTTCGGCCTTCATGAGTTTAGGGGTAAACCAGAAGATTACTCCATGTAATTCCACACTGTGAAACCATCTTCCCCTGGAAAGGGGGTGTGCAGAGGTGACACAGCGAGGTCTCTGCCCAGAATTATGGCTGTTGTGCAGAACTCCTGCTTAGAAACAAATCTCCCTTTTGTTCTGGGAATGCACATCCTTGCTGGGGCTCATCCTGGCTGGGAGCCCTGAGCTCACTCCAGCTCTCAGCCACACTCCTGGAGTTCCAAGAGCTGGGAAGTCCCTCCTGTGCAAAGTGTTCTCCAGTCCAGCTGGGTCAGTTTGTTTTTTCAAATACGAGAAAGTTTATTTTAGAGTTTTCTAGATGCTCAGAGATACCATCAGCAATAAACAAGGGTGGAGGAAGTAGAAGAGCAGTAAGCACAGTAATTTATTTTCTGTTTGGCTCCAGTTTATTTTAAAATCCGTAATTCCTAAAAGAAAGTGTTGGTAGTAAGGAAGAAAAACAGTGGGTTTCTTATCGTGCTGTGGTGGTTTTTGGTTTCCTATTCTTTTCAAAAACCCCATTTCTTTACTCAGACATGTTCCTTCCAAACTGACCGGCGAACGTGATGAACCCACTGTGAGACTTGATTATTTTCTTTTATTTTTATTTTCTTTCTGGTTCCCATGAAGTGCAGAACTTGGTGCCTTTTTAAATCTGCTGCTCAGGCCTCTGAAATCATGTGCACAGCCCTCATGCTCCCTTCCTGGTGCCGTTGATTTGCAGCGATGATCTCGCCGGTCGGCAGATGATCAGCTGGGTGGTTGGATTTAGCTCAGGTCTAAAAATACAAGGCAAGCTGGAATGCCAGGAATGTGAAGGGCACCCCTCACTCGTCGTGGCAAAACCACCAGCAATTTCCCCCCTAACCCTTTGCAGGTCTCATGCAGAGAAATTCTGTCTGTGCATCCCCTGCGTTACACACCTTTCTATTCCTGTTTATATTCCTGGCATCTTAGTGTCAGTGGGATGTTATATTTAGCTTTTATGGTAATTTTGTGTGCTGAAAGCAGTTTTCTAGGAGGAAATTGCATGGAGAAATGGGTGAAGAGGTAGTAATAATAACAGTAATAATCTGTTGTTAAATTCCCACAGCCCTCCGTCTCCTGGAAGAAAAACGCTCAGATGAGAGTACAGTTTTCCAAACAGCCTGTTCAAATTACTTGGAGGGGGACTTTTGACAAGGGCATGTAGTGACAGGACAAGAGGGAATGGCTTTAAACTGGCAGAGGGCAGGGTTAGATTAGATTCTAGGAAGGAATTTTTCCCTGTGAGGGTGGGGAGGCCCTGGCACAGGTTGCCCAGAGAAGCTGTGGCTGCCCCATCCCTGGGAGTGTCCCAGGCCAGGTTGGACGGGGCTTGGAGCACCCTGGGCTAGTGGGAGGTGTCCCTGCTCATCCCTTCCAGGATGCACCAGCCTCAGTTCTACTGGATTTTCAGTTTTAAGCAGCCAAAGATCTGAGCTTATGAAATGATCAGCATAAATCTGAAAGGAACCGATAACCCACAGCAGGAAATCTTTTTTGGTTGTACCATCTGCCTCGGGGAAACAAGGAGTCTGCATTTCCAGGCTGCCAGGAGAGAAAGGGGAGGTATAAATAACCAGGGAATTATATTACCACTTAGTGTCATGGAATCACAGAATGGTTTGGGTTGGAAGGGGCCTTAAAGTCCATCTCATTCCATCCCCATGCCACAGGCTGAGACACCTTCCAGGTTGCTCCAACCTGGCCTTGGACACTTCCAGGGATGGGGCAGCCACAGCTTCTCTGGCAACCTGTGCCAGGGCCTCCCCACCTGGAATATCTGTATTAGTTGCATTAGTATGTCCTGGTACTCCAGAAGCAAGGAAAAGCCTCAGATGAGATCAGTGCCAGCTGCTGTGTGGGTGTGGAACAGCCTGGATCCCCCCTGGCCTGATCGAACACGAGAGCCGGGAGTGGCAGAAATTATTCCTGGGTTTGTCTGCAAATGAGAAGCTGCTCTACAGGGAAAATGAGACACAGTTTAGCAAACACTTAAGGATTGACTTACTTTTAAGAATGTTGTTTAATCCTGTTGAAATTGAGAGGATTACTTATCCTTAAATGAATGTTTAAGCACTTCCCGGGCTGGAGCACGCGATCTGTGAGGAGCTGGGCTTGCACTTGGCTTTTCTTACTCTTGGCTACTGCCTTAGCAGGAGTTGTTGTTGGGAAAATACTCCCTGCCATTGGGACAGTCACTGTTCAGTCTTCCAGAGGTGCCAAGCTTCAAGGAGGCTCTTTGCACCTGATCCCTCAAAGTGGGTCACGTTGCTTGCCTGCCTGAGCATCGATCTGGGAACGTCGGTGTCAGCAAGAGTGTCTGAGCATCCTGGCTCGTCACTGGGACCAGGTCCTGGGCTTTGATGTGCCAGGATGTTCAGAGCTTGGGGCTGTTCATAAAAGAACAAAGGAAAACTTGTTGGTGAGGAGAACACTGAGCTTTTCTCTTAAATTTCCCTGGAAGTCAAACCCTGCAGTATAACTGTCTGATTCATAAACTGATTTTTTGCTTCAGAAGTCTAATAATAGGCTGCAGGAGAGACTCAGTCAGTCAGTCTGGGACTTCCCTTGGAGTATTTTAAGCCCTGTGGAGCGTGACTGTGGGTGCCAGAGGGGTCTCTAGTCACTGTGCCCTGTCTGGTCTTGGTGTTTGCAGGTACCACTTGCTGGCAGTTCTGTGCCGTGGCTCTGCCCTGATGAGCTCTGGAGCCTTTCTGGAATGTTCTGTTCCCTGTTCCCCGTGTGAAAATCACCCACTAAACACCAAACTATGGCAGCTCCTTGGTTGCTGCCCTGGCTTAGGGTCCATGTGTGGGGCAGCCAGACTGGAATTGGTAAAAGAAATGAAAAATGAAAGGGATGAAGGTTGCAAAAGTGTGGAGAAGACGGAGTTTGGAGAAGGATCTGCTGCAGCAGGATGAGCTCAGGCTCCTCAGTGCCGAGGAGTCACCAGTGTGCTCCTCACAACACTGGTGCTTGCATGGCTTTTCCAGCAGAGAGGATTTGCACGAGGGTGTGTGATAAGACACTGATTGATGCTCTGGGATAATGAAACCAGGGGAGCATCCCCTCAGCAGGATGGGGGGACACAATCCCTAAATAAAGCATCCCTGAGGGGACCTCACAGCTGGGTTGGGCTCAGGGCAGCTCCAGTCAGCAACAGCCCCCACGATATTTGGATTTGTACACCTGGAGGAGAGGTGGGAGCTGGAGGTCCTTCAGCAGGGACCGCTCAAGAAGCCCTTTATCTGTGTCCCAGGCACAGGCATCTCTATTCATCTCTATTCATCCCAGTGGGCTGGAAACCAGTCCAAAAATAATAGGCTTGTTTTTTCAATCTAGCTTTGAAATGATGGATATGAGCAAGAGTAAAACATGGTTTACATTTACGAGGGACTAAACCCATTCTTTGTTCCTCTTCACTGAAAATTCTTCACAGCAATTAAAACTTCCATCAAAAATGGGAGTTTTCAGAAAAAGCTGGTGGTTTTACTGCTTCTTATTGCAATGCTGATGAAAATGTTTCCTTGTTGAATCACTTCTGGCTGTTTTCTGCCAGAAAAGGGCGACGGTCTGCACTCACCTCTGACAGACCGATGATGCATCTTTATTGAATGGCGAGAAGTCAAAACCATTCAGTCTTGGCAAGTCTGCCTCAATAAGATCATTTTTTTTGTGTGTGTGGGGAGAGACATGAAAGGAGTTATGATCCTTTTGTAATAAAATACAAAGTAAAGAGGGTTTTTTTCAACAGTTCTCAGTGTTGCATAAAACCTCTCAGGGCAGGTCTGGACGTACGAAATGAGTGCTGGGATGGAGTTTCCTCGGATGATGCTCTTGAATGAGTATCTTTATAGCTGAGAGTTAAATGGCTTTTGTGCTCAGTGGTAGAACCAAAAGCGGTGTTTGCACTGACAGTGTCCTCCCAGCCCTGATGGTGGCACTGGGACACTGATGGGGGGACTGGAGCACATCCATTTCGGTGGCCCAGGCTGTGGGTCCTCATCAAACCTTCCTCTGTCCTCAGTAAGCACACCAGCATCTTTTTCTCTCCTTTCCAGGTGATCTCTGCAGTATCCAGGCTCTCCTTCCACAGTATTGCTCAAACCAAAGGAATTAGGTAAGATCCTTTCAATATGATGCTTTAAATAACATTTCTCTCTCTCCCTATCCCTATTCCTACTTTTTAATCACGTCAGACTCCTTAGAAGCTGCACTTAGTAGGGTTAAACAGACATCAAGGGTGCCTTTGGGATGTAGGCTGGGTACTTGTAAAAGCAGCTTATGGGCTGCTTGGGAATAGTTTAAGATAAAATAAGTGAAAATGTGATGAATTTTGTGCACTATTCCTGCTGGGGAGGGCAGCAGGGTGGGATTTAGAGTGTCTCTTGCTGCGGGTTTTGCTCATGTTCACTGCACAGCTGAGGGATCCCAGGAAAGCCAGCAGTGCCCATGAGCTGTGGTATCACCCCTTGTCCCCACTGTCACCTGCTCCTGTGCAGAAGAGCTCAGGTGGCTTTTCTGTCCCCAACAGCTGGGAAATTCCCTCCTGGCTTTGTCAGACATCATTGCTGAGTGGGTGAGGGGGGTATGAGTCCCCTGCCCTGGCACCCAGGGTGGGCTGGCTGCTCCTCCTCTGCTCATTGAAGGATCCATGGAGAAGGAATTAAAAAGAGCAGACAGCCCTATTAAGCAGAGCTGTTATCCAGCTCTTTGTTCAGCTCCCTGCAAAATTGGTTTGCAATTGGTTTTCTTGTTAGTGTGCATTTGTGTTATTAATCTGGCAACATCTCATTAGGACACAGCTATAACTGGGATGAGTTCTCAGCCTAAAGTACCTTCCCTCCTTTTCTGGGGGGGGAGTGTGTGTGTGTTTTCATGCCCAGCTATAGAACACATTTGTTTTTCTCCACAGCATGTGTCCTGCTGCTATTCTGGTTGGGAGTAGCATGGCACAGCCTGCAGTGCCTCCCTGGGCCAGGCACAGCCAGGATGCAGGGAATGCAGCCTGGATGGGGTCTCTGCTTCACTCCCAGCCCTGCCACCCATGCCCAACACCCCCTGCCATGATTTCCACTGTTAGAACATATTTTCCCTGCCTTAACTGCACTGATATTGCTGGAGGGGGAACAGCTTTTCATGTGTAAAACCCACTCGGTGCTTTCCCATCTGCTGAACACAAACCCGACAGATCCCAGCAGGACTGGGGGGAGATTCAGGGGGCAAGGGTTTGAGGAATAAAGGAAGTGCTGTAAGTTAAGGACTACATTCCTTGAGCCCTGGAGAAGCCTGCATTGATTATTGTTTTAAGGCAAGAGAACATCCAAGGTGTTTGGAGGCAGGGAGCAATGGGGAATTCATGGGCACGAGCTGCTGTGCCTTGGCAAGGGCTGGGTTTAAGTCCTGGGACATCACTGGAAGGGATTGCTGAGTGTTATCCCTGGAAAAGCCCTTCCCTAGGAAGGGAGGGAGGTCCTGGAGTCGGCTCAGAGGATGAGTGAGCTGTGTTCTATGGGAAGGCTTTGGCTGAGTCCCTGTTGGTTCTGTTGAGGGCCGGGCAAAAGCTGGGATCCAGGGACAAGGGAGGCTTTGCTATTCTGGTGGATATGTGGCTTTTCTCATTCATTTTACAACCAGCATTTACAGTCCCCACTAAAATCCTTTATCTTGGAAGCCTTTGGCACCATAATTACACAAGAATAGCACAGAGCTGAGCGAGCCTTTGCTTCTAACTCTGTTTTCCTGCATATTAACCCTGCTTCTCTTCCCCAGTGCCAGCTCTGCAGGAACAGAAAATGCTGTTGCTCCATTAGCTGGAAAATAGACTAGACTAGACTAGAATTGAATTCTATAATTCTACAAAAATACCCCTGTGGGGTGTCCCCTCCCACCTCGCTGTCCCCTGCAGTCAGAGAGCCCTCGCTTTGTCCGTCGCTCCGTGTTTTTTCCTTTAAATTAGATGATTTCTTGCTACACCATCACAAAACCCTCAGTGATAGAAGCTAATCTCAGATGAATTAATCTAATCTTGTGGGAACCAGCAGCAGCTCTGGCTCCCTGAAGGGGCTGCTCTTCCCTCTCCCAGTGAAGATGCCATTGTAAGTAATGGGCAAAACCTTGTTGGCTTAGGCATTTGTGCTCAAAAACATGGTAAATACAGTGAAATTAGGGTGGTGTGTGGATTGTGTGGTCATCAGTCTTACAGCATCAATGTGGCTCTGCTCCAGTCAGGATCACGCAAATTGAGAGTGAAAGAAATCTTAAAGCCTATTACTTGTCCTTAAATAAGTTTCATGGCATGTAGAAAAATAAAAATCAATCTTGTGTGCTACTCAGTGAAACAAAATTAGTCTTTCTGCCTTAATAATTTCTAGCTACATGAACCTTGCCAGAAAAACCCTGTTTCATGGAGTACACCAGATAGCTATCAGGATAGCTCTGTGGAGATGACAGAGTGTTTCTTCCAAGAAACAAGCAGCAGAACATGGCAAATAAAGATGTTGAATGCAATGTTTTGTTTGCAGTGCCCTGTTAGGGCCGTGCTTAATCTACAGCAGCTGTAGCTACACCCCCTGCCCTGTCCCCAATCCCAGGGGCTGCTTCCACCCTGCAGCATCACCCTCCAGTATGGGGCATCCCTGATTCACCTCCTGGCAGGGGATGGGCTCAAATGATGCACAAAGAGATCTGTGCAAACAGCCCAGATGATGTTTCCTCGCTGATTAAAGAAGTGTTTCCTTGCAGGGACCCCACCACTGCGCTGGGTGATTTTTGGGGTGGTGCCCATCACATCCTCCTGATGATAAGAGGCTCATTGGTGCCTCCCTAGGAAAAGGCACATCTTCTCTCTTTAATTTAAGGTATTCACGTTCAGATGAAAGATGGTTTATGGATAAACTGAAGGGAAAGTGGATGCATGGAACTCCCTTTGGATGCTGGCTCTGCTCTGGGTGCTGTGCAAGTCCCTGGGCAACTCCTTTAGTTTTTGATGTTTGATTTTCCCCCTCTCAGACATGGGGAGGTGAGAAATGTCTTTGTTCACCTGGTTGATGGGACTGACCTCTTCCTGCTCACCTGGGCACATGCAGCCCTCTTGATCTCATCTGGGATCACAGGCTCTGTGGTAAAGGGATAGGAACTTTTTCCTGGGATTTTCATCCCTCTGTTGTCTTACAGGGCTGGGCCTGGGGACAAAGAGCAGATCCTCGTGTAGCATTGCCCATCAACTAGGGAGAGGAGATTTTTATAATTTATTATTGTTTCACATCCTTTCCCCCTTCTATCTGGATGACTGTCAGCAGTTTCAGGGAGAAGTTACCACTGTGCCCGTTCGTGGCTGTCCCTGAACAAGGAGCCTTTGTTTTACAGCCAGGATTTTCTACTGCAGACCCAACTTGCACCCATTAATTCCATTACACCATTCCCACAGTGACTGGCACTAAATGCTTCCAAGCCAGCCTGGAGGATTTTGTAGCAGCATGGTCGTACAGGGATGTTGTGTGAAGCTTCTCCTGTGCTTTGGAGCACGAGTTTTCATTCCCTTTCCAAGTTTTCTCAAGGAAAGTCAGCTCTCTGGAGGACAGCAAGACTTCTTGTTGCAAGTCTCAGTAAACCAGGATTATTCATATTTTCTTAGAGCTTTTTATATTTTTTTTCCTTAAGACTTTCCTGCCTCCTTTGCCTGTGGCACATCCTGATGTCCTCTGGGCTCTGACCATCATCCCCCTGGTGCTGGCAGGCTCCAGGGGCCGAATGTGAGCTCTGAGCAGAGGGGACATGTGTTTATTCATCTCCCTGAGATACATGTTTTTTCTGGAAGCAGAGTTTTGCAAGCAAAGCAGGAGGTTAAGGAATATTGGCTCGTGCTGCCCATGTGCATTTTTAATGCGCGCACGGCCAGGCCAGCTGAGAACGGGAAGGAGTTTCCATGTTCAAAGGCCTTTATGGAGGCCCTTAATCTGAGTAAATCTTGTATATATGAACTGAACGTCTCGATGACTCTCTTCAGAGGGCACTAGGGTTAATAAAATAGATTTAAAAACGTTTGCAAATGAAGGGAGGATGGTTGGACATTTCCCTACCACCCTGCTTTTCCTGCAGCCCCCCTGCCTTGCTGACAGGGTTCCTCAGTGCTCCCTCTTGCCCAGGTAAACCATTAAAACAGACTGACATGCCCCAAATGAGGTTTGCAGCGTTATCAGCCCTGGAGTTTCTGTACTTAACAGCTTGCCAATAATATCAGGATGTGTGTGGGGGTGAAAGGGAGGAGGGATGGGAAGGGAGAGTCAGAGCAGCATTCCTGGACATGTGGTATCCAGCCTGCAGGAGAGGGGCAGGGGGGCACAGGGAGCTGGTCCTGCATGGGCAGCCCCCAGCCCTGCCCTGCTGAACATTCATGTCTCTGCTCCCAGTGTGTGTAACCTGGAAAGTCCTCAGTGCTTCAACCACTGGTGTGGAATTAAACCTGAGGTTTTGCCCAGGTTACATGACTTTAATTCATTTCCCTGTTGGACTGAGCCTCACTGCAATGCAGGGATACCCTTCTGTTTGCAGTGGGGGTGACCCTGCAAAGGGGACCTTGTGGTCCTGCCAGCAAGCCCCTCTTCTTGCAGAAGATGTGGTGGCACAAGCCCTGGGGCAGCTGATCAAGATGCTCCCCTTGCTGTCCTGGGGGGGAGAAGGGGGATGGGGGAAATCTTTTATGGGATGTGTGCAAAGATTCTCCAGCATGCTGGAGGCTTCCTGCAGATCAGACTTGGTCTCTGCTCCCCCATCCCTGGGGATGGGAGCTCAGCACGGGAGGCGGATCCAGCTGTGTGTGAAAATGGCAGGCAATTAAAGTCACTAGCAATTAAGTCCTCAAGTGTCTTCTGCTGAGGAGGTAGTTATGGGACTTCTTCTCCTTAAGGTTGGTTTTACAAGGGCTGTTTTACTCCTTGCCAATGGCTCTCTGTAATTGCACTCTGCCCATTATTTTTTACTGCCGTTGTTTATTCATTGTACACACTTTTAAGTGTTGCTATAAAATCGATGGAGAAGGCTGTGGGTGGATCCGTGTCTGGAAAAAGATACAGTTGCTATGCAGCACTCTCCTGTGCTCCGGGGTGTGTGGAGCTGGGACCAGTCCTGGGACTGACCAGCACAAATCCAAAGGCTCAGCACAGCCCTCACAAGCAGGAGGTCAAGTGGAGATGGTTTCTTGTGACATGGACAAACCCTCTTTAGGAGTGACCATAAAGCTTCTTCCTTTGTTGATAAGTTTGGCTGGAAGCAGTTCCTTTCCTGCTAAAAACGGTTTTAACACATTTATTTTGGCAAACATGTGTCCTCACAGACTTGCTCCGAAGAGAGTCTGAAAAATATCATGGCCATGTTTTCCCGCACGGCTGCTCTGTAGGCTTGGGAGATGCTGAGGTCACCCCATAAGCATCTGCTAACGAAAGCAAAGGCAGTTCCTCTCACCCCCTCCCCACCAGCAGCTTTTTGTGATGCATGAAGATGCATTTCTGATGTGCTCAGCTCTGCTTGACAATCACAGGTGGGGCTTGCTGGGTTTTGGGGGTGCACCTGCCTTGTCACTGCATGTTGTCTTTGCCCGCCCTGGCCCTGCCTTGTCTTTGGGTGAGCCCTTCCCATCAGCTCTGGTTGTGTCTCTGAAATGCAGCCCTTGCCCTAAGGATGGAGAAAGGCTTCAGGCTCAGCTGGTCCAAATTGGGGTATTCAGAATTGAGGGGGTTTCCAGCTCTGGGGAGCAGCAGGGTCAGGGCTGGAGGTGCTGCCACGAGCTGTGACTGCAGAGAGGGGTGCTCTGGGACGAGCCACATCTCTGCACCTCACATCTTCTCTCACATCTGGAGAAAGGGAAGCACAAGTCTTGTTTATTCCCTGTGGCCCTCAGAACGTGCTGCTCAGCCCAGGTGGGCTGTTTGGGTCTGGTTTATGTTGCACAGTGAGACCCTGCTTGGCTGGGACGGTGCTGGTGGTGCTTCCATGCAAACAGCAGTGCTGATGCTGGCTGGAATCAGGCAAAAAAAATCCATTTAGACCCTTATTTGTTTTTATTGGCACGTGTTTCATGGGATAGCAGCTGCTCAGGTACAGCAGGAAAACTCAGAGTGCTGAAAGATCTCCTTGTGCAGCTTTGCTACAAGTTAAAAATGGGGGGTTCAAGGTTTTTGTTTTAACCAAGTGGTTTCCAAAGAGAGGCAGTTGCAGAGCCTGTGGCGATGTTGTTGGACACCTCAAGGTGCATCCCAGGTCTTTACCAGGGCACTCATTCCCTAGTGAGTGGTTATGCTGTTAGTCCACAGGATTTGGGTTGTTTTCGAGCTTTCTTTTTGAGAAAGATGTTTCTGGATTCCCCTTTTGATTTTATCCATCTGTTCTCGGCAACGTGGAGCTGAAGTGAGGAGAAAATCATACCACTTGCTTGAGCAAAGGATTTTTAAAAAATGCGATAATGTGTTGAAATGTAAAATTGTACGAGCTGTTATTTTCTTGTCTCATCGTCCCCAGAAATCCTCAGTTCAGATTGGAGCTGAAGATAAAGCAGGACATGCAGCTCAGCCTTGGGCTGTGCGCTGTGCTAAGTGCTGAGTTCCCTCCTGCAAAATCATCATCTTTGTGCTATCTCATGATGCAGCTTGCTCTTTCCCCACTGAATTTCTACCAGAATCAATCTTGTGAGAATTTCTGCAAGTTCCAGACCACAAATAAGAGCAAATCATAATTTTTTCAGAGGACGTGTCTAAAATCTGGCACAGCGTGAGGCGCTTCTTTCCAGAGATGAGTAATGTAACACAATAGTCTGATTTTAATTAAATTCAGCAGCTTTTGGTATGCTCCAATGTGCCTTGTTCTGCGTGGGGAGAATTGATTCTATTCTGCTTCATATAAATGGATTTTGGGCATTAATAATGTGGTTTTACCTCTCAGCACTTGACCAAAATCATTCCCTGATGGTGTTCCCGTTTCACAGATGGGAACCAAATCTTGGAGGTGCTGCCTGGGTCTCGAGCAGGGCTGGAGGAACAGCTCCAGGTCACCAATTGCTTGTCCCTGGTCAGCTCACGTCCACCTCTTGGTGCATCAGTAAATTAAATGCTATTTTAATCTGCCTAATCCCACCAAAGCTGACAAGGAAGGAATTTTCAGTTGTGTGCAAATGTCTTGGAAAAGTTTTCTTTGGGCAGCTCCAAGAGTGCTCATGAAGGTGTGATGGTGTGCCCAGGGAATCCTCTGGGCTCTGGGGTTCCAGAACTGATGACTGACGGGATCCATGGTCACTGGGATGGGACAGAGAGACTCTTCTGGGGGCACAGGAGCTGTGGGGCTGCAAAGCCCACACCTGAACTCACATGGAAAGCACAGCCTGAAGCCCCAAATCGTGGTGAAATCACTGTCTCATGGGTTTTCTGTGCATTGCCACGGTTCTTGCTTCAAAACAGCGCTGCCAGAAGGTCTGCACCTCCAGCCATGGGATCTGTGATGTACTGCAAGGTGTAATTACAGTCTCTACATTCCGCATTATGGAAACGCTTCTCTGCCAGATCCTGGGCCAGGAGGACTTGGCACAGCCCCTGCCATCCCAGCAGAGCTGCAGAAGCTCCTTTGCAGCAGCTTGAGGCTCTGGTCCTTCCCGTTTATGAAGAAACCCCTCACAGAAGGGGCAGCAGATGGAGCAGCTCAGGTTTCCCGGGTGTCACATTCTCCACCTGCTTTTTAAAAGACTCAGTGTGTGTGATCTCAGGAAAAGAGGGGGAGGTTGTCTTGCTGGGAGGCTGGAATCCCCCTCCTGAAAGGGGGATGAACCACCTCATTTAGTCTGTTAAGGGTGTTTGCACAAGGCATGAGAACTTCTTTGCAGATCTGCCTGACAGACCATCTTCCACTCAGAGCAGTGGGAACAGCTCCTTGGGGTGGAGAGCACTGAGTGGGACATTTCCACCCTACCTTCTTGTCACCGGGCTTCCTGTTCCCAGGGCTGGTGTTTGACCCCAAGAAATCAGAATGGACACTGGAAAAATAGAAAATAAACCATGCTGGATCCTTCTTGCTCTGTCACACGTGGATTTGAGGCCAAGATGCTGCAGTATAACATTATCAGGCTAAAGCTGACCCATCCCTGACCCTCTATTCTCTGTGAAGGCACTGCAGAGGTGAACAATTGGCTTCAGTTGCTAGGACAAGGAACCCAGATGCTGAAATATGCTCATAAATAAATAAACCTTCCTGCTTATTGCTGTTAGAATTGCAGCCTACCTGGCTCTTCCCGTTAAATAATTCAGGGTTGAGAGCAGCCAAGGCAGAGTGTGGAGCTGCTCCTTCTCCCCACAGAGAGATTTACTGTGCAGGAGTGGATGATGAGGCGTGGGATGGATCATGGGGCAACCCGAGAGCGAGGGAGGGAGTTTTGCATTAGGTGCCTCGTGAAATATTAATTGATTATCCCCCTGTGTGATGTGCTGTGTCTGTGCATTGCTCCTGCCTTTCCTGGTGTTTGCAGGGCGCTCTGCTCTGTGCACCTGCAGTGCAGAAAGTAGCCAAAATGTTTTGTAAGATCAAGGGGGTGCTTTGCATCGCGTGTCAAGAACCATCATCTGCTGTAAGTCCTGTCCTCCAGAGGCAAAGCTCGCTCTAAACTCCATAACAAATTACTCGGTCTCCTCTTCCCTTTTAGGCTCTAAAGCAAATACATCAGATCAATCCCACTTTCCTTCTCCTCTTTGATCTGTGGAAGTGATGCTGTTGAATGCTGTGGGGTTTGTCTGTGAAGGAGTCTACTCTGGGAGGTTTATTATCTCTAAGAGCCTGTTCTGGTGCTGTTTGATGTCGCTGGGGCTTTCACTCTTCATCTGAGTTGGGATTGCAGCAGCCCAGGCACGGGCTGGGAGGATGAATGGCTCAGCAGGTGGTTTTGCATGGTGGTGGAGTGAAAAACAAAATCTGGTGCTTAACTAAAGATAGGAAATGAGAGGCATTTTCAAATGAATTTTAATAAACCTGTTGGGTTTCAGTGGACTCAAAATACTCGTTGCTCCTGGGCATTCCCAACCACAGCTTTTAATAGTACAAAAGAAGTTGCAACAAGCCTGGAGGTCTGTAAGAATTTCCCAGGGACTCAGTAGCTTTTAGACCTCTTGACTTACAATGTTTTTACCCATTTTTTTTTAAAAAAAGAAGGAAAAAAATGACCTGCTGATTTGTCTCAAACAATGTGTTTGCTGCTGAGGGGCTCTTAGCAGGGCTACATTAAATTGTGGTGTTGCACATGGGACTTTTGGGGAGGAGCAAGGACTTTCCCATGGTCCCACCCTGTGTGAGTTATCCTGCATCCTGGGGGCAGCCACCCTGTCTTGGAGCAGGGGAGATGGCAGCTCTGCTCCCATGGTGGTGATGTGGGGACACGGGGAGCCTCTGCAAAGCATGGGCAGCTGGGGAAAGAGGCACAGACAAAGGGCAAACCCAAGGCTCTCTCCAAAAAGCCGTCCTTCAGCTCCAGATTTTAGATGGTCCATTCAGTAATCCTCACCTCGGTGTGACTTTCCTTCTAATTGCCTGCTCTGCATCCTTATTTAGCCATTAGCTGCTGTTGTGGGGATACAGGTTATTAATTCCTCCCCTGCCCTGACTTTCACTCTGGTGCTTTACCTACAGCCAAGGTGAAGCTGGGAGGGTCAGCAGAGCTGCCTCCCCATGAAACTCTCATTAGAAATATTTTTCTCTGCTGTCTCCTTGTCTTATATGGGGGGGTTTATCACAGGAACCAATTACACCTCAAGCCCAGATTTATGGCTGGAAATGTGTGCATGTGATTTTAATATTCTTTATGGCTCTTTTACTTTTTTTTTCTGGCATGGTGAGCACTGGGGAAGGAAACAGTCAGAGATTAAGAGCAGAAGATGCATGTAAAAGAAAGGAGGTCGTGCCTTGTGGTGGATTTCTTTTTAGTATTATTTTAACAAGTGCTGTTTAAGCAGAGGTCACCTCTGAGTTCTCTTGCTGGAGCTGTGTGGGGTGGTGTAGCCCTGCAGCAGCAGCTGCTGTATCCCTTTGCCCACCAGGGCTGAAGTCCAAGACTGGTTCCCAGTTCCATCACATGCAGGGAGAGCTGGTGGCTTTTTTTTTTGCCTGTGCTTCACCTGGCTTTTGTGTTTGCCACAAATCCCCAGGGGACAGCAGGGGTGAGGAAACACACGTTTTGTCCAGATCCTGGATCAGATCAAACTGCACCTTTATGCTCTGAAACTTCTCCCCACATCTCACAGATACCAGGGCAGCAATTTGTGCCAGATCTTGGGGTTTTGGGAGGATCCCCTGATGGCACCTGCCTTGCCCTGGGATTATGACAGCAAGCACAGCCCCACTTGCTCTTCCACCCACTGCTTTCTTCCCTCCCCTGTTGCCACTTTGCACGTGGTTGGACACACCAGCCTTGGGTGCTCCTTGTGGGTTTGCACCTCTCTCAGGGGCACGGCAGCTGTGGTAGGTGGTGTAGCATGGAAGGATTCTTCTCCATGGCTGAGGTCACCGTGGTTTTTTTCCCTCCTGGGCTCACCACCTGGCTGGGGTTTTAAGTGAACTCGCTGCAGGTTTCAGCGCTATTTCAAAGTGCTCGCTGAAGGAAGGGTGAAGTGTGGCAGAGGAGAGAAAGCAAATTAATGCTAGAGAAAGGATCCAAAAATAGCAAATTTGGGGGCTAACCAGGCCATGTATTAAATCTTTCAGGAGAGGCAATCTATCATGAAACAAGGAAGGTGGGAGGGCAGAGGAGGAAGTTGCTCTCGAGGGCAGTTAGAAGTTCACATGTGTCCAGTTTTGCTCCTCCACAGCATCAGCATCCCATCCCCTGTGGCTCATGGCCTGGGGAACCCAGGAGCAAGCTGCCCTACTGCCACCCCTCTGTGTCCCTGTGCTGGGGCTGGAGCAAGGCTGGCTGTGCCCACGGGGACCCGCAGCCCAGCACAACCATAGCCACAAGGTGCATCCAGCCCCAGCAGAGCCACAGCCCACCCTGGCCCTGTGCCAGCAATAATACATTGGGTTTAATTAAAACAGTATTTTTCATCTCCTTCCTACATTATTTGGTTATTACTTCAGAACGAGCCAAGGAATTCTTGTATTCCCCCCACTCCCTCCGTGCTCTTTTAATCTGCTTTCTCCCCCCTTCCTTTTGCACTTTTGGTGTCCTTTCCCTCATCCCCAGGGGTTTAACTTTTTTCAGCTGTCACAAAGTTGTTAAGATGAGGAAGCCCAGGGTTCATAAGGGCTCAGTTGTTCCAGTGGGATCAGCTGTTTGCAGCAGTAGGAGACACTAGTGGGAAGCAGCACAGTGTGTCCAGCCGTGCCTGGCTGAGCAGAGCAGGAGCTCACAGGTAGGAAGGCTCCATGAGAGCTGGAGGAGAAGGTGTTTCTCCATTTTAACATGCCCAACACCAGGCTTGAATTACATTTCTGAGTTGTCTGTGCAGCACCAGCACAGCAGGAGTGGCGGCTCAGCCACGGGTGCCATCAGAGGATGCTGCTCCTCATTTTGGGGCCCAGGTGGTGCTCTCCTGGGCTCAGCCAGCCTCACCATCTGGTTTCTTGTGCTGCCATGCCAGGGCTGCCTGTGGGAAGCAGTGTCGTCCTGGAAGCCAATCCCTCAACAGGAAAAAATGGATTTGCAATGAATACTTTCCGAAACACCCTCAGCTCAGCGGGACGCTCGGGGCTGGGCTGAGTTCAGGGGATCTGCTGCGAGGGGTGAGGCACCAATAACACTGTCATTCCTTTCCTTCCCCAGGCCCTTCCCGTCGGAGGAGACCACGGAAAACGATGATGATGTGTATCGGAGCCTGGAGGAGCTGGCAGAGTAAGTGGCCTCACCTTCTCACGGGAGGGGACGCAGAAAGGGAAAAGTTGCAGGGTATTTCCAGCAAAGGCAGATAAAATTTGACAGCAGGGCTCGGAGAGCTGGGCTGGCTGCTTTGATCCTTTTGCCAGGAGATTTTTGTGCTCTGACAATAGCCCGTCTTTTCCCACGTAGAGCCCTGGGAGACATCACTTTTAATCAGGCTGAATTTACGAGGGGCTTGGTGGGGGGTGAAGGGAGCCAAGCCCACGGGATCCCCTCCACCTCCTGAATTCCATCATTAACTAAAAAACCTTGGGACATAATTTATCCTCTGAGCTGAGCAAAGCCAAGCCACTTGCTGGGAGTGGGGTACCTGTTGCTAACGGTGCTGGTTCCCCCTGTGGCGCTTTTTGGGCTGTGTGGGTGCTGGCATGTGTACCTGCATCCCCCATGGATGATTTTTGGACCACCCTAGGTGTTCCCAGGGCAATCATAGAGCATTTTGGGTTGAAAGGGGCCTTAAAGACCATCTTGTTCCATGTCCCCTGCCACGGTCAGGGACACCTTCCAAGAGACCAGGTTGCTCCAAGCCCTGTCTGACCTGGATGATTTAGGGATGAGGCCACAGGCCCCTCACAAGGGACACATCCTGCCTGTCCTTGGTGCTGTGTTAGGACATGGGGTGGTGCTGCTGGTGTGTCCTGCCTCTGTTTATCTCGTGTCTGTGCTTTGCTGCCCATGGTGATGATATAACAGGCTTTTAAAATCAACCTTGAACTACAACATAAATGGTAAAACACGGGCACCATCGGAATTCGATGGCAGCGTTCCCATCAGCCAGGGGTTTGCTTATGTGGGGCAGTCTGTTTCATATGGAGGGATGGACTGTTATGGGTGGATATGTGGCTTTATACAGTTAAATATTATTGTTCCACAACATAAATAATAAGGCTCCTTAATCCAATGAGTTCCTTATGGCTTCAGTTATTACAAAAGTAAATCATAAATTACCAGCGGAGGGAATGGAGTCCCCTGGAATTCCCTGCTTGCTGTTGGCTCCCAGCAGCTACAGTTTAATATAACTTTAACTTATAAAGGGATCCTTTCAAGAGCAACATTTTTCCACCCCCTCTCCAGAAGTTCTCGAAATCCTTTTAATACTGGGTTTTAAAATTCCTGCTTCTCACACATAGGCATGCTTTTAACTGGAGAGAGGTTTGTGTGGGAACTCACACGGGAGTGCTGGTTGGGATGGCAGCACTCTCCTAGAAAGGGGAGTTTTGGGGATGGCGTGCTCAGAGCTTGGAGCAGGTTGTTTAGTGTTGGAAGTGGGTTCCCAGCTGCCAGGGTGTCTGGCTGGAAGCTTCTCAAACAGTTCCTCAGGCCTGGCTGTGAGTTTGTCCCTCGATGAGAGGTGCCCAAGTCAGATGACTGGGAGGTTTATTTCTGTTGATCGCCCTGTTCTGTCCCAGATCTTCTCCATCTTTTACCTTTCCCTTTTTTTCCCATTCTTTGCAAAATCCTCTTTTCTAAATCTTTAGGCAGGACCAATGGGGAGAGTCGTGTGTAAATCAGCACAGGGTTACTGCATCAATTCCTGCACCCTGATCTGCCCTCCTGGTCCAGGAGCCAGGCTGGAAACACGACCTACAGAACGGAGATGGAATTCACCCATGGCTGTAAGAACCCCCAGAAATGCCCCAGAGAGCCCCTTCACACGGGTGTTGCTGCTCCAGCTGCCTGGAGCACATCAGCAATAGTCCCCCTTTCTCCCTTTGACAAGGAAACTTTGACTGGGCTTTTGCTGGTCACAATGGTGCGTCCTGGGCACCGCTGCTGGGCGCTGGCAGGCTGGGGCACTGCATCAGAAAGCTCTTTCTTAGCTCCTGCTGAGCCTCCAAACAGCTGAACAAGGGCATCATTCACGAGCTGGGAGTGATTCAGTCCATCCAGCATCTTTGCATTTAATATTGCTGATGATCCAGCAGCCTTGGGAAGGTCTGAGTGCACACAAAATGCTTTATTGGAGGCGAGGAAGTGATTTTCACAGCAAGCAGTGAAATGACCCAATGTGTGGAAGGAGCTGCTACAGTCCTGCCTGTAAAACCACCACGAGACATGTCATCTCAAGGTCCCACCCTGCTGTCCCTGCTGCCCTCAAAGGGCCAGGGTGTGGATGAGGAGGGACAGCCCTGGTGGGCTCTGCACCATCAGCTCACCCCTGGGAGAGAGGAGTCTCGTGAGAGGGAGCTCTCTTTGCACATTGTGCTGCTGGGATAAAAAGCTCAGGATAAATATTGAGCTGGTTCTAACAGGACATTTTAGGGGTGGTAAAAGAGACTTTTTTTTTTTTTTTAAATGTCAAAATGCTTCATTTCAATGCCTAAGTACTTGAATGGAGCAGTTTTGTGTTCCCCAATTCAGATTTTAGGTGAACTTCTGTTCTGCAAAGCATTCAAAATATGAAAGTGTTTGTGATGGAGGTGCTGATTTGGGAAGCAGAAGGAACCAAGCTTTGTCCCCACTGTCCCCACGATGCTTTGAAGACTGAGAACCTTCATCCTGATGACCCTCCCAGTGCAGAGGAGCCCCAGCAGCTGGGGACAAAAAAGTCAGTGCCAGGGCTGGAGAGGATCAGTGGCAGTGCCACAAGGACATCATTTATGTGGGCTGCAGGAACAAGGTCTGTGCGAGCACAGGGTGTCTGTGGGGTGCAGGTGTGTACAAAGGATGTTTAAACCTTAATGACCCCATTGTTCTTTCACCTTTGGGGTGTTGCAGAGATGAACCCAAGCTCCAGGGTCAGCCAGCCAGCAGATCAAGGTACATAATTGCCTGGAAACAGCTATTTAGTTCAGAAAAAAGAGAGAACAATTGTTGATGGAAAGGGGAAGGGAAACTAAAAGGCTATCAGGGGAGCTAGGAAGTTCTCAAATTCCCTGTTTTCAGCCTGCTGGCCCCTCAGTTTGCTTTGCCATGGGCCAGATGGCAGCTTGCAGCAGCCTGGGCAGATGGCGAGGGCCGGCTGGATGCAAGTGGTGCCTGATCAATACAAGGAGGAGCAATAGGAGGACAATTGTCCTCTGCTGCCTGATTTATCTCAGCCTGCCCTAGTGCCAGACCCTAGACCTGCAGCCAGTCTGGGCTGCAGACCAAATGAGCTGGGCTTTGCAACAGCCACACCTGGGCTCGTTCTCCATAGGCTGTGCCCCCAAAATCAGAGCAACCTCGTCCTGGGGATGCTCCCACAGGTCTGCAGGGCTGTGAGCTGCTGCTTCCCACCCGGATAAGGCTGCTGGGCACTGATGTCAGTGGGCAATTATCCCCATTACTGATGAGCTTCTTCCCCACCAACTGCTTTTCCATCCCTCTCGATGGCTCTTTCAGCTGCTCCAGACCATCCTGGTACCTCAGAGTTATACTTAACATTTAACCTGAATTTTCTTTACTGCCACTTAAGCTCTCTCCAGTTATTTTGTCTCATTAAATTTATGAGAGCAATTAATCCTGGTCCTCTTTACAGCACCAGACCCTTCTTTATGATGAACCTTCTGCACTTCATGGCACTGTCCCTCTGCCCTGGCACTAAGCCCAGCAGGCTGGGGTGGATTACACATAGGGCTGGTTTTGAGTTGCTCGTTGGCTCTTGGAAGAATTCAGAGTCAGGCAGAAGTGCTGTGAATGGTTTGATGTGAAACATTTAATTTGTGTGACTTTTACCTTTATTTTCTCCTTCGAATGTAATTAGTTTTGAGGAGAGAAGTTGTAGTGTTGCAGAAAGGACCAAGTAAGTGTTTTAGGTAAAGCTGCTCCCACCAAACTCTGTGCTGGAGCCAGTGTGTGCCCCTGGGGAGCTTCATCACACAGGTCAGTGTCAGTGTCCCCTACTCTTGTTTTGAGCTGCAGTTCACTGGGGATTTATCCCCAACAAATGTACTGGGGATAGTTGTGTATTCCCAAACTTTTCATCCTAGAAAAGGGGGGAAGTAGGTCTGCCCAGCCTCAGTTTCTCAAGTTTCTCTTCTGGGCACAGCCTCTGCCAACAGCTTCTCACTGAAGTTTCTCCGACTTCTTCCACTGCTGTCACCAGCTTTGCCCCATCATACCTCCCAAAATAGTGATGTGATCAGCAGAATTTCTCGAGTGCATTAAAAGAAAGTAACAAGTAGAGGAGCCAAGGTGAGATGATAAGTTAGCTGCCACTTTTCTCATTATTTTTGCTGTGTTGGACAGACCACGCACGCCAGCCCCTTAAATAAATGGCTCTGTGGTACAGGGCACTTGAGCCATAGCACTTGTAAATGTGTCTTTTCTTCTCTGTCACCCGTATTGATTTTTATACGCCCTACTTGTGCCTTTTCTAGGATCACATTATGTGCTGTAACTCTGTGAGGCTCGTTCCTGGGATCATAATGTTCCACTTTGATTGGGGAACGCAAGACCCAAGTAGAATAGATGGCAAAAGGCTTCTCTTGCTATTTCCAGATGTGTGTCTCCATCCAAGTACAATCTGGCTAATTAAACCCTGCAAGATCTCGAGTCTGGTGAGTGCACATCTCGCACTCCTTCACCCTGAAACCTGAGCCTGCCAGATGTGCAGCAAATATAGGACTCTGCTCCTCCTCGTCTGATGGAGCCTGTGAATGAGGGGGGTGGTTGGATGGACTGTCTATTTATAGCTGTAAGTGCAGAGTAAGAATGAGAAAGTGGAGGATTACCAGGGCAGACTGGAGCCTTGCTGGGCAGCTGTCTCAGAGTCCCTGTAGATGCACTCCCAGCCTGGCCCTGGTGGTGGCTCTGAGGTCTTCTGGCTCTTAACCTTGGCCACAGGGCCAGAAATTTGGGGTTATTTCTTGGTTGTCTTGTTTTAGCTCCTTCTGTCCCCTCCTTCCCTTTCTCTTGCTGTTCCTGGTGGTTCTGGCTCTTCCATCAGTGTGGTTTGGACAGGGGTTTTGGCTTGGTGGGTTTGCCTTGAGAGCTTGCCCCTGCATTCTTGGGGCTGGTACAGACTCATCAACTTCCCAGAGCAGCTTTTATGGGTGAAGAGGTTCTTCAGTGGCCCCCAAGTCTATCAGAGCTTCCCCACGTGTTTGTCCCTCACTCCAAGGCAGCATCCTGGCATCAGCCCCTCTGTTATGGAAGCTGCTCCTTGGCATGGCTGCTGCCTGCCTGGGAGGGTGTTCGTACAGAGCGAGCATTGCCAGGGAGGCAGGGCTCAGCCAAAAGCATTGTTTTTGCCTGAAATTGCCTTAGATATGAAAAGCTTCATTCTTTTTTTTTTTTTTTTTTGCTTTCAATGAGCTTTTCTGGCTCGGCAAGATGCTGCCATCCCAAAGCTGGTTACATCCATCCTAATAACAGTAATTGCAAATGCTGCCGTTAACTCTGAAGGGCGGATAAAATCCCTTTCCTAAACCCAGAGCTGTCAATGAATCTCCTAATCCAGGCAGTAGATCATAGGCTCTGATACCCACGGGTAACTCTGCAGACTCTGCTGCTTTTATTGAAGGAGTAAATTGCTTTTCTTTGTGAAGAACGAGGTGAAGATCTGGCTTTCCTTGCTCAAGTTGTTCCCGTCTGCGTGCGTGACATGCTTGGGATGCCGAATTTATTGCCTGCATTTAGTATGTCCTTAGGTTGCCACTGGCCAAAATCAGCCTGATGCCTGTTCCCTGCTTTAACAACGGGGGAGGGTGCGTGTTTTCAACTCTTGACAGACGTAACGTGGAGAGCGATGAAAATCAATATGTGCACAGCAGCGATTGTCAACAGCCGTGCGGCACCGTTGGAGCTTGGCTGCTCACAGCCTGCTCCAGGAGAGGTTAATCCACATGGTTTACTGCTCTCCATAAAACTGGCAGCCTCTGGTGTTTCTCAGGGATGTACTAGGAATGTGTTTTAACAAATAAGAGCCTGCTGGACAAAGGTATGGTTTTAATACCACCGCGGCTGTCGGGTTTGAGCATCTCTAGTGCCTCTCCCCGAAGCTCCGAAGTGGAAGTGTCTTTTTAGAGGGCCCCAGGATAAGGGAGTTGTTCATGTTTTTTGTGTGAGGCCAGAAATCGGAGTTGGGAAAGGCTTGTGCTGATGTTGATGAGCCTGAAGGAGTGGAGCAGTAGGGCTCAGCCCCTTTGTTAGAGCAGTGAGAGTAGCAAGGTGCTGTCAGGATGTGGCCCCATGTGATAGGTGCAGTGTTCATGTCTGGTGGCACTTCTGTGGGCAAATCTTCCGTGTTGACCCTTGGTATAAGCATTCCTGCCCCTTTCCTGATGGCCTGGAGGGGCTCTGGGTAAGGCCAGGGTGGACCAGGTTCATGGGGCCACCCATCCTTCTGCAGGCTTGGTCCAGGAAGCCTGATTGAGCAAAACCCTTCAGCATGTCACACTGCCACCTGGATTTCTCACAGTGGTGTCCTGGTGTGTGCCCCCCACAGTGCAGAGCTCATGGAGGGGGAGAAAAGGAGAGCTTGTCCAGGCTGGGAACAGCAGCAACAGGATTGGGATGGGTCCTGCTGGGGTTTGAGGCTTGGACCTGGCGCACCTGGTTGTGTAGGTGTGCAGAGAGAATGTCCAGGTGATGCTCAGGCCCCAGGGCTTCCCAGGGACACCTCAGGATGCCTCTTCTTCTTATGCACGTAGCCCAAAGCAGTTCCTGGGCACTTCCATGGGTGGTGATGAGCACCCATGAGGCCAAGCAGGCTGTGCTCCAGCAGCAGCGTCACCACACAGCACTCTCCCGGTCGCGTCACACCCAGCCGGGCTCGTGCTCGTGACATTAACCCAACCATACGTTCCCAAAGAGCCTGGAGCCAGGGAAATGATGTATGGAGAGACAGCCAGCAATCCGAGAGGTGCGGGCGGGAAGATTAATCAGGAACTGGGAGTGACTCGCTCTGGATAAGGAGCGGAGCCGAGAATATAAATATTGGTACAGATAATAACGGTGACGGCGACGCCTGGGAAGGGGAAGATGGATCACCGGCTATTAGTGGGCATTATTGCAGCAGCCACAATGCATCACTCGGGAAGAATGGGATGGATACATGGAGCCAGTGTATTTATTTAAAAATCCCCAAACTTTTATTAAATAAATCTGTTTTGCGAAAATAGAAGGGGCTGTATTTAGCGAAGAAATAAAGCCCAGCTTTGCAGGCAGATGTGCTCTGCTGCTCCCTGCTATATAATATAGAGATGTCAAGTGTCATAGTTTGAGCACAGCTTTACACCCAGATATGTTTGGGTGTAATTAATACCCCTGTTGAAATAGACAGCTCGTAAAATATGCGAGCGCTGTTTGATATTCCAGTGTTTCACACTGTCCTGATCCTGTGGGATTGACTTCAGTGGGAGCCGTTAGCAATCAGCACCTGTAGATGTAAGTGCTAGAATTATTATTGTTAATTGGTATTTATTATGGGTTGAATTTTCAGAAGGATTCTAAGACCGATGAGCCCCTGGGAGGGGTGTGAAGGCTCAGATGACAATTAATTACTGAACAGCATCACCTTTAATACATATTGGGCTCTACATCTCAGTGATGCCTTTGAAGCCTGTGTGTGCAGGGCCAGCTCCAAAGTGATGGGGCCAGCTCTGAAAATGTGACATTTTGCTGCTTAATTTCTGTCTGATGTAAATATTATTATTGGCCTCTGCTCAGCACTGGGGCTGAGCATCACCAAGCCAGGCATCCCGCAAGATTGCTTTATGGTGGTCAGGAGGGTCTCCTATTCCTCTGAGAAATGCTGGATTCAAAATCACCCAGTTGCCCATTAGGGCAGGGATTGGGCTTTGTGGGAGCTGGTGCATCTCCCAGAGGAACTGGATCCAGAGCTTTTGAACCTGGATGTGATGCCCAAGGCTGGAGGCAGCTGCCTGGTCCAAGCATTGCTGTGGGTCCTGCACAGCCTGGGGTGTGGGTTCATCAGGACTGGAATGCTTCTGTGGACTACACAGAGTCATCAGATGATTGTTTAAAATCTACTTCTGCTCTGAATAGATCTATGGCAGTTTTTCAGCCCTGACTTGGAGGAGGGGGTGTTTTTTTGGCTCGAAGGAAGCCTTTTAGTGAGAAAAAGCCAAACCAGATCTAGGGGGAACACAGTGCCTTAAACAGACCAACTAGTAAAGTGCATTCTCTGAGTATAATATAGTTAAAGTCACTGGTGCAAGACCTGCTCCTGATCCTAAATAGGAGCTGCAGAGGAGGTCGTGGGCACTGTTGGAGGCAGGTGGAGCTGGACCTGGTCACACCAGCGGCACAGATGGTCCCACTGGGCGCTTGGCCGGCGGCTCCAGCTCGGCTGGGCCGATTAGCACCGAGCAAAAGCTCTGTGGGGGCAGAGCTGGCAGCCCATGATGGACTGGACATCGCGGGCACGCTTGGCACGGGGCTCAGAGCAGCTCTTGTCTGTGATCCCCGCTCGTGTCGAGCAGCGTTTTGCCTTTTCCAGCCTCCAGTGAGCGGAAAGAGATGTGCAGCGGGCACTGATCCGGGAAAAACAGAGAGCGTGGACTGAGCACATCAGTGCTGTGGGCCAGCAGAATTTTCTTATTGTGGTTCTCCCCCCTGCTCAGTGTCAGAGCTGTTGTTGGTTTTGCTGATCAAGTGACAGTGAACATCCCCTTGTTATTATCACTGACTCTGTCTCCTCATTCCAGCGAACACGATCTGGGGGAGGACATTTATGACTGCGTCCCCTGCGAAGATGAAGGCGATGATATCTACGAAGATATCATCAGAGTGGAAGTTCAGCAGCCCATGGTAACAATTTATCTGCGTTTTTAAAGCTACACCTTGATGGGAGGGGAAGGGAGGGGGGTTTAATTAAATAAATAACTGTCTGCCAATGGCAGGTGATGCTGCAGGGAAGTGAACCTCTCTGTGTTGCTCCTCGAAACCGAGCTGCCTTGCAAGTGGTAGGAATAAGCGGAGCTGGGATGGCACTGGCCCAGAGGGGGTTCTCTGAGGAGTTTCCCAGCCCATCCTGTCATCTGGAGGAGTTCGGGGAGGAGGAAGGGAAAGGGAGACCTAATAAGCCCTAAAAGATAAGCTAAAAATAGCAGTTTGCTGCTGAGCCAAGGCAGCGTGTGTCACTGCAGCCCTTCTGGGGAGGGGGAGTGTGGGATTTCTCCCTGCTCCGTCAGCCAGATGTGCCGTGTCTGCCACCGGTATTTTTAGATCGGGGCGAGCGCTGACAGATCTGGGGGGGGGATCCAGCTCTTGTTTATGCCTGCTGCTGCCTCCTACCTGGGTGTCTCAGAGCAGGGAGGTGTTTACAGTGGAGCTTTCTGGGGCAGCAGGGACCCATGTGGCTTTAGGGACGAGCTGCCATCCCCTTTTGTCACCTCTAACAACCCCTTGACGATGGGGAAACCTGAGTGTTGAGGTATGTACAGCCTCGTGGAGAGATGTGTGTTAACTCCACGGGCTCTGGGGCAAATATCCCACTCCATGAATGAGCCAGGGAGGTACTGGTGGCCCTTGCACCTCCCCAAAGGTGCCCACAGCCACCCTCACTACATGTGTCCCCAGCACTTCTCCAGAGAGTGACCTTGCAGATTTTCTCCCAGCCTCCAATAGCTGCCACCCCCAGGCTTTGTTCAGGCTCTAATTACTCTATCCTAGTGCAAACAGCACATACCTCCCCATAACAAAGCAGGATCAATGAGCAAGTTCACTGATCAATTCAACCCCTGCAGCAGGACACGTGACTGGAGCCTGGGAATGCAGGGCTGCATCCATGGAACCTGCCAAAACAGCCGAGCAACATCCCTGCTCAGACCCCTTCCCTTTCCCAGTTTGGCTGCAGGTGGTACAAAGACCATGATGATGGTGGTTGAGGCATTTTATCCCTTCACACCTTGTCTGCAGCCAGAGGAGCTCCCTGTACCTTGAAACCCTGCCTGGATCAAGGAGTTGGGCACAGAATATTCCCACTGATCCTGCCAAAGTGCTTGGAGCTGTTGTGGACACTGGTAGCACTGCTGAAGTCAGAACAACCCCTTGGGAAGGTTTTGGTAGGAATTTTGTGCATAAATGGCAAAAATGGGGGGGGAAGCTCCAGTAGCCAGGTAGTACAGGATTAGGGTCAGTGGAACTGTCAGGTTTTTGCTGCCCCCTCTATGATGTTTTATGATTTCTGCTGAGCAGTGATGGAGTCGAGGCCTCTGACTCTCTCTCCCTCCCTTTTCCTGAGCAAAAGAGTCTGTTTTTGATATGAACACCCACATATCCGCCAAAACATTGATTTTTTGGGTAAGATTTATTGTAATAGCAAGTGTGTAATGCTAATGGCTTCTTGTATTTCTGCATGCTTCAGATTAGATATATGCAGGTAAGATGCATTGATTAAAATACTGGGTTTCATCCAGCTGACAAGTCTGAGCTGTGAGTTCTAAGGGGGTGGACAGAGGGTGTCTTTTCCTGTGCATGATCCATAAAACCCCATCACTGAATCACCTCCCCAATTCAGAGCCTGCCTTGCCAAGTGCAGCAGCTCCCAACACGTGTTCTCAGCTTTACGGATGTCAGAGAAGTGACTCCAGGAGTTGGGGCTTTGAGAAAAGCACGTTTTATCAGATTTGACCTAAAATGACGAGAATTGGCAATCCTGGCTGGGGATTTGTGTAAATCTAACATATTATTTATGACCCACTTAGGCTCTGTTGTGAGTTTCATCTTAGGCAAAAAAAAAAAAAGAAAAAATAGAGAAACTCAACCTTTATCTCTTATTATTCTTCTTTAGCTGATAGTCATTGGTGATGTGGTTATAATAAATGCAAAAAATTGAATCCCTGCCATGTTGAAACATACTTAATGATACAGCCAGGGTTTTCCTTCTTATATTTTTTGGATAAGAATAGTTCCCTTTTAACATTAGCTAGTAGTGGTGCTCTCCTGATTTTCCAAACTTGTGCTTGTTTGCTGTCACTGAAGGCTGAACTGGATCAGCAGGTTGCTGGGCCACCCATAAGAGCATCCGACCATGCATTATTTTGGCTTCTTTTTTTTTTTTCCCTAGAAAATGGGAATGACAGAAGATGACAAAAGAAATTGCTGCTTGCTAGAAATCCAAGAAACTGAGGCCAAATACTACAAAACACTTGAAGATATAGAAAAGGTAAGAACTGAGGCATCTTTCCCCTACCATGGCCTTCCCCCTCGGCCCTTGGTCTCGCGTTAATCGTGTTAGTCCTGGCTCCGAGGGCTGGCAGATGCGAGCGGGCAGGATCGATGCACTCGCACGTAAAATTGGAGAGAAGGGAGACCCAGAAAACCCAGGCTGACAGGCACAAATGTGCAGCCTGTAACCGTAGGAGCCAAGCAGCATATTTTTTTCTGATGGCTGCAGATTGGAAATAAGCTGAAAACCCACTACCCCGGGGTAAGAGACTCCAGTTCCTCGCTCAGCCAGGCCAGGCTTGCCGATAAGAGCCGTGTTGGCAGATATCTGATTGCTACGGAATAATTTCTTTATTCTGGGTGCTTTTCAAAAATGCTGAAGCTGTGACGACTTGTCAATGAAACTAATTGGATTAAGAGTAACATTTTGCTGCTTAAATTCACGGGGGTTTTAATTGGTTTTGATAAATGGTTGTTGTGCCTTTCTTTTAAATAAAAGTAAAAGTGAACACCTCAGCAAGACGGTGGAGTCGTGGATGCGGCGGGAGCCTGGAGGTGGTTCCTGCTCCGAGGAAAGCAGCAGGAGTGGAGAACAATAGTGAAAATCAAGCTGCCATTTCTAATCACCCTAATGCTTTTGTTTCCTCCCCTTTTGCCGTTATTTCCCTCTGAAAGTTCCCACAAAGAAGCTGTGAACAAAACCGATGGAATAACATTTCCTATTTTCCAGGAGAATGTCCCAACATAATGTCATTTATGTGAATAACCCTTGTTCCTTGAAAAGAGCCACAGCCCTCTGGTTCAGTCAAAAGGAAGAGTTAAATTATTGCTTTGATATCAATTTAAAAGGCTTGTGAAGGCTTAGCAGGTTCTGGCAGTGTTATGAGCAGAGGGTTCTGTCTTTGGTGTGTTACATCAGGGGGTTTTTGTGATTACAAGTCATGTAGATATTTCTATTAATATGTATTTGTTCAGAAAGGCATTTCCGATGTAATCACATCACTGGTGTGTTTTCAAGGGCAAAATTCTGGTGAGATAAAGAGCTGGAAAGATGCTTCAGTGCAGCCAAGGACTGCAGCGAGGTGAAGCAGCTGAGTGCATTAATTAACCCCCCTCCCATGGGTTTAGCAGGGGAGGGGTCTGCACCCACCCATGGGTTGGGGTCTTGCACCTTCCCAAGCCTGGAAGAGCTGAGGGAGCCAAGGGGAGCTCAGGGGATGATGCACCCATGGGGATTCCTGCCCCCCACTTGTATCCCTGGCACAACCTGGTTCTTCTCTGCCTTTGCAAGTGCTTAAACTCATTAAAACCTTGCTTTTCCCTGCCCAGGTAAATTCAACCTGTGAACACCCCTCTTGCACAACCCCCTCCTTGTTCCCTCCTCTCCAGTATTTCAATCCCTTTTCCATCTCCCTCTTGCAGAACTATATGAACCCCCTGAGGCTGGTACTGACTCCCCAAGACATGGAAGCTATTTTTATCAATTTGGAGGTAAGGGCATGGACTTTGTGGCTTAAATCTTTGTTCTCTTCAAGGCAGCTCAGCCCTCTCCCTGCTTAAGAGAAGGTTTTCCCATTTCCCGTTAGATTTGTGCATTCACCTGTAGAGGTTCAGCCCTTCGTGTGCTGCGGAGCTTGAACGGGTTTAGGAGATATTCTTTAACACTCAATTTTGGAGTTGGGGATTATATGAACTCTAGGTAAGAAAACAGTTCTATCCAGTGGATGTTCTGGGACTGGGGATGTGGATTTTACCTGGT
Source organism: Lophotriccus pileatus (assembly GCA_035583135.1). Classification (NCBI taxonomy): domain Eukaryota; kingdom Metazoa; phylum Chordata; class Aves; order Passeriformes; family Tyrannidae; genus Lophotriccus; species Lophotriccus pileatus. The sequence goes on from JAWWES010000038.1 coordinate 3,559,260, forward strand.
TTAGGTGGTTTGGGCAAATTGTGATGAAGGGATTTATTTCTATGCTGGCTTGCACAGGATCTGGGTCAGAACCTGGTGTCTCCTCTGCACCTTTCATCCCACCTCCTCCTCCCTCCCCATTCTGGGGCACTTATCACTGTGTAACCTCTGATGGAATTACACTCCTGTATTCCAGGCCTTTCAGGGCTGCATTCCACTGGAACAACACTCTTTAAAACCAGCTAAAAGACGAAAAAAACCTGCCTGATGAAGTAGTGAATGTGCATTTCTTTAAGCTCTGTTTGCCCACTTGCCTTGAATGTGTTTAAAGTATTGACTGTTTCTTTGTTTTAGGACCTAATTAAAGTGCACTTCAGTTTCCTGAGAGCCATCGATGTCTCTATGATGTCTGGAGGAAGCAGCCTGGCAAAAGTGTTTCTGGAATTCAAAGAGAGGTAAAGGAAACCCGGGCTTCAGGCAGCTCCAGTTTTAACAGACTTGGGTTACCATTTGCAGGGCTCATCTCCAAGATTTGAACAGAGCTCTCTGTTGCTCTCTACCTTCCCACTCTCTACTGCTGTGTTTACAGGGACGTATCGGAGGGGATAAACATTGGAATGCTACAATTGTGGTGGATGGGAATGGAGTAAAACCTCACTATGCTCCAAGGGTTTAGTGTGGTCTCCTGCAAGCAGCAGTGGGGGTTTGAGGGCCTGTGATGTGGTGGGATGACTCCTGTGCAGGGGAGACTTGGCTCTTGTCAGATCAAAGTGATTCCTCACTTTAAAAAAGTCACCTCTTTGGCACCGCACTTGTCCCGCCCCTCTGGCATGATGAATAAATGTAAAAGTTGCTTTTTCAAACAGAACAGATTCTGTGTTTTGGCAGCTGCAAGCAGGAGCACCCCAGAACACAAAGATAAGGTTAATAAAAGCTTTTAATATCCTTAATGCTAATCAAAGGGTGATTCATTGTGGAGTCATGCCAGGGTGTTATTTCACTGTGATTAAACCAGTGTCTAGACACAGAAATGCCATTCAGGAGTCAATAACTCCAGGAATACCATCTGCAGTAATAACACACCATAAGGTCAGGTATTCCATCATTCTCAGGGCTTCTTTTTACAAAGGGCATTTTTTCTGGATTAAATAATAAAAAAAAGTTTCCAAAGAAGAATGCAAATAATTTTAAAACACTCATAAAACCCACTGAGGTGATTTTGATCTCCTAATTCCTGGCTCGGCTCTGTGCATGCCAGTGCCATCCTTGGGACAGAGCTGTGCAGCCAGGGAGCAGGGAATGGACAAGGGAGTTTGGAAGCAACTTCTTGAAGGACCTACAAGGCTTGGAAAGATGTGAGTGAAGGAGCCAGACTGACAGCTGCGAGGTGGTGGCAGCGGATCTGGAGCTGTGTTCAGTCCGTGGGAATTTTGGGGACCTCACTGCTGTGGGAAACTGCTGTTCAAGGGGAGTTTTGACTTGGAGAAGACCCCAAAACAAGGGGATGAAGAGTGTGGGACTACCTGATCTAAATATGCAGAATCCATGCCTACAATTAGGAAAGACAACTGTTCCACGTTTTACAGCAAGGAAATGGGTGCAGGAGGAGAAAGTGAGTTCACTGGGAGACACAGTGTTGCCCCACCAAGAAAGGGAATGTTCCTGAGTTCCTGCTTGATCTTTTTTATGTAAGACCTTCCTCCATCAAATATATCCATGGCAAATAGCTCTCGCTTCCCTACACATCCTTGGAGACATCCCGGAAAAATGATGCATTGCTCCTCTGCTTTGCGGGTTGGTTTTTTTTTCTTTTAAGGAAATAGTTTGTAAATCTCTCTCTGAAAGCCAGAGGTTTGAATTTATGCTCCTGAAGCCTCTTTGAAACTCTCCCAGTGCTGGCGAGGTAGATATTATTGTGCATGTTCAGAAGTTGTCAAGGGGAAAAGGCAGGAGAATAATCTGTGTTGGCTGCGGCTTCGCCGGGGACTGTGGCTCCATAAATCTCTCTATTCAGCTCCCTGCTGGGGTCTGAGAGTCCCATGTTTACAGAGTGATGCTGGGTCAGGTGCTCCCAGGTTGTCTCCATCGAGAGATGAGGCCCTGAAATAATGGATGAGTTGCAGTGCTGGAATGGAGTGATGGAATACGTGTCTTATCAGCAGCAGAACAGTTAACGGCCAGGAAGGGGGAGAAAACCCAAACCTGTCATGCAGGATTAATGAGAGAAGTGAGGAAAAAGGGGGAATCCACGGCAAAACTGCTCTGTTTTGTCAGGTGTTTAAATTTATAGCCCGGGGTGTCCATACAGAGCTTCAATGTGTTTCCAAAGGCTGTGACAACCTTCTTTTCCCGGTGACCCATTCTCTTGATCTCCAGGTCCCTGTGGCACACCCTGCAGGGAGCAATGAGCTTTCTAAAATGTGTCATAGAATCATGACAGAATCACAGAATGGTTTGGGTTGGAAGAGACCTTGAAGCTCATTCAGTTCCAACCCCTTTCCATGGGCAGGGACACTTTCCCCCAGTCCAGGCTGACAGGAGTGGGTGAGCCATCGTAGCTCCAAAAACAGCCTCCTCTGGCTGCTCGGCCCCTTCTGCTCATCACTGATTTATCCCACAGGCTCCAACTCTGGAAAACTTCTGAATATTTAAGTGTTGAAGATTTAAGTGTTAAAAAGCCACGGAGTAAAGGAGTGTTAATGCTTTGCTATGAGTTACACGGGAGATTAGCTGTTTGCCTTGTCCTTTCACTGTGTCCACGTGCATGTGTATCTTTTATAACAGATTATACCTGCCAGCAAGTGTTTCTGATTAAATCTGTGATGTCCCCCTGTCCAGGCTGCTGATTTATGGCAAGTACTGTAGCCACATGGAGTATGCCCAGAACACCCTCAACCACCTCCTCGCCAACCGGGAGGATGTCCGGCAGAAGGTGGAGGTGAGCGGGCAGGGGGCACTGGGGGCAGAGTGCTGCCCAATCCCCCTTGTCAGGGGTTTTGGAAGGACTTGCTGGAACTAAGAATGCTGTGTTGGGAATGTTTGAGTTAGCAAAAGAACGGAGGGATGTAAGAGTGGGTCTGTGCTGCTCAGAGAAGGAGCAAAGCTGGGGGTCATCTTGTCCTGATCCCCTGTTTGCCCCTTCATCTCCTTGCTGGACACACACTCTGTCCTTCCTGCCCGAGTTTATCAAAGTTAAAACAAGCTAGTGACTTCATTTGAGTGGGACTGGCTGGGACAAATTCTTTGAATCGTGCAGGGAGACCCAAATGCCCCGAGCATCCCCAAGCCAGGAGCCACGTGGTTTCCCAAGATCACCAACAGCACCAGGGACCATCAGAGGTGAACCCAAGTCCCCAGGCGAACACCCGGATTACTGCCCTGTCCTCCTTCCCCAGCATAAAGGCTTAGTGTAAATAGGGGCTGATCCAGATATTAAGTGAATCAAAGGAGCCCCAGAAGGGAGGCATTGTTTGAGCTGCTGTTTTTTACCCGGCTTTAATTCCTGCTTTGGTCTTGATGCTAATCGGAATTTGCTGGGCTGTCTGTACACGTTACCTCGCCTTCCACAAACGCTCTTTGATTTTCCGTGTAAACCCAATTCAGGGGTAAAACTGCATTTAAGGATTGTTTAAAATGTGTTCTCTGGGTCTTTGTTCAAACCAGTGGCTGTAGCACCCAGTTGCTCCTGTGCTTTTCCTGTTTATCCCTCCCTGGGAAGGCAGAGGGTCTCAGGCAGCGGAATCACGTTGTTTAAATGGGTCTGGGTGAAGGTAACGGTGGCAAAACTTCCTGCGGCCACATTAGCTCATCTTAATGACTTAATGCTCGCCATCGACGCCAGAGCCACCGGCTGCGTGCTCCCTGCCAGCCCCTCACAAATAAAACACATTAGTTCAGCCCAGCCAGGAGGTGGGTGAGGCTAATGTGTTTCATTTGACATTTCCCCAGGTCCGGGAGCGTTCGTGTGCTCCCCTAATGAGCAGCATCTCATTAAGCCGGAGTAGCTCAGTTGCATGAGAATGGCTGTATTTTAGGGTCCAGCCTCTGGGTTTAATTCCTTGATAACCTTCGTGGTGGGAGCCCTGCCCTGGCCCTGGGTGCCTGCAGGGACCACGAGCCTGTGGGCATCAGAACTGAGTTTACAGAAGCCAAACAAACAACCATGGGAGGCTTTTTCTGGGGGGAGCCACTGTGTGCCCCAGCTGATTTATTGATCTCTTTACTTAGGAATGCACACTAAAGGTCCAGGATGGGAAATTTAAATTGCAAGATCTGCTGGTGGTTCCAATGCAGAGAGTTTTGAAATATCATCTCCTGTTGAAAGTAAGTTTTTCAGCACTGGCATTTCTCTCCAGCTGCCTCCCTCTCTGTAACATCTTTCAACTCTTTGAGTGAAGAGTGAATTGTTGCCAAATGCAGAGGGAGGTTTGGATTTTTTTCCCCTTTGAATGAAATAATTACTAGAGCTCCTTAACACGACATAATAATATTTGTGCCATCTCTTAAAGCACGGTGACCTAGGGTAATTCTGCACTTGTTAGCCACAAGAGGCAGTTAATGAATATAAAATAAGCTTGCATATAATCTGATTATGTGTGAAATTCCGCCCGTCAACTCTGTGTAACAGATCTCTCAAGCACCAGCCGCTTGGCATGTTCCCCGTCCTACAGCCACAGCTTCCTGCCCAGGCATCCCTGCCATCACCCAGGCATCCCTGCCACCTCCTTGGCATCCCCTGCCATCACCCAGACATCCCTGCCATCACCCAGACATCCCTGCCACCTCCTTGGCATCCCTGCCATCACCCAGACATCCCTGCAGCCACCCTGACATCCCTGCCATCACCCAGGCATCCCTGCCACCTCCTTGGCATCCCTGCCTTCACCCAGACATCTCTGCAGCCACCCTGGCAACCCTGCCACCAGTCAGGCAGGTGCCTGTGGTCAGAGCCTGTCCGCTGCAGGGAGGGTCTGCACAGTTTTCCTAGCACCTCCAAACTCTTTATTTTTATTTATTTATACTTTTTCAGGAGCTGCTCAGCCATTCCTCAGACCGACCAGAGAAGCAACAGCTGAAGGAGGCTCTGGAGGCGATGCAGGTACGGGAGGATGAGAGCCGCAGTGGGGAGGTGCTGGGCTTGGGGTGCAACAGGGCCTGGGACCCCTCTGCTCTGTAAAAGAAAAACTTAGATGGCAAAACCATCCTACAACCTGAGGGAAAGCAGCACCTCCTCCTTTTGGACACACACGTGTGTGTTGATTGCCGCTTGGTGAGGCAGATCTGGAGTCCTCGCTGCCGTCTCCCTCCCGAGGCAGCTGGGGAAGCTGGTGTTTGTTGACAAGTTACGACTTCTCGCTGATTGCTATTGTGTGTAAAGAGGCCGTGCCAGATCCGGCTCTTGTTTTTGCTGGGAGGGATCTGGAGGAACTCCAGCCGTATCAGCAAGTCAGGGAGCATTGCAGAAATGGGAGCCTGTGTGTGCGGAGCGTTCCCTGTGTGCTGTTATCCAGGTGCTGGGTGGGAATCCTTTTATCCAAGGAATTTTTTCTGTTAAGGGGAAAATGCTCTTTCAACAATTTAAGAGTTCTGGTGTCAACATTTTGCTTTGTTTAAAGTTTTTTTGGGGGCTTTCAGCTGAAACCCCCAAAACCTCGGGAAAACCATCAGCAACAAAAAATAAAATCATAGGGTCATAGAATCATCCAAATGTTTTCTGACTGGGATATGTACCCCCCCCACACACAGACTCACCCCAAAGGACCATCATCAAAGGGTTGCTCTCTGCAGAGCATCTCAGGATTCATCCCAGGGTTTGCTCCCATGTTCACAGTCACTTTGTTTTCTGTCTCTGAGCCGCAGCTTTTGTAACATCACTGCATTTCCTGGCGCTTACATAAGTTGGGTGACCTTTCCAGCCATTATCCCTCCAAGCCCGGGAGTCCAGAGCTGATATGTGGGTCACTTTAGAGTTAAGGTTGTTTGAAGGACGTTGCATTCACAGTCCTCTCCTGCTCTGTGGCCTCAAATGAACGCTAAACCTGGTGACAGCGCTTAAACCCTGCTTATGGCCTCATCATCCAGCACTGCCAACACCACTGCTAATAAATAAATGTATATATGCTCTGGCTGTGCTGCAGACTCAGCATTTCTGGCAGGAAGCTGCCGATAGCCATCAGGGAGGTTCCTCTCTTCTTCTCCCCATCGCCAGGAGAGCGCGGGTGCAGTTCCGACCGCGCTGGGCTCGGCGGGGGCATCGGAAGCCGTTCAGTTTGGTTTGAATTGATCTGCAAGCCAAGGCTTGACCTCCAAATGATGTTTTTCATCACAGGTCCAGCCTTTCTGTCTGCTGTGCTGGCAGGCAGCAGACACTGCTGCTGGCTGGGGTGAGAGCTGTTCAGGGGGCGAAGAGAGCAATGTTTCCCAAAGTGATTCCCTTCCCTTTTATTTTGTGTGAATAGTTGTTTGGGCAAGGCAGGGGCAGGATTTGCGCCAAAAAAATTGTTCATGGTGGTGGTATTTGGTACAGGTACCAACCCTCTGCCTGAGAATGCAGAACCAAATCCCCAGGTGGTGGTGGGACAACACAATTCCCAGTGAAATGCTGCAGCCCACATTTGTGCATTGTTGTTTCGAGTCATGGTTGATCCTGGGATTGTGTTTCCCCTGTTCAGCAGGAGGGAACTGAGGTCAGTGCTCAAGCATAGTGGAGGATACTGCTTCATAAGCCTTTTGGTTGTGTCATTTCTCATCACCATCCCTGCCACTGCCCAGTGGGGTGTTCTGTGATGTTACAAGTATTGTCACGTAGATATGTGATTATCGTCTGTGATTAACCCTTCTTCTCTTGGGAAGCTGAGGAAGGTCTGACCCAGAGGGGATGTCTTAAAAAATCCCATGTTCAGATCTAATCCAAGTTGACAAGAGCTGTTGTTGAGGACAAGGAAGGAGCAGATAAGAAGCAAACAGGCACAGAAAATACGCTCTGAAAGGTGTAAGGAGTTCTTTTAGTAGAAAGACAGGGTTTCTTCTCTTTGGTGGATCAAAATTTGGATAAGTGAGGAATTTTTGAGTGCACAACAAGCTCCACCAACCATCTCCTTATTTGACAACATAGCCTTTGTGTGGTGGGAGATGTTGGAGCCCAGAAGTGTTGGAGGTGGGGATGCTCTTGTGGGATGTCCCGGGAAGGACCGAGCGTGAAGATCCCGGTGCTCTCACCAGCTTAGGTACAATCTGGAGCACCCAGGAAAAAGAGCTGGAAGCAAGAGAGGCAGAGCCAAGTCAAGTCTGTTCCCAGCCAACGTGCAGCCAGGTGTCCAAAGCAGTTATTTTACAGACATGGATGTTTTGACAGCAGAGACTGGCTCACAGCTTTTGTATCCAGGGGATGTAAGGGAATTACGGCGATGAAAGGTGGGAGGGAAGGATGCTGCCAGGCAGAGGGGCAAGGCAGGGGGTGCCTGGCTCAGGCTCTTACCAGGTAACAGCCACAGGGTTTGCTGTGCTGCACTGGATTTATCCATTGCTATGGATTCATGCATTGCCATCTTCTGGGAAATGGAAAAAATTGCAGCACCTGCCTGGCTCAGCAGTGGGAGCACCAAGAGCCTGTGCTCAGGTGTCCCAGGCTGCTGTGGGGACCTGCTCAGGCTCCTCAGGGATTCAGGGAGCCAGGCTCGTGTGTGTCCTGCTCAGGTAAGGTACTGTGGTCATCTGGAAAATAAAAATATATATTCACTTTTCTTTGAAGGACTTGGCCATGTACATCAACGAAGTAAAGAGGGACAAGGAGACTTTAAAGAAAATAAGTGAATTTCAGAGCTCTATAGAAAACCTGGTAAGTTGAAAAATCCGCTTGAACCCAAATTAATTTTATTATTATTAACATTTTTGTTCTTTTTTTTTTTTTGTGCAATTGTTACTTATTCTGGTACACTACCCAATGTGTTTGGGCACTCCCTTGTCACTGGCAGTGGTTTTGCTGATGGTCCATAAATGGTTGCTACATCACAAAGGTGCTTTGTCTGTGATAGAGGGTGTCTTCTTGTAGTGGTGTTGCACTGAAAATGTGTCTCTGACTTTTTCTCGCGTTATTAGTGTAGGGGGAACCCAAGAATTCCTCAGATCCTCTGTCTGCTACTTAAAGTGGGTTTTCTTTTGCTGCTAAGAGGACAGAGGTTAACTGAAAGTGGAAGAGAAGGGCTGACATAATAACACATTTAATCCTCAAAATCCCAACCAGATATTTTAAGGAGGATCTCATCCTCCAAACTCCAGAGGATGTATCAAACACTCAGTCCCATTACTGTGCCTCAGCTGCCCCTGTGCAGCCCAGCACTCACTTTAGCCCTGAACAAACCCAGTAATTTGATATTCAGTGGCAGACCTTCGAGCTAATGAGCTTTTCTTCCATTTGGGGGATGGAAATGGGGCTGGTCAGCTGTGGGTGCAGCTGCTCTGCCATCACACTTTACACTGGGTAATGCAATTTGGGGACTGACACCTGAGATACTTCAAAAGGGTGATGGAGGGAGGTGCTGGGGGCTGCCCACACCAAGGGCTTCCTGCAGGATTACTGGGTTTGGGGGCTTTAAGCCCTGACTTCATTTGGAAACAGTGAACTTTTGATTGGTGATTATTTAACAGAGAGAGACATCCTTAACTATTGTAGAAACCTCTGGAAAATAGCTTATTTTGGTGAGGGTTTTGCTCTCCAGATCCCAAACTTTGTAGAAATGCTTGGACTGCTGAGCCTTGCCCTGGGATGCCAGTGCTGGAGGTCCAGGGGTCCCCAGTGGTCCTGGGGACAGGCTCCCTTTGGAGCATCCTTGAGGCAACCTCCCTCCCCTTGGTGAGGGCGATGATGCCCCCAGGAGCTTCAGCAGCTCGAAGCAGGGCTAGGGGGTGCAATCCAGGCAGCTTTGAGTTCCACCTCCCCAAAGCATCATTCCAGCCCTGGCTGTGAATCTCAGCCCTGCTTTGCTTTCTGCAGCAAGTGAAGCTGGAGGAGTTTGGGAGGCCGAAGATCGACGGGGAGCTGAAGGTGCGCTCCATAGTCAACCACACCAAGCAGGACAGGTGAGTGAGCAACAGCACTCAGAAATATTCCCAAACTAAATGTGCCTTTGTTTGGTGACTCCCCTTGAGCTCTTTTATTTATTTATTGCCTGGACTTTCACTGACAGAACCCACCATCAGCATGAAAGTACAGCAGGGTCCAAGCACTGAGCGGCGCTGGCTGGAGAGCTCTGCAGAGCTTTCCAAATTCTTTCCCCTTAGATGGGGACTTTGATGAGGTGTTTGACTGGGTTGCTTGTTTATTTGCTTGCTTTGGGCAGGTATTTATTTTTATTTGATAAAGTGGTGATCGTCTGCAAAAGGAAAGGATACAATTATGAGCTGAAAGAAATTATTGAGCTGCTCTTCCACAAGATGACTGATGACCCCATGAATAACAAGGACATTAAGAAGGTAGGTGGACCAAGGATTAGCTCTGCTGGAGAGCATTTTGGAGCTGTTTCAGGGTAGTATGTTCCCATTAGCCTTTTAAAGTAGAAACAGTGCTCGCAAAAAAAAAGCTGGAAAATAAATGCTCATCTTTCAGGGCAGCCTTACAGAGCTTTGGGAAATGTTTATTAATGTGGGGCTGGGCTGGATCCTTGACCTCTGTTCTTGCAAAACAGCCCTGAGGAGGCTGGGATGGTTGGAGTTAGGAGGGAGGAAGCTGCTCCCTGCTTTCTGGCCCTCCATCAGGGAGCAGACGTCAGACAGGGAGGCAGAGGAGGGCAGGGAGGGAGGGAAGGTCCATCCGGATGCTCTCGCTCCCATGAGCTTGTGGGGTGGAGGAGCCTGGAAAGGCAGCCTGAGCATTGCACACCAGCCTGCCAAAATTGGCACTCAAAGCACTGAAGGAGCATCTTTCCTGGTGGTTTGAGGCTCAATCTGCAGGGCTAAGGGAAAACCTCCCAGCTATCACTTTAGCAGAGCCCCATTAGCTTAATCCACTTACATGCCGTGGGAAGAGGCATTGTACAGGTGGGATGAAGGGAAATTGGGGTAAGAATAGCTAGTTTTGCCACTTGGCTGCTGAAGAAATGCTGCTAGCTTTGTGTGTTAATGAAATGTATTTCCACTTTGCTCTCCTATGCTTTCTAGTCTCACGGAAAAATGGTAAGCAAAGCACCCACTTCTCTCTCCTGTGTTTCTGTGCAGTGTTGTAATGAGACAGGCTGAGCATATGTGTGGTGGGCAGGTCAGATGTTCCTCCTGGGCTGTCAGTTGCTGTCAGTGAGAGATATAATGGCTGGGGAGGATCCAGTGGAGCAGAAAAATCTGTGTTCTCTCATCTGCCACCATGAAATCCTATTTGGTCCAAGTGCACAGCGCCAAGCCAGTTCAGGCATCATTAGCTGTGATGTGTTAGAGAAACAGGGAGCTGTTCTTCCTCCTTCCCTGCTGTTGTCCTGTGCAAGGTTCAGCAGAAGGGGCAGGGGCAGGCCCTCAGAGCAGTTACTGGGGTGCCTGCATGGAAGTTTGATGTGTTTTGCTGCTCAGGTGTCGGGAGCACAGCGAGATCAGCGCTCTGTTTTCTCTTGCAGTGGTCATACGGCTTCTACCTAATCCACCTGCAGGGGAAGCAGGGCTTCCAGTTCTTCTGCAAGACAGAAGAAATGAAGAGGAAGTGGATGGAGCAGTTTGAAATGGCAATGTGAGCATGAGTGGCTGTTCTAGCCCTGGGTGCAGTTCCCAAGTGTGGGGGTAAAAGTGTCTTGGACCATCAGGTCACTGGAGACCAGCTCTGATAGCAAAACCTGTGATGGGGAAGCTCGTGTGGACTTGCTGGACAGGTCCCTGTGCAAAAGGAGCCTGAAACCATCTACTCTGAGAATCCACAGTAAAGCATTGGGTGGGGCATCTCTGAAATAGGATTTTAGCTCTGAAACTGAGATTGGATATTAGGAAGAAGTTATTCCCTGTGGGGATGGTGAGGCCCTGGCACAGGATGCCCAGAGAAGCTGCGTCTGCCCCATCCCTGGAAGTGTCCAAGGCCAGGTTGGACGGGCCTTGGAGCAACCTGGACCAGTGGAAGGTGTCCCTGCCCATGGCAAGGGGTTTGGAATGACGTGCTTTTAAGGTCCCTTCCAACCCAAACCATTCTATGGTTCTCTGAAATGACACCTTGCCGTGGTGCAGGTCTGGGGGGGGAATTACCAGGCTGGCACTGGAGGAGGGTGGTGCTGCAGGACCTGATCCTGAGCAGAGCATGGATCTGCCCCACGCCGACAGATCTGGGCTGATGAGTGACTCGGGCAAGGGCCAAACCCGTGACTGCTGTCCCAGGGGAAGGCTGATGGGCAAAATCCTCCCTCGCACAGTCGAGCCCTGAGTCTCCTTTCACATTTGATTTCGTATCTGTCCTTGTGGTGTCCAGGCTTTGACTGAAATGCAAACACAGCCACTCGTGGGGACAGGTTGATAACCCCTCGATCCTTTCCCTCAGGTCCAACATAAAGCCAGAGAAAGCCAATGCAAATCACCACAACTTTCAGATGTACACATTTGAAAAGACGACCAACTGCAAAGCCTGCAGGATGTTCCTGAGGTGAGCAACAACCTTTCAGCTGTTCTGCATTAGTACTGAAACATGGAAAGAAAACCTCAGAGCTGAGCCTGGATTAGGACTCTCTGATTTGGTTTTTTGTTTTGTTTTTTTTTCACAGAGGAACCTTCTACCAGGGCTACCTTTGCCCCAAATGTGGAGCAGGTGCTCATAAGGAGTGCTTAGAGATCATTCCTCCCTGCAAGATCGGTGAGTTATTATTTCACATCATGAGCAGCTTATGCTCTCAGATTTTCTCTATTAAGCACTAATGCTTGTTAATGCATAAAATATATAAGTGCACTCCTACCCACCTCCCAGGGCTGTAATTCACACTGGCTGGTGGTTTAAAAAACAAACAAACCAGCCAGAACATCCCAAAGCAAAGAGCTGCTGCATCCCGTGGATGTCAAGGGGATCCCAGCACTGTGGGGCACACCAGCCCTCACACTGGGTGGGCACTTAAGAGAGATGATGAGTTCTTCATCAGAGGATATTGGATAATGAAACAGGAGGGTCTGCAGCAGGGATAACACTTCTGATGAGGAGAGACCTCATCTCTGGATCCCACATGTTCCATAGTATGGCAAAGATTTGTGTCCTCGGTGTAAATAGGGCAAAGCTGTGACTTGACTCTGCTGGGTCAGAGCCTTGGTCCTGCTCAGGGCAAGGGGCTGTCACAGGGTGGCTCCAGGTGGGTTTTGAGTGGGGAGTGGAGAGAGAAAGGAACAAAATCACAGAATTTTGTGCAAGTGAGGAAATGTCCAGCTCCAGTCCATCCCTGCATCTTGCCCGTCCGGAGCAGAGCAATGGCCCAGCTGACCCCAGCTCTGCTTTGAGTCTGTCAGTTCACTCACTGCTGGTTTATTGGAACTCACAGTGTCAAAAGAAACAGAAAAAGGGTTTTATTGCCTGTAAAATTAACACTTATTCCACCCTTTTCTCTTGCAGGTTCTTCAGCAGACCAGGTAGGTTGTTTGATGGCCCTTTTCTTCATCCCCCTCTGCCTTAGGCAGAGCCTGTGTCCTTACCCAGTCTGGGCAGGGGCAGCTTGTGGCAAAAGCAACCACAGGCCTCAGAGGGGTAGGACTGGGGACCAGGGGCCTCTTTTCCAGCCTAAAACTGGCCCAGTTTGTGCAGCACTGCAGCCCTTGGGAGGTAGCAGCACCCAGCTGGGACAAGCACCACGGGCTGGGGAGTACCAGGGAGGTTTTGGGGAGGGTTCCTCATCATGGTGTCTTCAGCCAGGTGTCTCATAGGGAGAACTGAGACTGATGTGTCCTCACAGAGACTTTTTGCTCTTTCTTTGCAGGATTCACTGGGAGCTGGACCTGGTAAGTACAGTACTGTTTTACAGGAGGGCAAGGAGGGGTGTCATCTCACTGTAGCTGCAGGGAATCCCTGACACTCAGTGCGTGTGGGGCTCCTTTCAAAAGCAGAAAAGAGCATTCCTTCCTTCAGAAGGGTCCTTTGCACCCTCACAGCAGGGGGGTCTCTCCTATCACTGCTCCCCAAAGCAGCAGGAAAGACCCACAGCTGCAATCTGGGCTCAGCCCTCGCCTGCTGCCGTGCCACGTCATTGCTTTGGGTGCTCTCGTGTCCCTGGTCTGCTCTGCTGGGCCAGTAAAGCTTCTGCCCATCATACCAGTGACTGAGGGAAGCTTGGGGTATTTCCTTGTGCCAGATCAACCTTCCAAGCAGACAAAACGCATCCTGGCAGGGAGACTTGTTGCTGAGGGGGAACATCTTCTGCCGGCATGTCCAGTGTGCTCCAGGGATGTGCAGCTCCAGGCACTGCCCTCTGATGGGCCACCAGTCATGATGATTACTGCAATATCTTTTTATCTTCTTTGTTTAAAACTAGTCTGGACAGAGCTGCAGGCCTGCCCTGCCCATGCTCTGGCTCAAAGGAGAAGAACAATTTGTTTTTGTGCTTTCTCTGATGGAAGGAAAGCCAAGCCCGGCGAAAAGAAACCTGAATCAAATGGGTGGTTAAAACAAAAAAGCGAGCAGAGAGTGCTCTCGCTGGGCAGGGAGAGGCAGAGGTGGGGAAGTGCTTTGCAAATAAACACTGTGGTTTGAGTGCAGTTGGGGGAGCTTATTTAATGTGCAGTTGTTGGCGAGACAACTGGACTTTGACTGGGAGCTTCAGGGGCGTTTGAGTCCCAGGTTCAGCAGACACCCAGTGGAAGCTGAGTGTCCTCTGGGCCCTTTTGCAATCGTGGCTGTCACACTCCTGGTCCCTTTTGCAATCCTGGTGTCACCACTGAGCCCGGTGGGGTTTGGTGCCAGCCAGGCTTTGCCTCAGCGAGGCTCAAATCCAGGTGCAGGGCTGGGAGCTGGAACTTTGGCTGGAGGGAACTCAGTCATCCATGTAACTGCAGGAGCCAAGAACATTCACTGTGGACACTGTTCTTTTCTGCTTTCATGCTTTCTGCCCCCAGATCCTGCCTGCTGGTGGCATAGGGTTTGTGGTTCATAGGATAAGGAACGAGGCTTCAGGAGGGGGGAGTTTTGTTTTGGGGTTTTTTGATCAGGGGCAAGGTGATGAAACTATTTTGCTCTTCTCCCAGGTCCTAAAATGGTGGCAGTTCAGAATTACCATGGAAACCCAGCCCCTCCTGGGAAGCCAGTGCTGACCTTTCAAATTGGGGATGTGATCGAGCTGCTGAGGGGGGACCCCGACTCGCCGTGGTGGGAGGTGAGAACGATCCCCCTTGGAAAACTCCTGGAAGGTTTTAAACCAGCGTTTTCCACATTTTCCCTTTTATTTCTGGGCTTTCCTGGAGCAGGGATGTGCTGGGGGTTTGGAGGCAGTCTGGAGCCTGTCCCCATCCCTGCACAGTGACACTGCTCCCCGTGCCCGCCCCAGTCTGATGCCCAGCTTGTCTCTGCAGGGGCGGCTGCTGCAGACAAAGAAGTCAGGTTATTTTCCCAGCTCATCAGTAAAGCCCTGCCCTGTGGATGCCAGGGTAAGTGCCAAAGAGGAGATGGAGCCCAGGGTGGGTGGGAGTGCTCCAGTGGTCCCTGTTGCTCTTCTTGGCCTTCTGCTTGAGACCTTGGTCCTTCCAGTGAGCCCCTGGACCTTCAGTGAAGCCTTTACCATGGCTGAATTAGTAGGGAAGTGGTTCCCTCATCCCATGGTTGCAGATGTCTGAATTGCATCGGTCTCAGCCCTGCTCCTGAGGTTGGGGTGACCAGGTCCAGACTCTGATCCTCCTCTGCAGGGCTGACTTGGGAGCAGAAGACTTGAAATCAGGCACAGTGCAGGAAAACTGTATTTGATTTATTTTAATTGTTTTTAGCTGTTTTCTGTAATGTTGTCAGCTGCTTCCCAATTAAAAACCACTCAGGTAAATGAACAAATACCGCCTGCTCATCCCAGCTGGGAGGCTGAGAGGGAAACGCGCAGCTACAACACTGCCCTCCGCCGCCCAAGCCGATAATCCAGGAACAGCTTGGCAGCAGGAACCCTCCTGTGGAGAGGAGCGTCTCACACGTGATCCACAGCCTGATGAGCTGCTGGCTCTTCACTAATGAGCAATTCTGTCTTTGCAGCCTCCCAACAGCCGACCGCCCTCGCGGGAGATCGACTACACGGCGTACCCGTGGTGAGTCGACCCTCCTCTGGCTATAAACATAAACCAGCCTTGCCTTTTGGTTGTTACACTGTCAGGAATCCACTCCAATAAGGAATTCTGAATGCAAACTAGCAGCGACTTGCACCCTGCTTTCCCTGTGGCCGCAGGGCAGCTGCCACACTGGTGTTTGGGTGTTGAAACCTGGTGCAGCCCTGGCAGTATCCATGAGGATTTCTTCACTGATGGAGGCAGTCAGAGGCTAAAAGAGATGTTGGTTTCTCTTCCCATTTTCTGTGCCCAGAAATTATTTTGAGAGGAAGGAGGCAATTCCTGACTTGGCGGGAGAGGCTGCGCTTGGCTTGCTTGCTGCTCCTTCCCTCTGGCTCCAGCCAGGCTTACAAATTCATGGATATAAATTATCCTCTTGCTGAAGCCTCATTAACCTGGGGACTGTTTCCCAATTAGTGAAGAGGTCACACTTAGCAGTGTTCACCCACAGTTCAGTGGCTCAGCAGCTTCTTGTATATCTCAGGGCACTTTCGTTCCTCCTCATGACGACTCGGATGAGACTTGTTTCTCTACCTGCCCTTCCAACCTTCATGCCTTCAAAAGATGATGTCTCTTTTTATCCAAAACATACCTATTTGAAGATATGCATTCATTGTAGTTAATTAAGTTAATCAGTTAACCTCTGGGCTCAGGTTTGCAGGGAACATGGAGCGGCAGCAGACGGACAACCTGCTCAAGTCTCACGTCAGCGGCACCTACTTGATCCGGGAGCGGCCGGCCGAGGCCGAGCGCTTTGCCATCAGTATTAAGTGAGTGATAACTTCCCTTAGTAATTGAATAATTTATTGTTCCTCACTCATGGAGGACAAGATGGGGCTGGAGTGCATAGCTACGTTTTCTTGAGCGCCTTTACTGCCGTTGGCAGGTTCAACGAGGAGGTGAAGCACATCAAGGTGGTGGAGAAGGACAACTGGATTCACATCACAGAAGCCAAGAAGTTCGAGAGCTTGCTGGTGGGTTTTTGTCGCCCCTTGTACCACATGCATTGCCCCTGCCAGTCACACAGAGGATGGCAGAGACAGCCAGGTGCCTGTCCATCCTCCCCAGGAGCTGGTCGAGTACTACCAGAGCCACTCACTGAAGGAGAGCTTCAAGCAGCTGGACACGACACTGAAATACCCCTACAAATCTCGGGAGCGCTCTACCTCCAGGACCTTCACCCGCTCCCCAGGTAAAACCCAGCCTCTGGGGGCAGTTAAACCTGTCATGGGAAACCTCACCCTTCCAGCCAGGCGCAGGAGCACCCAATGAAGGGATTTACAGCTTTGCTGTAGCGCTTGAGTTCCTCAGTCTGCAGATAAATCATCTGCTTGGCTGGTGGCATTTTGAGGACCAGTCTCGCAGGAGGTGGTGGATTAGGGGGATCTGAGGGAGAGTTTTTGCTGGGGGAGGCTGGTTCCCCTCCTGTGGTTTTGGACCCTGTGCTCAGCTGTGGCCTGCCCATCCCTTGGTCCAGCCAGAGCATCCCGTCCACCCGCAGGTCGGGAGCAGGGATGTGATGGTCACTTAGTGGGATTTATCATGTCTACATGAGTTTCTTGTGCATGTGTTTTAATGGATCCAGTTCCAGTGTGACTTGTGGTTTAAATCCTTTAATGGAGATCACGGGTGAAATGGTAAGTCTGTGTCTAAAACAAAAAGAAGGAGGAAAAAAAATCAAAATAAATGGAAAGCAAAAATGCAGTAGGGCAAAAAGTTCTGTTTTGTCCAAAAGCCTGAGTGCAGAACTAACTACTCTGTGGGGAAGAAAAAAGAATTTGAAAGAATTTTCTCCATGGTATATTTAAAAAAGAATACCAAAGGAAGATAGGTTTTAAAAGTTGATTAAATATCCTTTGGTATGAAATACAACCATAGGCTAAATTTTGAGCCCCCACGCTGGCTGTGGGGCTGTGGCCAGATCTTCTGTCAGCTGTCCCAGCTCCAAGCCCCTGCACAAGACCCTCTGCATGCTTTACCTTGTATTTCTCCATCAGCTTTTAAAGCACTGTGCATTATAATATTTTTTTTTATTTCCTTTTTAATGCGTGTTCTGCCTCTTTCTGTTTCTCTCTAACCTCTTTGCAGCCTCCTGCGCTTCCTACAACTTTTCTTTTCTCAGTCCTCAGGGCCTCAACTTTTCTTCTCAGAGCTCCTCCAGTCCCTTCTGGTCAGGTACCAGTGCCTCTCCCTGCAGGAGAGACCTGCCACCATCCCCAGCTTGAAAGCCATCACCAGTGGGACCTGCGGGGTCCCCACTGTCCCTCCATCCCCACAGGGCAGTTCAGGGGGTCCCCAGGGCTGCCCTGGGGCACAGCCTGGGAATAAGTTAATTAACCACGGCTTGGCTGGGAGCAAAACACACCCCACCCTCTCCCCAAAATCAGGGCAGGGAGATGATGTTGCTATTTGAGAAAAGGGGCTAAAATTAATGAAAAAGTGGATCCAGCAGTTTGGGATCTCGTGGTGTACTTCAAGCTCAACTTGCTTATCCCCTGTGTTTCACCAAACGAGCATTGACATCGCACTGTCTCCCAGTCTGTTCCTCCTTGTTCTCAAGGACATCTCAGTGTCCAGCAGGTTTTGAGCTCTGGTATCCGAGGCTGCTCAGGAGCCCCTTGCTGAGGAGGCAGGGGGGGAACCTGAGCTGTCAGATTGTTTTGGGGCTCAGTCTCCCTGCAGAGAGTGCAGTGGTGCCCTGGCCTTTGAACCCCACTGATTTAATGTGCTACAGGCTGGTGTCATCCTCCCTGTGGAGGGGGAATCAGAGCAAAATCCTGCCAGTTTGCTTCTCCCCATTTAGGCAAAGCCACACCTGCCTTCCTTGATGCCGTGTTTGGGAAGAATGCTTAACTTCTCAAACATAAATCTGGGAATTTGAGATCATCTAACTGCATAGAAAGTGTTGCAGAAAGTAATATGTGCAGCAGTGGGCTCTGAGCAAGCTCCTGATGAAAGAGCTCAAAGCTGCCGTGATTCTTGCTCTGTTCTCCAGCCTGGCTGCCTGGCCAGGATGGACGAGCCCTCCAGTGACTGCACATTGTGTGTCTGGACTGTCTCCATCTCCATCCTCATCTCCTTCCATCCCGAGAGCTGAAAACCTGGGCAAAGCTTTTCCTCAGACTTAGTTCAACCTTGGTTTGCACGCTTTTATAATTGAAATTAATCCTCAGAAATCCTGGGTAAAAGGAGGGAGCTTCACTGAAACACAATGTCCCTTCAGGGTGGGTTTTTTTTTTTGCAAACTTCAAAGGAGGTGTGTTTTTCTCCTCCTCTGCCCATCCCATCCCTCCCTCTGTTGCTCTCCAGCCTTCTTCCTCCTGTCCAGACCTTGGGGCAGGAACACTGAGCAATACCCCTGCCTTCCCCACCTCACTGCTGCTCCTCCTTGTGCCTCCCCTGAGCATCCCCTGCCTGAAGTGATGGAGATCCGTGGTGCTGGGGCTGTGCCAGTGCTGCCAGGATGGCTCATGGGGGGCATCCTCCTCATTACAAGCTGTTGGTCAGCATTAGGATTTGCAGGGTGCTCTGGCACCGTTTGGTCTGTGATGGGGCCAAGTTTCCAAGGGCCCTGGGTGTCCCTGGAATGGGCAGAAGCAAGGAGGATCCAGGTTAGCAGCTTCTTCCTCCTCATGGCAAAACATACAGGATTTACTCAACAGGATTTACTCTCCTCTAAGAGAATTCATTCCTAATAACTCAGTTTTTGAAGTTGATGTGTGAAGTTTTTTGGTGCGTGGTTCCATCGGGTGCTGCGAGCTGTGCAGCAGCCAGACCTGCCGTTGTGAGCGGAACAGGATTTTTCCATGATTTCGTTGTTAGCGATTGTGTGCTCCTACGAAATCCTTTCTTTTACCACCTCACAAAAGCGCCCTTCACCCCAGAGAAGGCCCTCCTGGCAGAGAGGGGTTTCCCAGGCTCAGCAGGAGTCCCGTTTAACCCCGACCACCCCAGTCCATGCGAGCTGAGCAGTTCGGATGAGGTCGTTCCCTCCCTCCAGGCCACGGTGCTGCAATGGGAGCCGTGGTGGAAAACCCAGGTTGAACCTCACCAAGCTTTTCCCCAGGGCTTCAGCCGGTCCCACGTGGTGGGGGCAGCTCCCGACCCCTGTGCTTTGTCCCCTGGCAGTGTTCACCCCACGGGTCATAGGGACGGCGGTGGCTCGATACAACTTCGCGGCGCGGGACATGCGGGAGCTCTCGCTGCGGGAGGGCGACGTGGTGAAGATCTACAGCAGGATTGGCGGGGACCAGGGATGGTGGAAGGGGGAAACCAACGGAAGAGTGAGTGCATCGTGTCCTGTCCCGTTTCTGCGGCGCGCGGTCCTCCCCGCTGTCAGACAGCAAAAGGCATTCCCTCTCGCTCTTTCCTGGACCCTGGGTGGGCTGTCATCTCCTGAGAGCCACTGCCCTGTTGCCAGTTGGTGCTGTGTGACAGGGACAGCCATGCCTGGTGCACACAGGTGGATGGGGGCATGCAGTGGGTGGTGGGCAGTGTCTGAGTCTGCTCTTCCTCAAACCCGCACGTGGGGGGTGTATGTAGGAGTGGCTCTGCATTCCAGGAAAAGCAGCAGGCTAATGGCTTGGTCTGGTGTCCCACAGTTTGTAGCTCTGGGGGCAGATTCTTCATGCCCTGATCCCTTATATACTATGGGAAACCTGTGTGTATGGGTGTATAAGAAATGTAGAGGTGTTAGCTCTGTCCCAAATTAGGGTGACGGCTGACCACCATCACCGCTGTGGGCTCAGCCAGGACTTTGCAAATGGCTCACTGGGAAAAGCAGCTGGTGGCAGGGGAATAGTCCCAGTGACTTGGACAGGAGGTCCCTTATAGAACCACAGAACATCCTGAGTTGGAGGAGACCCAGAAGGTTCATCAAAGTTCAACTCCTGGCCCTAAAAACAACAGCAATCCCACCGTGCACCTCAGAGCATTGATTAAACACCCCTTGACTTCTGTCAGCCTTGGGGCCGTGACCCTTGAGCTTCCCAGACTCCAGCTCACCTCTCTGCATCCCCCACAGGTCGGCTGGTTTCCCTCGACGTACGTGGAAGAGGAGGGGGTGCAGTGACTGCGGGGATGTTTGGTGGAAGTCGTCGAGCGCCCAGAGCCGCTGCAGCCCGAGCACGCCTGTCCCGACACCCGCGGCTCCCCGTGAGACGCGGCCGGACGCCTCCCAGGAGCCTCCCAGGACTGCTCTCGCAGCCTCCTCAGCAATCCTTCCTCTGTACAGTGTGTGTGCACATGTCAGGGCCGCCCCGGCCCCGCTCCTGTTCCATGTATAGAAGATTGATGGTCTGTCGGATAACGTCGGTGTCGCAGCTGCGGAAGAGTCCCGGGAGCTCCCCCTGCACGGACAGAGCTCAGAGACTCTGGGGGGGTCCACACCTCTCTTTTGAAGGTGTTTTAAAAGCCACCGTGCTGCTGGTGGTGGTGGTGGTGGGAGGGGTGAGGCTGAAGGTTTGTGCGTGGGTGTGCCAAGGTGAGAACTGGGGGGTTTCTAAGGGGAGGGAGCAATCCAGCCCCAAGGAGACAATGCAGACCCCCTGCCCACAGCACTCGGGTGGGCTCCCCGGGTCAGGATTTTGGCAGTGTCCCTGGCAGCTGTGCAGGCAGGGCGAGGGGCAGGGCAGAGACACCCTGAGGAGGGGGCTGTTGCTTGGCTCTGAAGGGATGTCAGCTGTGAAACTATTTTGACCATCAGACATGGGCTGGAAGTGGATCTTCAGATCAGACAGGAGGGGAAAAGAGCTGCTTTGGCGTCCCCAGGCCTGTTTTCTTTACAACCACCTCAGTCCCAGCAGCCTTGCTGCAGCTGGAGGGGGCTGCCCAGGGTGCAGACTGGTCCCACTGGTGAGAGCAGGAGGTCTCAGCACGTTGCAGGACTGGAGATGTGCTTTGCCAGACAAGGGCTTAGGAGGCCACCAAGACACCAGGTACATGCAGAGGAGCGTGTGTCCCTGGGTCTGTCCTCCTCTCCCTCCCACCAGGACCCCCCTAAGCCAGGCTGATTTTTTTTGCAGCCACAACAATGTCCCACCTCGCTGAGCTCAGGGCCAACCCACCTGAGTAAGGGCTACGGTATCAACTCCTGATTCCTCTCCCTGAGTTGTGAAAGCATCTCTTCTTCCCAGCTGTGTGCACTTTTGGGGGCTGTGAGCATTGCCCCCTCTCTTCCTCCCAACAGGCTGTTACTGCTGCTGCTGTCAAGTAAAGGTCCGTCTGTTTTGACATTCCTGCTGTGTCCTGAGCACCATCTGTCTGAGTCTGTTCGTCCCAAAGTATGGAGTTGCCGGCTGGAAATCCCAGCCCTCGTCTTCTGCCGGGGGCTGGCTTTGCTCTCCCACTCCAGAATTCCCTTCCAAAGGGCAAATATGAACAAATACACCTGTGGGAGTGTGACAGGGAACAGCTTTCCTGTATCTGAGCCCCAGGTGCTGCCCTTCAGCTTCCCTGAACAAGTAGCATTTTGAGCTGGTGCTTCCATGCCCTGACTTTGTTCCCCTGGGGCTCGTGGTGGTCCTGCCGTGTTCCCAGTGTGGGTCTTGGCATTGTGGGAGATGCCAACATTGGATGGATGAGCAGTGCTGATGCTCTTGGTCCCTGGCACAGGAGTACCCTGGCAGCATCCAGGTGGAGCAGCAGTGCCATGCTCAGGATAAGAAATAGAAATTTGGGACTCTGAAGGATAAGGGAATGATGTTAACTTGGGAATTACATGCTGTTGCTCAGTGATAAGTCCAGAGCCAGCCTATTTTGCTTCCCATTCCTCCAGGAGCTCTGTGAGTGTCCCCATTCAGGGTGCCACGGGGGAGTGGGGTGGGTTCAGCAGAGTGTGGCTGGAGCAGATGACCACCATGGGTCTGCTTGGTGAGATGATGGGAATATGAGAGGGCTCAGGGCTTTCCCAAGGTACTGTTTGGTGCTAATCCCTCCCAGCCCCTTGGTGCTCAGCTTAGAGGAGAGCTGGCAGTGCCCTGCTCCTGTGCAGAGCAGAGGGCCCTGTTCCCATCCTGGGGGCCGTGTTGGAGCTGAGGGTGCGTTTGGGTGGATGGGACACACACAGACACGTGACAAACTCACGATGGCTCATATTATGCCTCAGATCCTAAAGCCTTACAGACCCTCCCTTTAACGTGGCCAATTTTGTGAGGTGGCGAGGTCATCCCCTCTGGGAGAGCACGTGCCTGTCACAGGGACCAGGACACCTCTGTCCCTCGTGCCCCAAAGGGATCCCCAACCTCTTCCTGCGCTGCCCTCCCAGCCCTGCCAAACTCCCCTTCCCTCCAGAGAACTCTCCCTCTTGTGTTTACTGGTGTAAGAAACTTGTTAAAAAAAAAAAAAAAAGATTGTTTTGTTTGTAAGTAATTATTCAGCCATTTGCCACAAATATATCTGTGAATAAGAAAGGGAAATGTTGTTTTTTTTTTATGATGGCGAGAAAATTGTATATATATTTTAGTTCATCGCAGATCATTCGAAATTGCAATGGGATACGTTGGAAAATAATATGTAAATTCCTTGGTTTTTTTTTCCTTTGCACTGCACTAACTGGGGTAGGGTGGAGGGGGTTTAAAGATAAAAACTGTTTATGAAATAGTTTATAGCTGGGAATTTGGAAATCATTTGGAATAGCTTGTAATGCTGGAATAGAAACTTTAGCTGCTACTTAGAAACCCTTTTGCATGTGGTTTTTCCCAGACCTTTTTAAGTTACAATACATCAAATTCCACAACGAAAAAAAAATAAAGTGTAATTTTGCTGATAGGTTTTTTTTTCCTTTCCCCAGCCATGGTTTTTGCTGTGCCAGAGGGCTCGGGATCGTGTCAGGGTCCTTGTCACTAAAGCCCCCTTGGCTGTGCTGGGGCTGGAGGGGTGGCTTGGCCCATCCAGGAAGGGCAGGTGCTTATGGGGATGGATCCTTCCTGATTCCTGATGCGAACAATAAGTCCTCATGCCCTTCCAGACCTCTGAGTAGATCCCTCCTGCGTTGCTTGTCGGGTTCCTTCACCCCATTCCTGGAGCAGCAGCGACCCAGGCAGTTGTCCTCTGCTCCATCCAGGCAGCTTTCCTGGGGCTTCTCTCCTGCAGGACGACAGAAGGACGATTTTCCATGGCTGTTAATCACTCCTGAATATCATATTCCAGAATCCCATTTGGCCCTGCAGGCAGCAGCATATTCCAGAGCAAGAAGTTACGCAGTTGCTTATAAAATATATGAGGCATTGCTGGAGGCTTCACCCCGAGCTGCTTGTGAGCTCTGTCCCTGTGAGCTGCCATGTCCTTTGATTAAGAACATTAATTTTTTTCCCTGCTCTTGGAGTCCCCAGTGCTTCACTTTTTGCAGGGTCAGCTGGAAGGGCAAAGAGTGAATGTGTTTTACATGGAGAAGAAGGATGTGAGCTGGTCACTAAATTTTGGAGGCTGTTTTGGGAAGATGCTGCTCAGCCAGCTATTTCACCTTGGTCCAGGTGATGACCCTGCTGGGATAATCTCCTTCCCTGCTATTGCTGTTCAGTGTAAGAGGAGCTCTCCATCACACACCGCATGTGAAATGTCAGGTTTTG
Source organism: Lophotriccus pileatus (assembly GCA_035583135.1). Classification (NCBI taxonomy): domain Eukaryota; kingdom Metazoa; phylum Chordata; class Aves; order Passeriformes; family Tyrannidae; genus Lophotriccus; species Lophotriccus pileatus. The sequence goes on from JAWWES010000038.1 coordinate 3,583,034, forward strand.
GTACCTGGCTGCTCTTCTGATGGTGGTGAGTGTCAGCCTAGCCCTTAGTGGGTCTGGCATCGCCATCAGGTGGCCACAGCACACTACAGCCTGGGACCAAGAGCTGGTAAATGCAAAAATCTGCTTCTATTTGACATCCCGCCTCTGGGAACATCCGTGCCAGCCCAGGGGCTGGGGGTATTTAACCCTTGAGTGGTTGGAGCTGGCAGGTGGGTGCCTCAACAGCGACTTCCCTCGGCTTCGTGCCCAAACCCTCCCCTGGGGCTTGCATCGATGCGAGGTCTGATGCCTGAGGAATAAATGGGGCATTTATCCAGCATGCCCAGCCATGGCCAGGTGCAGTAACCAGACCAGGAGCAGCATTCCAGGGGCACTGACAGGAGAATAAATCTCCATCCGTGGCCAGCACAGCTGGCTCCAGCCCTGCACAGCCCCTGGCCTGCCCCAGGAGAGGGGATGCACCAGGCACAGGGTTTTATTTATTACTATGATTTTCCCCCCAGCAAGAGCAGCTGCTGCCATAATCCCCCCCACCAGCCAGGCTGAGCAAACACGGCGGGGGGAGTGGTTGCTTTGCTGGCTGCCCTCTGTGAACAGCAGGTCCTGCTCCTGCTGCAGGGTGACAGCCACCCGTGGTGGCCCTGGGGCTGGCCCTCGAGCACGCCCCATGGCCACGGTGACCTGTGACCGGCCAGCGTGTGGCCACCTCCCCCTGCCACGGCTGGGGCCGAACTCACGTGCCAGATCCCAAAACAAGGGGCCGAACCGCTGTGCCATGGGGTTGCCAAGAGGAAGAGCTCTGCCCAGCAGGACTGTGTGGGATCCAGCTGCCCTTGGCTTGGGGTCGTGTCCTGGTAATGCTTTCTTGAGCCCCGTTTCGGGTGGTGGTGCAGAGGTGAGCTCAGCTCTGCCCGTGCAGCTCCGGTGGGGATGAGGATGAGGATGAGGATGGCCCAGGCACTGCTGGCCGTGGCTCCACAGCACGCCTGGCTGGCTCAGCCCTGCATTAGCCACGTTTTCTGTGACCTAGAAAACTCCAGCTGGCGCACACAAACCACTGTGCTCCTTATTTTAGAATTAACCTAAAAACTATAGAGGAAGATTAAACTGGCATAAGCTCCCTCTACATTGGACTGGCCATCACAAAAAATAACCACCCTTGTTCCTTCTCTGGAGTCACATTAGGGCTCGGAGGGGCTGTAGCAGCTGCCACTTTCCCCACTGCCTGTCCTGAGCTCTTGCTGCTGAACACAGACTTGGGCTTGTATTGTTCTAGGTCTGGTCTAACCCAAAGGTCATATTTATAATTAGGACACGCTGATGAAATGGTTCTGGCCTGTCAAACAGAAACACCCCACTGCAAACAGGAGTTTAGACTTGTTTGCAGCTCTGTGGTTATTCTGAACAATTAGTCCATGAAGAAGTCTGGAGGAATTGGGGCCCTCTTTAAAGCTGAGAAACTGGTTTTATATTTGGGGGAAGGAGAGGAATGCTGCTGGAGATGGGCTAATGCTGGAACAAGTGAACCCCTCTGCTCCTATTCAAACCCTTCCCAAACTGGAGAAATTTGGATGCAGGCTGGGTACCACAGCGTGTTCAGTGGGAAGAGCAGAGGTGTGGGATGGGTGGGAGGCAGTGAGGGGCACTTTGTAGGGTCAGGTTGCTGCTGGATGGTAAAACCCCCCCAAAACACCATTCCTGGGCTGCTCAGGGCTCTGGTGTGATGCTGCCTGAGGGACCACAATGCTGCTGGGACCCCAATCCCTCCCAACCACCAGGCAAACCCCAACTCCACCCCAACTTCTGCTTCTTTGAGATACCAGAATGAGGCCCTTCAGGAGAACTTGTGTGTCCTGCCCAAACAGGCCCTAATTCCAGGGGTGAGTCCTGAGCAGGGGGAATAATAAACCTTCAGGTTGAGAGATCTAAATCAAGCATTTATTTTCCTACCCCACTTTAAATTAATTTTTTTTTTTTTATGTTCCCGCCTTCACTTAGCACCCTTGGGTCTGGCTTAGGAAATGTGTAAATTCATTTTAATTCTGCTCTGAAAGCGTAGCCGCTGGGAACTGCGGCAGGAGGGTCAGATGGTGCCTTTCCTCGCCGTGTTTGCTCTCTGGCATCCAGCTGACGACTCCAGCCAGGAGGCTGCGAGTCCCCCTGGCCCCAGCTGGGCTGTTTGTTCTCTGCTGGGCACCGAGCCGGGGAGAAAAGCAGCATTTTTCCTCCCTGTTTTGAATTTCTCCTCCCTGCTGGACTTTTTGTCTTGGTTGAGGAGCAGCTCAGCCACGAGAAGGGGTAAGAAGGAGCTTCTCTTTCCCTTCCTCCCGGGCTGGCTCTGCTCGCCTCCGGTTGCTGGTTAATATTTTTTTGCAGCAGGGGCAGAAGGGACGGAAGGGGAGGAGGAGGAGGAGGAGGAGGAGAGCATCGGAGGAAGGCAAGGGGCCCCACAGCCATCACGGCAGGAAAGCCAGCCTAAGTGAGCCTCGCTGGTGAGTGGATCCCGGTGGGAATGTGCCGTGGGCTGTCCGGGAAACTCCTGCGGTGTCACGGGGTTTCCGAGTGGGAGTTTGCAGCTTGGCTGGGCTGGGGGGGACTGTGGGGGGACAGTGAGTGTTTTGGAGGCCACGTGGCAACACGTTGGGGGTCTCAATGGGGTGATCTATGGGACAGCCCTGGCCATGGCTCATGTGGGAGTGGGACAGTGCTGGCCTGTGAGACTGCACTGGACCCCCTTTGTACACCCAAAACCGTGTGCCAGGAGTGAATCCTGAGCCATGTCCTCAAACAGGACCTGCATGCAGGGTCCACAGGGGTTGCAGTGTCTGCAGGCAGGATCTGTCCCTATTTCCACCCCCAGCAGCTATTGCACCACCCTATGATAGGGAGCAAACCTGGCACCTTCGTCGTGGCCAAACAGCTCCTGAATTCCAGGGGGGGAGAAAACAAAGTGGTTTCTGGAGGCGTGAGCAAACACAGGGTCGATGTGCCCTGGGCATTACCAAGCCCCCTTTTTAAGGGGGGGACCCTCCAAAGGTTGTCTGGGAGCTGCACACACGTGCAATGGGGATCCCATTTCCCAGGGGCCCTGGGGCTCGTTTAACCCCTGCTCAGCACCCAGAGATGCTGCTCCCACACACGGAAGCAGTGGTGAGCTGAGCAGCCAGGCTGTCTGGGGATCCCTACCTGTGCCAGAGAGATGATTTTGGGGTCTGCAGGTGGAGATGTCCTACGTGAGCTGTGCCTTGAGGGCAGCTGCCCCCCGCCTGGCAGCCCCCTGGAGGAGCCCCCGGCCCTTCAGCAGCGCCACGGGACCCACGGCCAAGAAGAGCGTCCCGTACCAGAAGACCCTGAAGGAGGAAGGCCCCGGGAGCGGGGAGCCCAGCCGGCCCCCGCCGTCCTCGGCCGAGGTGGTGGTGGTGGGCGGGGGCAGCCTGGGCTGCCAGACCACCTATCACCTGGCCAAGCTGGGGGTCACCAACGTCGTGCTGCTGGAGAGGGACCGCCTGACCTCGGGCACCACTTGGCACACGGCTGGTGAGTGGGTGCTGCCCGGGGTGGGCGCTGGGATGCCCGTGATTTGGGATGTGCCGTTGTCCGTGGAGTGAATCCATTGCACGGGCTGCGTCTGGATGAGCTGGAGAGTTTGGGCTTTAAATGGGGAGAATTCCAGCACTTCTGGTTTTCCTTTTTTTTGTTAAACATCCCCCCAAAATATTTTTTTTTTTTAAGGTTCATGTGGCCACAGGAAAAGGAAACATTTTTTTTCCCACTGTTTTTCCTTTCCTTCTTTAAGCCACTTTTTTTGGGGGGGCAGGGAGTAGGAACTATATAAGCTCTTTAGTGTTTCGTCACTTCTGGGGTCGTCCACTCTCCTTTTTCCCATTCATTTAATGCCCAAGGAAAACAGAACCCGGTGGTTTGTAGCTCTCCCACGTATCCACGAGATGGAGCAAGAGCCCCGCAGGGTGACGCGTGACACGCGTGGGATCCCGGGGCTCCCTCTGCGTCCCACTCCGGGTGATGGAGGGGTGACAGAACGCCTGTCCCACCCGTGGGCTGTGTGTGTGTGTCCCCAGGTCTCCTGTGGCAGCTGCGTCCCAGCGATGTGGAGGTGGAGCTGCTGGCGCACACGCGGGATGTGGTCAGCCGGGACCTGCCGGCGGAGACGGGGCTGCACACGGGCTGGGTGGAGAACGGGGGGCTCTTCATCGCCTCCAACAAGCAGCGCCTCGACGAGTACAAAAGGCTCATGTCGGTAGGGAGAAGCCCCTCTGTGTGTCACCCACCTGGGTGGGGTGCAGGAGGTGGCATTTATTTGGGAGCAGGGCTGGGGTGTCCTCAGGTCTCCGAATGTCCCATCCCTCGCTGCCTCCCCACCCAGAGAGCTGCGAGTGGCCTGGATGTGCTTCCAGGGCAGCCTCCTGACTTCCATAAGGCTGCCAAAATCTGGCAAAATGCTCCAAAGTCAGCAAAAGTAAATCCAGCCATGGATTTTTGACCATTCAGGTAGTGGCAGCATCATTTTTCCAGCTGCACGGGCAGCAATATGGGGCCAAATTCCCTGAAATCTGAGCAGACCATCCCATCCCACACTGGACTTAGGGTTTGTTTTGGTGCAGCAGTTGCCTCACCAGGGTGATGAACATATCCTGGGGGTCTCCTCCTCCTCCTTCTCCAGCAGCAAGTGATGAGCAAAGCTTTTGTTTCCTGCTTCAGCTCCTGATTTTCTTGTCCATTGGCAGCTGGGGAAGGTGTATGGGGTGGAGTCCTACGTCCTGACCCCGTCACAGACCAAGGACCTGTACCCACTGATGAACATTGATGACCTGTATGGCACCCTGTACGTCCCCAAGGATGGCACCATGGATCCAGCTGGGACCTGCTCAACTCTTGCCAGAGCAGCAACTGCCAGAGGAGCTACGGTAGTTCTTAATTAGTAATTGCTCATTAATACCTCTTGATCCTGGGAGGAGATTTTGTCCCCTCCTTCTCCATCTCCTTTCCCACTAAGGCAGAACTGCTCCTGCAGAATCAGATCTTTCCCAAGAAGAATGTTGTCCTGTTGGTTGGGTCACAGTGACAAAGCTGGCACAGATTTCCTAAACCATGAGGTCCAGGAAAAATATAGGGTGGAAAAAAGACTTTTAGGAGCAAGACAAGGCACCCAGGGCAGGGAGATGGCCATTGCCAGACTGCTGCTTGGAATAATTCTTTCCCCCAGTCTGGGGGCTGGATGTCAGGTGAGGTGGGCTGTCCCCCTGCCCTTGTGACTCTGCTGCCCTTCCCGTGCCACCAGATCATTGAGAACTGCCCCGTCACCGGCATCCAGGTCAGGGCTGATGATTTCGGGGTGAAGAGGGTGTATGCAGTGGAGACAGCCCACGGGACCATCCAGACTCCCTGCGTGGTGAACTGTGCAGGTACGGGGGGAAGACGTGGGATGGGGGCTGGACTCAGGTGGTGGCTTTGCACCCTGTGGGCCGGCAGGTCCGCGGCACTCCTCGCCCCCTCGTCTGGGTGGGCTGCAGGACAGCTTTCTGGGGGGTGTGGAGGACGGATGGGGGCTCAGCACGGGGTTGCTCTCTCGGCAGGTGTGTGGGCACGAGCCCTGGGCCGGCTGGCCGGCGTGCACGTGCCGCTGGTGGGGATGCATCACGCCTACGTGGTGACCGAGCGCATCGAGGGCATCCAGGTCAGCGCTGCAGGTCGGCTCCTCTGCTCTGGGGGCAGTGCTGGTGAGGCAGGAAAGACCCCCCCCTTTCCTGGGACTCCCAGACCTGTGGGACCCCACTGTGTTCCTGCCTTCAGCGTGGGCAGGTGCTGCCCTTGGGGGAGGTGCACACCTCGCAGGGCTGTCAGACCGCCTTGAACAGAGTTAGAGTTAATATTTAACAGTGTTACAACCAGCAAGATACTTCTTTTTTTTCTTTTCTTTTTTCTTTTTTTTTTCCTCAGTAGAATTGTTATAGCATCTCTGCTGTGCTTGGGTGTCTGACAGCAGCATTCACAAAGATCCCAAACACTTTCTGACCAAGCCCCAGTCCCAGCAGGCAGAGGTGTAGCTCTCCAAGCATTTCTAAACTGCCCCAAAAATTCTGTTCCTGCCATCCAGCTACGCAGAATCGCTCAGGAGTTGAAGGAGGCTTCATTCTCTCAGACACCATCGCTTTGAGGGTGACACATTAATTAGTTTCCATCCCACTGACACAGTCTGTGTCTGACCTTTCAGTATGAGGTGCCTCATTGTAAAAAGTGCTGTCTGTGATTACATTTCTATCCCAGTAACTCCACTGCGCTGCGCACAGAAAGAAAGACTTTTCAGAGAAGAGGCTGCAGCTTGCAGACCTCGGTGCCTCTTGTTCAATCCACCTAATTCCACTTGTCAACATGGATTGCAGTAGGCCCTACAGCAGTATTTCCATGTTATCTAAATGTTTCTCCATCCATTATTCAGGAGAACAAATCCCTCATTCTTCGCGCACCGCTGCCCGCGTGTTGAGCTGCCGCCTCCTCCTGCAGAGGCGGGTGGTGGAGGAGTGATGTTTTCTGAGCTAGGATCAACCACGGGGGCTGCTCTGGCTCCCCCAAGCATCCCCAGTGCTGCTCACGTGTCTGCATAAGCCTGTGGTTTCACCAGCTTTGCTGGAGCTGAGCTGGGGCGGCTTCCTCTTGGGTCAACATGGGCACCCAAATTTCGGGGCTGAGGGAACACCCAGGGAGTCATTGCTGCTCCCATCCTCGGCAGGTCACTGCTGCAGGTGCCCACCCTCTGTCCTGGACCTCCATCTCGTGCAGGGGTGTCCTCACAGTTCTCACTCCCCTCTCACCCCTCCACTCCCTCTGCCCGTTTTTCAGAACATGCCAAACGTTCGCGATCACGACGCCTCGGTCTATCTCCGTCTCCAAGGCGATGCCCTTTCCGTGGGTGGATATGAGTCAAACCCCATCTTCTGGGAGAAGGTGAGCAGTGCCAGGAGGTTTTCGGGGGGAACAAGGCAGATTTCCAGGGAACCCACCTCAGAGGGATGGGTACAGGCGTGAGGGCCTCAGCCCTTGAGTTCTGTGGGTACCAACCTCTGTGGGGCTGGTGGGGAAAGCACAGGAGAGCATCTTCCCTTTGGGTCTGCCTGTGGCACAGATAGGCAATACAGAGACAACAGGAATGAGATGAAAAGGCTGGGCTGGGGAGATTCAGAGGCCACTGTGCATCATCCCTTTATCCAGGTGCAGGTGCCAGAGCTGAGAGGTTCTTACAGCAGCAGCTGTGCTCTATTCTGTGTCCTGATTCCTGTTTCCCACCTTCAGGTATCTGAAAAATTTGCTTTTGGCCTATTTGACCTGGATTGGGATGTTTTCATGCAACACATCGAAGGTGCCATCAACAGAGTGCCAGTGCTGGAGAAAACGGGCATTAAATCCACTGTCTGTGGGCCAGGTAACGTGGCTGTGGTGGCACCAGAGTGGCTGAGTTCCACCCAGGAGCTTGCTGGAGGCAAAAGGAAACTTCATAACCTTGGGGAAAAGAAAACTCTCTGGAGGCAGAGAAAGTGCTGGTGGTCTGGCTGCAGTGGTGTCATCTTCCAAGGGGTGGCATTCCAGGCTTAGCCTGGGTGGAGAAATAGAATCGTAGATTCAGAGACTCGCAGAATGATTTGAGTTGGACAGATCTTTAAAGATCATGTAGTTTCAAATCCCCTGCCATGAGCAGGGACACCTTCCACTGGATCAGGTTGCTCCAAGCTCTGTCCAACCTGGCCTTGAACACTTCCAGAGATGGGGCAGCCACAGCTTCTCCAGCTAACCTGTGTTAGAGGCTGACCACACTTATTGTTAATAACTTCTTTCTTATAATTTCTTATAATCTTATAGATTTCTTATAATCTAAATTGACCCTTTAAAACAATTTCCCTGGGGAGCTTTTTGCCTTGGTCCAGTCTGGGTGTGAATAGCACAGATTTACAGCCATTGTTGTGGTCACTGGACTGGAAAATTGAGGGGCAGGTTTTTTTCAAGCAGTGGCCATTGTTTTACCAAGTGCTATCTTACATAATTATTTTTACTACTTTGTTCTGGGCCAATGACATTAGATTCACCTAGATTTACATCCTAGGCTGTCTGGTGTGGAGTTAAAGGCCACAGTATTGCCTCAGTGGCAGCTGGAGGTGATGCCAGCCATCGAGCCCGAGCCCTGCACACTTGGTTTGGCCTTAAAATCCACTATATGCTTAAAAAGAAACTGTAATAAAGCTCTTTATCCTGAAGCACTTTAAGGGAAACCCTTGAGGCCCTTATGGTTGTGTGAGGGGAAAGTAGGGCACATCTCCTGCCCCGTGGCTGATCAAACATGACGTGTACAAGGTGGAGACCTTGGCCCTGGGTCCGGTGGTCTGATTACACTGCGGTGTGAGCAGAGCTGGTGGAGAGCTGGCTTCTGGTAGATGAATGTCTACCCTTTGTAGTACAGAAATGTCATTTCCAAAGGGTCAGCTCTCCTCCTTTTTTCCTCCTTGACTTAAACCAGCAGTTTGTGACAGCTGAGTCACGCTGGGCTGAAGCAATTAGCCAAGGCTTGTCCTCTCTGCCGTGGGTAACAGTGCCAAGGTCCCTGGGAGCCCTCACTGTCCATCCCAGGGCAAAGTCAGCTGGGCTGGAAGGAAGGGGAGGTGCTTTGGGTGTTGCTCCATTAACTCAGTGAGTTTGTAACCTGGTGTATCAGTACGGGGATATTGGCTCATGAGGAGCTGCTCCGGTGACAGTGGAAATGTTCTGGCTCTGCTCTTGCCTTCTCCAGGGATCATGGGAAACAAGCTGGGCATTGCTGAGGGAGGAAGGACCAGACTGAACTCAGTCTTCCCTCTCTCCTTTCATGTGGATGGATGAACCACCATAAAACAGGGAGGAGGATTGCACCCCTCTGTCAGGGTGCTTTGCTGTCCTCTTCAGTGAGGATTTGCATAGGGACTGTGGCTGGTGGCCCTGTGGAATAGCATTGGCAGCAGGAGACATCATTAGCACAGGAATCTGGGGAGACAGCAGCAGCAGTCCCTCAGCTGAACAAAGTAGCTCAAAGTCATGAGATTTCCCAGCAGAACTCAGTGAAGGTGAAATACAGTCATCATGAAATGTGGCTCAAATGTTGAAAAGGCAACAAACAGATCAGTGTAGCCCCCTTGACTGGGGGACTGGGAGACAGAAAGAGCTCTCACAGTGCCTCATGCAACTTCTGTTGGGGGATTCATTTTGTTTCGCAAATTTTCAGTCTAACTCCCAGTCTGGGAAGTGTTTGGTGTTGGTTCAGTTCTGGTCCCATTGATCATTTTGGGAGCAGGATGAGGTCAGCACAGAAAGCTGCAGGAAACCTGCTCCTGAAGTGTGTGATGTGTCCTCAAAAGCCTGTCCTGGTCCCACTGGCACATCCCCTCTGTCTTGCAGAGTCGTTCACAGCTGACCACAAGCCGCTCATGGGGGAAGCTCCAGAAGTCCGAGGGTTCTTCCTTGGCTGTGGCTTCAACAGCGCTGGTAAGAGAGACCCAAAGGAATCACACCTTGGGCATCACATCCCAGGCAGAGCCCAGCACCCACAGCTGTGCTTGGCCTTCTGGCCTCATCTGTATCCTCATCTCTTCCCCCAGGGATGATGCTGGGAGGCGGCTGTGGCAGGGAACTGGCTCACTGGATCATCCACGGGCGGCCGGAGAAGGACATGTACGGCTACGACATCAGGCAAGTCGCCCTGCCCGCCCCAGGCCTCCTTCACTGACACCCCTCCATCCTTGGGGACAGCTTCACGGCAGGACTGGCTGCTGGCATCGGGAGTGGGTGTCCTGGCAGCGCCTGTGCCACCGCCTGCGTCCCTCCAAGGAGCTGGAATCAATTACACGCGGTGGCTTTAATGAATTTACAGCGGGGGTTTATCTCATCCGCCTCATTCCACTTCTGCTTCCACCAGGCACAAGGAGATTGCGGTGATGGGGAAGGACGGGCTAATTACGTTTGGGTTTTGTTGTTGTTCAATTAGTGCTGTGCCTAATCCTCTAAGTTAATAATCGAGGGGGATGATTTCAACAGCAGAAAGATTAGCTTTGCCCCCCTCACGGGCCGTGAGTTTTGACTGTGCAGATGTTGGCTCAGTAATTGCTTTTGACTTGCTTGATTATCTTTGGTTGGGTTTGGGCTTTCTTACAGGTTGCTGTTAGTGACAGCAACCACCTTGTCAGGGACAAAGCTTTGAAAATGCTGTTGCTTTAGTGCTAAAGCTGTAAATGCCCCCACGGACTCAGGCTGGGGGAGTGGGGTGTTGGAGCCTGCAGAGATCAGTGGGAGATGCCTCCAGCTCCCTTCTTTTACCAACTGAGCTAGGGATGGGATGGAGTGATGGAGAAATCCCCAGGCTGGACAGGCCCTGGGTTGGCACCACCACAGCCCTTTCAGGGTGACCCCAGCCCCGCTTAGAGCAGCCAGGATCTTTCCATGCCTTGCACCTGGATGGAGCATCCCCCATATCACATCTGCCCTGTCATCAAGCTGTCAGTCCCATTTTTTTTTCCTTTGGCTGATGATTACTAAGCTCCTCTTTAAATAACTCCCTTTTCTGCACATTTCAATATTTATCCTCTCAAAACACTCGCTTGTAAATATTTCATCTGGCAGCTGTTGCCCGCTTGCTGCTGTCAAAAATTCAGCGTGTTGGTGAAGGGGTCGGGGCTGATGGGGCAACCAAGGGTGCCAGTGACACGCCATGTGTCACCTTCTACTTGTCCCCTGACAGCAGAAGAGGTAGCTGCTCTCACACAGAGCCCACGGCTGCTTTTGGGGAGCATCACTTGCACTGCTTGCAGAGCTCAGCCCCGGTGCCCTGCCTCTCCTCTGAACCTGGGCAATGAGGAGGGAAGTTCAAAGTATCATTTTAAAATACCCTAGAAATGATATTTTTTCTTGCTTTTTGTCCCCTGCCTGCCTCCCTTTCTCCAGCCCCAGGAAAGGTGCCACAGTGCCCAGGGCAGCTCTCCATGAGTTATAGGTCTCTGGTAATAACAACCTGAGCGTGTGCTGAGCTGGCACATTCCTTCAAGGAGCTTTTCTGTTTGAAAGATGAAAATATGTCAAACGAATTTAAAATGATTTGGGTTTTATTTATATTTCAGCCTGGGGAGAATTGGATGAAAAATGTAAAGAATGTCCAGGGCTCCTTCCCTCGTTGGGCTGCGTTTGAACCCAGAGTGTGCTCTGAGGCTGGCGGGGCAGAATTAACCTCAAGTTTCATTGTTTTTGCTATTCCCCCACTCCAGAAGGGATGTATTCTGCTCCCAGTTGCTCTGGGGTAGGGCTGGGAGCTGGATGGGGGCACTGGCTCTGATGGCCAGCACTGTGGCATGGCCAGCACCAAGCCCTGCTCAGTTCCTCTGCTCTTCTACCCGTGAAACTGGTGCAGGAAATGGCAATTTTAAACCTCAGCAGCTGCATCCACATCTGGCTCTGGTCAAGAGGAGGCACCCCAGGAGCTGCTGGGCCCATTGGGACGCTGCTCTCTCCCTGCCTTCCAGGAGGTTCCACCACTCCCTCACCGACAACAACCGCTGGATCCGGGAGCGCAGCCACGAATCCTATGCCAAGAACTACTCTGTCGTCTTCCCCCACGACGAACCACTGGCAGGACGCAACGTGAGGAAGGACCCCCTGCACGAGGTGAGGACATTTGGCCATGTGAGGAGCAATGGGAGACCCTCACAGCATCCTTGCAGCAAAAAAAGAGGTCACAAGGAGTGGCTGCAGCTGTATCGCTCCCCAAAAGCGTCGTGCTGCATCTGCGCTGCCATCCATCCATCCCAGGGAGATCCCTGCCAATCCCAAAGCTCACTGAGTGCACACTGTGAGGGTGCTGGGGCCATGAACAGTTTAATGGTAGAGATGCCAGGCTTTCATTTAATATTTAACTTGGCAAAATGGCTTAAGAGGTCGGTGATGACCACTGGGCAAGGGAAAAGTGGAGAGGAGTTCAGAGGCTGAGTCGATTCACTGCCAGCCCAGCTCGGGGGCAGCTGCCAGGGCTGAGGATGCCAAATGCTCACAGGAATGAATCTTCTGCCACTGCTCACCGTGTCCTGCTCACAACTCAGCAGCAGCTTCTCCCCAAAACAGAGGCCAGGACATAAGGAGGGATGTGGAGAGAGTGGGGAGCAGCTGTGCCTGTGCAGAGGTGGTTTTGCCAGCACCTGCTAAGTGTTTTTACTCCCTGAAGCCACCAACCAGGGCTTCCCCCTACTCCTACCTTTGCCAGCCACTTGCTTGCACAAATCTCTGTAGGTGAGCACCCTTTAGATGTAGCACTTGAGAGAAAAAACCCAGTTTCCAGCATTTTGCAGCACCAGCAGCATCGCAGACACTGCAGCTCAGAGCCCCCCGAGGTGCTTGGAGTGCCTCAGCATCAGTGTCTTGTCCCACCACAGCCCCAGCCCCAGTCCTGGCAAGGAGCAGCCACATTTCCCAAGCCCATTTCTGCCTGTCTCTGATTCATATCACACCATCCCTCTTCCAGAGAGCAGAGGCTCCAGCAGTAAAACAGACATCCCTGCCCTCCAGCCCCCGGTGTTTGGTTGACAGCTCAGTTGTTTTCTGTCACTGAGGATGCAATTTATTTTTTAATAGCATGTCTAATAAGCAATGCCCATTTGACTGACAGCCTGGTATTTATCCATGTAGCTCCAGAACATGTGCTGTGTTTTATAAATAGGCACTGAATCATTTCTGAAATGTTCAACAAAATCTATTCTTTTCTGAACAGAGGCCCCAAACAAAAATATCTTAATGGATCCCTAATTAATTGCGTGCAGAGAGATTTTCCTGAGAGCACAGAGGAGGAATGAGAAGGTTGCTGTACAAATCTTAAATGTTGTTATATAATTACTCTGTAAACATCAGGGGGAATCTTGCTCTGTGGATGTAGCATGTCTCAGTCAGTAATTCGGGCACCTTAGCACAGGTTTCTGGGGGTGCACAGCTGGGCTGCCCAAATGCTGCCTCTTGACTACCCTTGAGGCAAATACCCTTCTTGGAGGGGGGGGATAAAAATCAGGCAATTTGCAGGCAAGTTTGGCACTGTCTTAAATGACAAACTGCAGCGCTGATTTTGGCTGCTGACAGCCAAAGCCAAGGGGTCACCAGTCTGATCTGGAGCACGAACCCGCACTTGAGGAGGGCAGACTGGATGCTGCTCAAAAAAGGAGTGAAAAGGCTTTTTAAAAACCATTTGTTCCCGTTTCTCTTGTGTAGGAGCTGCTGCGACAGGGCTGTGTTTTCCAGGAGCGGCACGGCTGGGAGAGGCCGGGCTGGTTCAGCCCCGGGGGAGCAGCCCCGGTAAGCATGGCACGTGTTCTGGGGGGTGTTGAGCCTGCAGGGCATGTAGGTTGAGCTGTGCCCAGGGCACGTAGGGTATATTCTGTGTGTGCAGAGTGTGTGGTATGCTGCAGCAGTTGCATGTCCCCAAAAAGGGTCTATAAGAGCTTTCAGGGTTTAATTCACTGTAACAGCAAAAAGAGGGAGACCTGTGTGAGCATGTTGTGTCTGTCTGTCTGCCTGTCCCTCTGCAACAAGCAGCATCTGCCTGCAATGCCCCCAGACAACAGGTACTGATATATTGAAGAAAGCAGTGGGCAGGGATGCTGGGGTGGGGACCATCACCAGGGGCAGGGATGCCGGGGAGGGGATCCGTCACCACAGCCACATCCTTCGTGGACCCTCTCCTCTCCTGGAGTGGAGTGAATATAACTAGGAGACCCTTGGCTTCGGCCTCACGTCATCTTCCTCACTGTCCCCATCCTCCCGCTTCTTCCCCCAGGTCCTGGACTACGATTACTACGGCGCGTACGGCCGGGAGCGCCACAAGGATTACACCTACAACCGGCTGCTGCAGGACGAGTACACCTTCGACTTCCCCCCTCACCACGACGTTGTGAGTCCAGGGGTGACAACCCCGCCTTTCCCCTGGCCAAAACTGCCGGGCACAGCTGGCACTGGGGCGGTCAGAGGCAGCAGAACCTGCTTTGGGTGGAGCTGGTGAGGTTCAGAGGGAGGGGAGGCAGCAAGCTTCGCCTAAAACTGGGGAAAAACGTTCCAAAAGGATTGAGAGAAATGTGTGAACTCTGCTCAGAAAATTGGTGGAGAGGCCACAGGAATTATGCTGGTGCTTTCCTAAATGAAAGTGTTGATAGCAGCTCGGGAGGGGGGGGGAAAAACTCAATTTGATAAAATTTAATTGTTATTAATCGTAACTGTCACTGTGTTAGTGAGGTAAGGAATGGGATTGAGTGTACAGGATCACTTGTCAGGCTTGCTCCATTTAACACTTGATTTTTTCAGGAATGTTTTGAAGCTGTACAGCCTTCAAAGGCACCAGACAAGTGTCCTGGTATCATTCCCCATTACATAAATGGTTTAATTTCCGTTTCCCTTTGTGGGGTGAGAGCAAGGCTCAGGTTTGGTGATGCGTTTGCTTTAATTGTAGATCAAGAATGAATGCTTAACATGCAGAAATGCCCTGGCTCTCTTTGACATGTCTTATTTTGGGAAATTCTACTTGGTTGGACCTGAAGCTACAAAAGCAGCAAACTGGCTGTTCAGTGCTGACGTGAGCAAAGCACCAGGTACCGGCTCAGCCCCTCGTTTCAGCTGCATGCCAGGGAAATCCCACCCCAGAAAACCCCACAGGGGCCTAAAGAGGCTTTTATTTTACATGCTGCTCTTGCAGAGGGTATGAGAAGCGTGTAGGAAAGTCTGCTTTCCCTGTCTTCACAAGACTGGATTCTGCTTTTTTGTACAGAGTCTCATTTCTCTGAGCTGGGGGGGCCAGGGAGGGAGGCTTGGCCCTCTGGCTCCAGCTGTGGTTTGCTGTTCTCCGGGGCTGGGAGGCAGCTTATGGCATTTCCAAGGGTGAAGATTCAGCCCCTCACACAGCAAAGAGGAAAAAAATCTCAGTTCCTTTCTCCCTCCTGGTGCTGGGACACTCCAGATCCATCAAGGCACGCTCAGGCAGTGTTAGCTGATGGAACAATGGGGACAAATCTTCCTGGTACCCACCTGCCTCTGCCAGGGCCAGGGCTCTGTGCCGGGCTGGCTGATGGGCAGCAGTGCCCGTGTCCTTCCCGCAGGCTCCACCGTGTACACCTGCATGCTGAACAAGCAGGGGGGTGTGGAGAGCGACCTGACCGTCAGCAGGATCAGCCCTGGGGACCCAGCCTCCCCCCTGGCCCCCGCCTTCGAAGGTAAAAGCCCCGAGCACGGTGGTGCTGGAGGTGAGAGCGTTTCTGCAGGAGCTGGCTGGGTTCACCTTCCCGCAGCTCAGCTCCCGGCCTCTCCCACTGCGTTTTCCACCCAAACACCTTTCCAGTCCCAGGGAGCCGTGGTGGCAGGTTTGTTCCAGCATCTCCTCCATCCCTGCCATGCTGCAGGCGTGGGGGTTATTGCATTTCCCTAATGGCAGCCACCTGGCTTTTTCCACCTCTGTCCTTCAGTCCCTGTAACCTGATTATCTCCGCTGTCCCCCTGGGCTCTGCACTGCTCATCGGTGTTATTGGGTTTGTCCAGCCCTGGCTGGCGGCTCTGACCTCTGCCCGAGTCCTTATCAGCTGCAATAAAGAGGAATTGAAAGGGAGCAGAGCAGCCCAGAGGGCAGAAATGGCATTAGGCAGCAGAGGAGGAGGAGGAGGAGGCTGAGCTCGGCTCAAACACTGGGGCTGCCACCAGACAGGGGTGTTCACTTGTGCCCACAGAGCCCTGTCCCCGCACTGTGTCACCTTCAGATGTGCTGTGGGGGCAAGCCCACCCCCTTTGCCCCAGCAGCACGGGGTGCCAGTGGGATCTTCCATCCCCGTGGGAGAATCCTCCTTCCCTGTCGTCTGGGGCACTGGCAGAGGAAGAAGGCTGATGGGAAGCGGATGGCAGAGCTGCGGGGTTTTTGTCGGGCGATGGAGGAGTTTAATCACAGCAAAGTCTTTTTTTTTTCCCAATTACAGTAGGTGGCTGCACTTATTATCATTATGACAGATTATCAAAGAGCAATTTTGTAGTGGCAGGAAAGACAGAGGGAAGATTGATTACATATTAATCAGCTCTCAAACATCATCCTTGGGGATTTTTCCACCCAGGATTAGCAATGAGATGAAATTCCTCCTTTTGTACAGTACAGCCCCTGCACTGGTTATGGCTCTGTCACTGTGGCATTCCCTGCTTCCACCTGTGGCTCTCATTTCCCTTCACACTTAAGGGTCTGTTCTGTACAAGGACAAAAGTGCAAATGCTTTTGCTCTTGGTCTCTAGGGACAAGGAGGTTTTTTCCCTTCCTGTGATGTTCACACACACACAGGTGCCTCCAGGTTTCAAACAGCTTTTTATGTATTTTATTCTTTGGGGTTTTGATGGTTTTCACTGTGCTGAGCCCCACAAAAGGCAGTAAAGCCTCCCTTGCCCCAGAACCACCCAATCCTCCTGCTTTTGGCAGCCCACTCTGGTCTGTGCATGCTGGAGGGGCTCAGGGTCCAATCTCAGGCTCTGGAAAGCAAAACCAGCCTGGAGCTGAGCTGGGCATCGCCCTCAGCCCAATGCTTTTGACCCTGAAAGGCTGCTGGGGGGTATCTTCCAGGGGATGGATACTACCTGGCTATCGGCGGGGCCGTGGCCCAGCACAACTGGTCCCACATCACCTCTGTGCTGCAGGACATGAAGCTCCAGTGCAAACTCCTCGACTGCTCGGAGGAGCTGGGCATGATGAGCATCCAGGGCCCTCTGAGGTGAGTGTGGGGAGAACCTGAGCATGGAGGGAGGCAGGGAGGGCGGGAGGGATGTCTCAGACACAGCTCCCCACGTTGGGCAGGGCCAGGTGTGATCCCCATGACAATAGATGGTGGAGTAACGCTCCATTTTCCGGGAACTGACATTTCTTTTGAGGCTCTGACAGCATTGCACGTTACCCACATCAGCTCCTCCTTGGACTGAGAAGTCTGTCTTGCCAACAGGATGAGAGAGCAAGTTTTAGGGATAATAACCTTGTGTCCTTTCACCCTCCCACTTTGCTGTTTCCCCACAGCCGCGTTGTCCTCCAAGAAGTGCTGGACACCGACCTCAGCAACGAGGCCTTCCCCTTCTCCACCCACAAAATCACCACGGCTGCAGGATGCACGGTAGGATGGAGCCCCTGAGCTCCTCAGGGAACACCCACCAGCCTGTGCAGCCAAGCCTAGAATAACAGACTGGTTGGGGCTGGAAAGGACACTAAAGCCCATCTCATTCCAACCTCCCTGCTGTGAGCAGGGACACCTTCCACTAGACCAGGTTGCTCCAAGCCTGTTCAACCTGGCCTTGATGGGATCTGACACCTTCTCTGGGCAACCCATTCCAGTCTCTGGATGTTCTCTGCTAGGGAACCTATCTGCCTCTACGTTATTACAGGGGGGTTTTGGTGTGTTTTTTTGTTGGAAAAGGCCAAAATCCAGTGTGGGAGCAGGATGTTTCCCTTCCTGACTGCCTGCCAGGTGCCAGCCTGCTCTCCCAGTGGTGTCACAGCCTGGGCTGAGCTTGGGGAAGGGACATGGTGACTCATGGCTTTGCAGTGATGGCAGAGGAACAAGAGATGCCTCCCATGGATTAGGGTGAGCACTGGTGATGAGATTTACCTGACACTCCAGACACTTTCCATTTCCCCCTAATCATAAAACAGAAAAATGGATGATTTAATGTAAAGCATGTCAGGTACTGGCAGTAAGGGCTGGGCAGCCCAGGGAGCCGCTGTGTTTGATCACAGGGGAAGTCTGACAGCCTTAAGCTTCCTGTACAAGTACAGATCATCCTGCATTTGCCCAGACTTCAGGGCTCACATCAGCTGTGATGGGAAAAGTGCAGCATTGGTGCTGCTCCATGCTAATGCCTCGGTGCCAGAGCGAGGGGACAAGAAGCCCTTTGGAGTGATGGTGATGAGCAGCAGCTCTGCCTGGCTTGGGTGCCTGGTAGGGACCCATGGATGGGGGTTCTCAGCAAGCTGCTGGAGATGGACCTTGCCCAGGTTGGCAGCCCAGCACCTCTGCCAGGACCTGCAGCCACGGGTGGTGTCACTCAGAGGTGTCGAGGGAGGAAGGTTCAGCCTAAAGTGGTTTGGTGTCATGGACTGTTTTGCAAAGAAGTGGGTCCCAGGGGTTTGCTGGGAGGTTTCACAGCACTGTCTGCCTGGTTGGACTCCTCCATCTTACCTGGTGCAGTGAGAAAAGCGCTTTAAATCCCCCTCCCACCTCACCCAATGCATCAACAGTTATCCCTGGGGAAGGAGGTGATGGCAGCTCTTTGGGGAGTTTCTGTCATGTGTGAGGCTGCTGATTGAGCCTGCTTGAAACACCCTAAATAGAAGAGCTGGTGACCATGAAGTATCATTTTGTCAAAAGAGGAATGTCCTGGGAAAACCTGCTGCTGGCAAGTTTGGGTATCAGGGAAAAGCTTTTGCTGGGTTTCCCAAGAAGCTCTGCCTTCACATTGATGTTTATCCCACATGAAATATTCCTTTTGTTGCAAAAACACCCTCTGGAAGAGAAGGTCGAGTTTGTACCCCCATCCTTCCCATGGGAAATCTGGGCAAGCCATGGTCCCAGGGCATCCCTTTCCCTCTGGAGGAGCTGGATGGCAGGAGGGACCAGCCACAGGCTCTCATGCCTGTGCCTGGTGGGGGATGAAGGAGGTGAAGGTGCAGCAGTAAATCTTGTAAAAGGCAGCAGGAAAGCTGGGAGCTGGAGGCAGGTTGGATATTAGTGAAATTGGGTTAAGCCACGTGCGGCCACTTTTCATTCAGAATTAGAGTGGCTTTAATTCGACTGCAGCTGGCTGCTGAAGGGATTGCTGCTAAATCAAATTAGGGCTTCTTGATTTGTGAGCAAGAGCCTGGGCAGGGTTTAGGGTGGTTTAAGTGACTCACAGATTTTGCCCAAGTCAGATTAATCCTCCAAACCATCAGTACCAGTGTGCCCTGGGCTGGGGTATCAAAGAGACAGTGAGTCCAGTGTCCCTTTGAGGGGGGAACAGTGGCCTGGGGGACTCCAAAGCCAATTCATTGATGCAGGTTGTCCAAAATTTTGAATTTTAGTCCCCACTGATGAGTTTTAATCCTCCTTACATCCTGCCTTGTCACGGCTGTAGCAAGCTGATATCATCTCATAATAATCTCCTTATCCCCTGGGAAAGGTGTATAAATGTTCCCGTTCTCCAAGGGTGTGATTAGTTTATTTGCATTTCTCTGCAAGTTTATAAAAAAAAAGTAATCCTGTCCTGTGAGGAAAAAAGTAGCTGGTAGAAATTTTGTGTCTTCTTCTGAGAGCAAATTCCCCGACTGTCAGAACTGGTGTGGGCTGGAGGGGGGAGAGACTCCCTTCCTGCTGCCAGGGCCACCCTTCGGGAGGTCTCCTTGGGTCCCCACTGAACAATGAACACCAGGGACTCCATCCCACACAGAAATTAGAGTGGGAGGATTTCTCAGGACAGCAGGCTGAAGCCTTTGCTGATACTATTGCCTTCCAGGGGGATTAAACTGAACCCGACATCTTTAAAAAGTTATCGCTGAGATTTTCGTACATTAACTCAGTAGTTGAACAAAATCAGCTGGAGTGAAAGGAGAGTTCCAGCAGAGTTAATGACTCTGGAAATTACCTACTGGTTTGTGAGTTTATATATAGTGTCTGTCATTGTACTGAACAGCAGAGAAAGGTCCCCCTTTGAATTTCACTGCTGGGTACAGGGTAAAGTTCAGGTTTTCGTTTTCTAGAATGCTTTTGAATTGCTGCTCAAAAACCCAGGAGCTGATGCTATTCCATAGCTCTGGCTGCTATCTAACAGAAAAACCTGTTCCTAGGGGAATTCAGCAGAAAGCCACAGGAGCAGCTGAGCCCAGCCCTTGGCATCCCCTCGGGCTCTGTGTGGTGGGATGTGGACCCTGCTCAGGGTACAGAGGTGTGGGGGCAACCTCCAGCCCCTGCCTGTGCAAAGATAATGACTGGCACCCCAATTTTCCAGTGATATCTGTTTTCTGTGGAGCACAGCTCCTGCTGGGATGCTTGCTCACCCAGAGCAGCTGTGGTTTGAGGGGAAGTTTCTCCCAGGAGTAACTCGATAGTAAAGTGCACTTCAGTTGCAGTCGCAGACGGGGTTAATGAGCCGGGAAGTTGCCTGTCAGTCCCCAGAGCATCTCCTGCCACAGAGAAGATGGAAGCTGGCTGCAGCAGCTTGATCTCTGGCTGTTCCCTAATTAGATGACACCTTTGTGTAGAGGAAAAAGCTTCTCTGCACCCTTTGTATGTGTGCGCCTGGAGAAGAGATTGCCAGCCTTTGTGCCTCTCTGCAGGGACCAGAGGAGTTCTGGCTCCTGGCACAGCTCATTGGGATGAGGCTCAAAATAAGTTCCCAATATCTGTGGGTTCCTTCCTTCTCTCCACTCCTATTGTAAAGGTTAAGGCTTCTTACAGGCTGCCTTAAACTCTGCTTGAGGGCATTATTTTTGCAGGGGGATACTAGGGGAAGCAGGAATGGATTTGTGTTCCCTCTGGTCATCCTTGCAGTGGGGAGCCCAGGCACCCCTTGGGCACTTCTGCCTGTTTTGGGCAGCAGCTGCTGTTGTTTGTTGTTGTTTGTACCTGGGATTAGAGAGCACAGCTGGGACCAGTTCTAGTTGCAGTAAGAGCTCAGCAAATGGCAAAATGCAGCTTCTGTCCCAGTGACACCCGGAGCCAGCATGGGCAAGCCAGTCCCAAGGCTGGGGAGTGTGTCCAGCCAACAGGAAGAAAGTCTCTTCCAAGCTGAAAACTACTCTTTTAAGACTCACAGCTCATGATCTGTGGTGCAGCTCTGGAGTTGATCTGTCTCCCAAAGCCGACTGTGCTTTTGCAGTTGATGTGCATACAAAGGGATGAACCAGAGGGGTTGTGTGGGGGAGGAATTGAAGAAATACAATGGGATGAATCAGAAGGAAACGCAGCTCAGACTCGAGGGCTGTCTCCAGGGAAGGTGCCTGAATCGGAGTGGCCCCAACTGGCCTGGAAGGCTTTGGGAATGCAGACTGTTTCATAGGGACAACAGGAGGATGCAGGCAAGTTTGCCTGGGTGAGAAGCTGGGGGAACATGGGCAGGGCAGTCCCAGCATGGTCTGTTCCCCCAGGAGAGCAAGCAGGCTCCATCACCAAGGATTAGGTTTCCCCAGAGAAGCACCGGGTCCCCTGTGCTGATCTGCTCATTCCTCTTTGGAGCTTCATGCATTCAGTGTGGAGCTAATTTGGCAGCACTGCTTTAGGGCACAACCTCCATGGGGGAAAACTTGAGCATCTCCCTGGGATGAGTGGGATGTGGGTCGGGACACCAGGCTAAACCTCTGCCTGGGAGCCTTTGGGTGCCTCTGCTGTGGGGACACCATCCCAAGCCAGGAAATCCCTGGGGAACAGCAGCCGTGAAGTGCCCCAAAGCAGGACAGTCCTGCTGGGGACCAGCTTTCCCATCTCAGTGGATCAGCAGAGGGAGACAAAAGCTCGGCTGGAGCTGGAGCATCGCGTCTAACCCCAGCTGGGCTGCCTGCATCAGCCCTTCGATCAGTGGCCAGGGGGTGCTGACAGAGCCACCTCTGCCCATCCCTCCTGGGCACTGGCAGTAGCTGGGTTTGAGGTCCTGACTCAGGCTGTGCACAGATGAGAAATTCAGTCTGACTCTTCCTTAGAAAGAGCACAGAAGTGCCTTCCACCACGAGGTGCTCACAGGGTGCCCAGGCAAGCCGGCTTTCCCCCTTGACATGGGAGTACGTGGCTCTGCAGCCTCTCCCACCCTGCACAGCCCGGCTCTGTCTCAGGGATGTTTGGCCTCTTGCATTTACAGGTCCGTGCCATGAGGCTGTCGTTCGTGGGCGAGATGGGCTGGGAGCTGCACGTGCCCAGGGCGGACTGTGTGAAGGTTTACCGGGCGGTGATGCAGGCGGGGGCCCGGCACGGCATTACCAACGCCGGCTACAGAGCCATCGACAGCCTCAGCATCGAGAAAGGTGCCTTGCCTTCCTTACAGCAGCACTCGCTGCTTTTCCTCCAGCCAGGGGACCAGGGCAAAGAGCTTTTCCCCAGCTTCAAGGGCGGGTTAGTGGTGCAGAGATGCTACTGGTCCCAGTGCTGTGATTTCCCCAGTATGGGCTCCTCTCAAGGGTGCTTTGTTCAGAGCCCAGTGAATGAAGGGTAACAGGGGTGTCCAGGAGGCAGAGGTGATGTCTTGGCCTCCTCATGCTGCTCACCCTGGCAGAGGTCACCTAGTTGACCCCCTGCTTGCTCCCTGCAGGGTACAGGCACTGGCACGCAGACCTGCGCACCGATGATACCCCGCTCGAAGCCGGCTTAGCCTTCACCTGCAAGCTCAAGTCCAGCATCCCCTTCCTGGGCCGGGAGGCTGTGGAGGCCCAGAAAGCCAAGGGCATCTTCCGCCGCCTCGTCTGCTTCACCACGGACGAGTGAGTCCCACTGCTGGGCTCCAGTGCCAGCGACCACCCCAGGACCAGCACCCTCACCACCCCCATCCACCCCGTGTACACACACACACACACACACACGTGGGGCTCGCTTGTGAGCCAGCTCAGCTGTTTTCCACGCTCTAATTCCACCTCTAATTTAAATCCCACCGCAAATTCCCTGTTGGATGCTTTAATGGGAGCTGGAGGTGTGACGGGGAGCGGGTTGGTCTCGTTTCACCCAGAGCAGTGGGAGGGTGTGCAAATTGGGCTGCAGGGACCTCGCCAGTGCCTGGGTTGAGTGCAGGGAGGTTCGTGGACCTGTGGGCAATGGGAGTCCTGGCACGTGGACTGGCCTGGGGCAGAGGTGGGGTCTGGTCTCCCCAAACCCCTCTGGCCTGTGGGGGACTGATGTGGGGCTTTGCTGATGGCAGCTCTGCCTTCCCCTCGCAGGAGGGTGCCGATGTTCGGCCTGGAGGCGGTCTGGAGGGATGGCAAGGTGGTCGGCCACATCCGTCGGGCAGACTTTGGGTTTGCCATCGACAAAACCATCGCCTACGGCTACATCCGTGACCCTGAGGGGGGCCCAGTGAGTACAGACCCTCTGGGGGTGGCTGTGCTGGCTTGGTTTGTAGCCAGAGGCACAAACCCATTGCTGTCATCTGGGGTGTGAGATGGAGCAGCAGCTCCCTTGTGCTTCCCCCGTGGAGGATGGAGCATGAGGGATGTCACTGGAGGGTGAGGGATGTCACAGCTCCATGGCAATGTCAGTCTCACCTGCTGTCACTCTGCGAGGTCCCAGCAACGCTCTCTGGCCCCAGCGCTGCCTCGGATGTTAATTGCAACAGACCGTTTAATTGCAGTAGTGAATTAACTTATGTTATAGGGAGCAATGTCCAATAGGAGAAGAGCACGCTCTTAATTAAGCCTGGGAGACTCCTGAACAGTCAACCAGATGCCCTCATTAAGCAGTGTGCTGTAGTCAGAGGCCAAGGAACCCGTGTGGGGACGGAGGATTGGGGGTGACATCCCCAGAGACCCTCTCTGTGCCAGCCACGAGCAGTGCATGTGCTTGTGCTTTCATCCTCTTGCTTGCCTTGGCTTTTAATCCTGCATCAGTGCAAGAGCCCCAGCTCAAGTGGCTTTGTGGTCCAGTTGCCCCTGGGAACCCCATTTTCTCCCCATAGTGAATGTTATTCCCTTCCCTTTTTCTTTCCCGCTCTCCTTTTCCTTTCCATTCTATAACTCCACAAGTAAAAAAAACAAACCTAAAAATTTCGAATACTGACAATTTATTTTTTTTTTTTTATCAGAGTGCTTTCAACATCTATTTTCCTTCTCTCTGTGCATCCTCTCGGAATGGCAGGGCTGGGTTTTCTGCGGAGAGCAGACCTGTGGGGTGGGGTGGGAGCTTACCCAGGGATGGAGCTTGGATCCTGGCAGGGGGCTGGTGCCCTGGAGCGCCTGATGGGGATTTATCCTTGGCTCTGCCCCACAGGTCTCACTGGATTTCGTGAAGAGTGGCAGCTACGAGCTGGAGAGGATGGGAGTGACCTACCCCGCCCGAGCACACACCAAGTCCCCGTTCGACCCCGACAACAAGCGCGTGAAGGGCTTTTACTGAGCAGGTGCTGCGGGCACTGGATGGGGAGAGGGAAGAGCCCATTAGGAGCTGCCAGCAGAATTCCTGGCCCCCGGGTGCCCCAGCTGGCTCCGGGGTCAGCTGGAAGAGCCAGGCAACTGCCTGCAGTGAACTTATCAAGCAAATTTGGGTCGAATTAGAGGGGAGAAGAGGAAGAGATCCTAAAAAGTCCAAAGACTCTGTTGCTCTGTTTCCCAAGTGAAGCAGTGCCGCTGCAGCAATAATTCCTTTCCATGGGTTAATTGGCCTGAAAACAGTGTTTTGTGTGACTGCATATGAAGTGGTTTCAGTTTTTGAATTTGCTGGAAACTCTTTCCCCCAAAATGTAGTTTCACACTGCCTGGAAATGAATTTTTTTTTAAACTAACTCTGCTGTTAATACAGCTGTAGCCTCCAAACTTGACAAGTCTCTGATCCCTTGCTGTGTCTGTCCTCACTTCAAGGGGTGTCACCTCCTTCTGGCTGTGCCTGGGGACCCCGAGCTGGGGTGGGAACACTCGTGGGGACGGTGGAGGGAAGGGTCCAAGGCACAGGGTCACTGCCCAGGTTCATGCTGGGGATGCTCTGCCTGCTGCAGGGTTTTTCTCTGCCAGTACTGTTTGTGCTTGTGTGTCATAGAATCATGGAATCCCAGACTGGTTTGGGTTGGAAGGGACCTTCAAGATCACCTTCCCCTGCCATGGGCAGGGACACCTTCCACTAGAGCAGGTTGCTCCAAGCCCTGTCCAACCTGGCCTTGGACACTTTCAGGGATGGGATAGACAGAACCTCTGGGCTGCTCCCGACACAGGCAGGACCAGCTCAGTGCTGTGGTGCAAATGGGCAGGCAGGGCACTGACACCTTGTCCCCATCCTCTGGCAGCAGACCCCTTCTGCTCTGCTGGCATCTTCCCGAAGGTCACCTTGGAGGTGGCTCCTCTCAGCTCCCGACAGAGAGGGGGTGCCCGCAGAGGCTGAGCCGTGTGCTGCCAGCCCTGCAGCCCCTGGCAATGCAGAGCCAGGCTTGGAGGCACTGGGGAAGGTTTTCCATCCCATGCACGCATCCCATGAACCCCCCCCGCTGCCAAAGGGAAGGGTCAGTGACTTCCAGCCCGTCCCCACAATTATCCCTTGCTCTGGTCCCCCTTGTTGGGCACAGAGAGGGCCTGATCTCTGCTGAAGGTTTCACCTGCCCGAAGGAATAATCTCACTCCATGCTCTTCCCTTTCTTTCCCTTGACTAGGTTTGCTTGGCTCATACCCTCTTTAGAGCTGATTTCAATTCCTTAACCTCGTGCCACAAGCGCTACAGGCAAGAATGTGAACTCTGAAAATGCTTTGGTTTTACTGAAAACATTAAAAAACAAGATTGAGAGGAATTTTTCTCTTGAGTAGGAGGTGATTGCCCTCCCTCTGGCAGGCGGAGGGCAGAGGAGGGGGTGGCCACAGTCCTGTCCTGAGGGAATGAGCATCCCTGCCAAGCCAGGGATCCACTCTATGCATGGAAGATCACGTTTTGCTTTAAAAAAGCCTTTCTGATGTGCAGTGCTCTGTCCTGAGATTTCCCTTACACTCAAGGTGGCTGGGAGGGTGAATTTTGGGGGCCACCTGCCCTGGGTCTCACCTGTCCCAGGGCAGCAAGAGCAGGCAGCTGGGATGGACAGTGACTCTCCTGCAGCACATCCAGTCTTTCCTTTGCTCCTCCTGAGTGTTCTCCCCTTGGAGCTCGGCAGCAAAAAGCAATTTATTTCACATTTAGATATTTAATGGAGTAATTTTTTCCTGACAAAAGATTTGTCATTCCCCTCCCTGTGCCTCCCCACCCCATGCCTCCCCCTTTCTAAACCCTATCCCAGAGGTATCATTTGTTCCCAGCCACTGGCATCTGGTGGCATTGGGAGGAACAATCCCCAGCATGGGGGAGTGGGGGAAGGAGCATGGTGGGCAGCTGCAGTCCTTGTAGAGGAGAGGTGAGTGTCAGGTGGGCATCCCTCCCTCCTTCCCTCCATCCCTGCCATGGCTGGCAGGGTGGGAGAGCACCTGTGGAGCCATCCTGAGCTAAAAGGGACCATGGGGCACTGCAGGGCTTGTATGCTGCTCCCACACATGTCCATGCCTCAATGTCCCTGTGGGAAAACAAGGTTCTCCCCCCACTCCCTGGGGCCACGCTGGGTTGAAGCACAATAGCAAACCTCCACGTTCTTATTCCGGGGGTGGAAAGCAGCATTACTCAGAGCCAGGATTGCTAATAACACACTAAATATAGCACTTTCCATCTCCAGAGTACTTTCTCCAGCTCATGAGCCCGAACCCCCCTGCAGGGGCCAGGGCACCAGTTGGCATCGCTGTGTGGGCAGGATGCCGGGACAGCGACGGGATGTTCCCCACGGATGCTCCTGCCTGGAGGCACTTCCCATCCTGATGGAATGAACAGGCTTCATGTCAGTCCCTCCTGAGCTGGCCCAGGTTGAGGGGGATGGGGGCAGCAGGCTGAGGCCCCGGGGCAGGCGGGCAGTTGGGGACAGGCTCCTGCAGCCTCTCAGTGATGGTGGGGAGCGGCTGCTTCTCCCACTCGCCCTGCAAGAGAGTTTGGCACCGTGAGACCAAGCCTCAGGTACTTGGAGACTTGGTGTTTCTCCCCATCTCTCCAACGAGCTTTAATATTTGAAGTGTTTTCAGGCAAAATCAGGATGTTTTCTTATGAGATGCTACTAATTATTCATATTACTAATTCTCCATTTTACAGAAGCACCTACACAGCCCCTTAGCGGCACCGACGTCTGCAGTGCACCACGTTTCACAAACCCCCCACAGTTAGGATGTTTCCACCCCAAAAAGCGTTACCCACCAAATCAGACGGAGGCAACTCAAACCAGGGAGTCCCACGGGCACCACTGTGCTCTGACAAACACTCTCCACCAAATACTGTCAGGAATTTGCAGCGTTCCAGCATGGACGTTCCTGTGCGGCTGCTGCGGAGCAGGAAGGATGCAGCAGCCTGGATGAGGTGCCGTGTGGCAGAGCTGGGGAAGGGCTGTCACAGCCATCAGGGCTCAGGGTGACCACGGCCAGGACAAAACCTCCAGCTCTGTGCATGTGAGGAGACACCTTGTCTCGGGGATGTTCCCTGCAAAGAGCAATCTGCCAGGTCCAGGCAGCGCCGAGGGCTGAGCCCGCCGAGCAGGATCTAACTCAGATGTGACGTGTTGGGCTGGGTTAGTGGCCAGTGAATTTGTGGGCAGGGGCTGTGAGGGCAAAGGGGGGCTCAGCTCGGGTTTGGTGATGCTGCAGTTTGGCTGCTGGCTGCGTGCTCATGTGGAAATGTCAGCGAGAGGCTGAGCCGCAGCGAGAGCAGGAGGAGGGAGGTCTGGAGAGGAGAGGTAGAGCCGTGAGTCATCAGCAAGATGAAAGTTGAATTTATGTTTTCAGCCGAAATTTCTTATGGTATGTCAAGCAAAACAGGCCAGAGCCTGCACCAGCACCAGGAAAACCCTGTGGAAAGGTGGAGTGGGATGGAGGGACCCTTCCAAAACTCATGGGAAGCGACCAGAGAGGGGACAGCATTGTAAGGGAGCGCCAGCTGGAGAAACAACTATTTTCCTGTGCCCTTCTGGCTTAGGGGAGCAGTTAAGGATGTTTAGGGTACGCCTGCTCCAGGGCTCAGCTCCAGTCCTAAGCCCATCTGCTACAGCGTCTGCCCTGCTGATACATCCCAAACCCCGTGCCTGCTTTTCAGATAGATCAAAGGCACTTGGAGTGTCTTGATAGTTGTTGTTCTCAGTGCTTTCGAGTGGAAATCTGAATAAAGGGAGTTTACTGTGAGCCCTTGTGAGTGCAGGGGACTTGGGGATGGTATCATCCCTCCTGCCTCTCACAAAGTGGTACCTTGAGATTTTGCTCGATAATTAACAGCACTCAGTTCCTTCCAGAAATCATCAGATTTGGGATCACTGAACTGCAAAAACATGAGCTTAATTAGAAGCTGGTGCTTTTCTCCTGGCAGAAACAGTATGGAATAAATGAGATGTCTCAAGGTTGGGCTCGCTCTGAAGCACCAGCAGAGCAGGGAGGCAGCTCAGTTCCTTCGCCCTCGCTGTGGTGCCCGTGACCCACTTTGTGCCAGCATTGGCTCTGCTCCGCTCGAGTCCCTTCCCAGAAGCCCCCTAGACCTCTCTGAAATCAAGAGAGTTGTCTGAGCTGTAATTAAGATGTTAAATTCATAATTCCCCTGCTGCACAAAACTTCTGCACCACTGTTCTGCACTCCTGTCCTCTGCATGGCTGAGAGGTGCCGGGTCTTCAGATCCAGGAAACTGGCAAGGCTTTTGCCCACCCCAGAGTGGACTTCTCTGAAGGGAATTTACTGGGGCAGAAAGCTGATGGTCATCCCTGCAGTCAGCAGTGGATATCCCTGGATCTGAGAATAGGCTATCATCTAAGTTTATTACACTGATAAACGGCACTGGGAGCTGAGGCCATCAGTGGTTTTAAATCCTCATTGCCATCATCGTTATGTCCCTCGTCACTGGGCCTGTTTTTCCTTTAAGGATCTCACAGTCCTTTATCCTTCACGTTTTGCTGGATCGCTGTGTTGGGAGGCTGCACAGATGCCGTGTGTAATGAGCTCGCTCTGCTGCGACCCTGATGCGATTTGCCAAAAATCCTAAAAACCACCTCACGTTCCTCCTTGGGTCTGGAGCCGGCCCTACTTCAACGCTCAGCAAAAGCAGCCTCCAAATCACTTTATGCAAATGCATCTTCTAATTGAATCTGGTTGGGATTATCCACGGTGGGCTCTGGACAGATTGTTCAAGCACCGGGGCTGGGCTCAGTGTCCTGGCAGCTCCAGCTCCCTGCCCTGAGCCCCCTGGCTTTTGGATGTGTCCTGAGCACCGGACACCTGACCCGTGTGCTTGGCACAGACCTTCCCACAGCTCTGCCGAGCTGCTTTTTACCTCCAGCTGGGAGTTTTGTCGGGAAGCCTCGGGAGTGAAGCTGTACATACCGGGAACCGGACGGCGGAGGATTTGTTGCAGTGCATGGAGATCGGAGCGAAACCGTAGAGGGATTTTAGCACATCCCTGTTGAACGTGTTCCAGGGGACAGAACCAAACTGCTGCGGGACGGAGACCTGGGGGCACATGCAGACCTCCTCGTCGTTAAACCTGGGACAGGAGAAACGCCACGCTGAAACACAGCAGTGCTGTGCCCGTTCGGCGCTGGATGTGACTAATTCCTAAAAATTCCTTTAGGCCTGCCTAAAGCTTGGCCTGGAACGGCTCCGAAGTCAGCGCTGGGCACAGGGAGCGCCCAGAGCAGCGGGCACCTGCAGGGAAGGATTTGGGGCCAGCTGACTGCCTGTGGGTAGGACAGCCTGTGCAAGGTCAGCATCACCCCCTCTCATCATGGGTGGATGGGCTGCAGCTTCTCTGGCAGGGACACTTGGTGTCTGCCTTGGGTTATAAGGAATATTCTGCACTTTAGCACGTGGTCATGCTCTGACTCTTCCTGTGAAGTCCATTCCCAGGACTGCTCTCCCTTCTTAGAGGTTCTCACCACATAATCATCCTTAAAACCCTGGGTCTGGCTTTTTCCTAGTGTTACCACCACAGAGTTTTGCACTGATGCCTCTCCCCTCTGTACCTGTTCACGAGGTTGAAGTATCGGTGCAGGTATCCCGGATCCACAGCGCTTTTGCACAGCTCCAGCTGTGTCTGAGGGTAGTAGTGCACGTAGTTCACACACATCTCTTCTAGGATGCTAAACCCTCCCTGCAGCACAGACACAAAGGTGATGGCAGCATGGTCTGGCTGTGCCCTGCCGGGGCTGCACAGCCAGCAGGAAGGGCAGGGGGACACAAAGCTCACACCTCTGTGTGCACACCCACATATATCTATACCTGCAACCTGTATATCTAGATATCTGGGTATCTAAATAGATATAGATACATAAATATAGATATATACACCCCTTCAGGTGCATGGGATGGACAGCACTGTGCTCATCTGCCCTTTGTGCAAGGACAGACTTTCAGGCTAGACTGTGTGGTTTACATTAAAATGCAGATTTCCTATAATCCCTCTGCTATATTTAGCTTTGTCCCTGTTGATGGTACCTCTGACAGGCTCTTTTTTTCTTTTTTTTTTTTTTTTTTGCTGCCTATGTAAGAAAATAACATGCACTGTCAAAAAAATGCCACTTCTCTTTAATTACAATTAATCCCTGGTGGAACAGTTTGTGATGGGGAATTAGAGTGACACATGCTACTTCACAATTAGCACCTTGCCATCCCCGCTGCAGGCAGCAGAGCCTTGTGAGTTCCCTTCTTCCCACACTCCCTCTGGTTTCTGGCTGTGATTCAGCCTGGGTTCATGCAGAAGCCCACTCTGTGGGTGCCCCCAGCCCTGAGGTACCAACACACCTCAGCCCCACGCAAGGCAGGTGAGCTGCCCTTGCACTCACCACGGTGGCTTGGCTCCGGTTCTGCGTGTTGTATGTGCAGGTGGTGATGAGTTCATCGCCCTGGGGAGGTTCAAACACAGGCAAATTTAGGGATTGGGGAGTGTACAACACAGCAGATCTCTGCTCCCCGTATCAGTAGCCTGTTTCCCCACCAGCACTGTCTGCAATGCCACAGGAGTGCTTGCTAAACTTGCATCCCCTGTGGAGATTCCCTGGGGCTGTATCCCAGGGATGGTGTTTCCTGCTTTCCTCACTTTTTAAGAATTTCTTCAGGGCTGAAAAACACCTTTAAAAATGCACTTAGGCAACAGTTTGAAGTGCCAAATTTGTACCCGACTTGATGGCACGACAGCCTCCCCGTCACAGTCAGCGCTGGGGACTGTGGGGTCCTAGCACAGGTGTGAGTGGGGTCTGAATGAGTGCTGAGTCTTTTGGGCAGCCTCATGGGGCACAGCAGGTCCCACAGGTGTCCTCTACTTTGCAGCCAGGTTCTTCCTCACCCAAAAAGCCCCAGGGCACTTCCCACCTCTGTTTTACCACACACTCCCACCACCGATGCCGAATCTCTTCCTCTCCTTCTACCCAGCAAGGAGAGGGGGCACCACCGTGGTTCATCCTCACCCCCTGAGGAGCCTCCCTCTGGTAGACGAAGCCCAGCTAAATTAGGTGCTTAATTTAGCTCCTTGCCACCCACACACCAGTTTTTGTGCCTTATCAGATGGGCCCCGACATCCCCAAGGCGCGAGGGTGGCAGATGTGACCCAGGGACTGCACTGTCCTCCTGCAGCCCACAGGGATGTCCCCAGAGGGGATGGGGTGATGGAAGGGGATGGGGGGCTCAAGGTCATGGGGTCAGGGTGTGATGTTTGGAAGCTGCCACGGTTTCTGGAGCAACTCACTGGAAAGACTGCAACCACCTCCTTCAGCATGCGGATCTCCTGGGAGGGAGGGAAAGGGGTGACATCAGAGCAGCGCCGTGGCACCGTGCCCAGGGCAACCCCACGGGTGACATCCAGCCGGGACCCCCCTGCCCTCACAGACCCCTGTACCTGGAAGTGAGGGCTGTAGTGCTCGTCGGAGTTCACAACCTGCCGCTCTCTCCCGTCCCGGGCCAGCACTGTCACCACTTTTCTGCCTGTCAGGTGAGTGTGGAGCTGGGAGGCGAAGATGCGGATGCCGGCAGCGGGCAGAGCCTGGGGGAGGGACAGCTCAAGGCCCCGTGCTGACCCCATCCCTCTCCCCTCCCACACATCCCCTGCTGTGTGCTGGGAACCAGCTGCCCCTGTCCTGGCTCTCACACAGGAGTTTAGGGGATCACTGTCCCCTCGGAGCTCCTGGCAGAGAGACAGACTCTCAGTCCACTGCCAAACCAGCTCTCTGGGTCAGCAGGAGCAGCTGAGCCAGATGCTGCTTGCTGACCCACACTCATTAGTGGTGGCACAAATGATTTCTTTTGGGTAGGCCCTACAAAAACTCCTACTAAAATATCCCTGAGAGTAAGGTGAGCATTTTGGAACCATCCCTGAGAGAGCTCTTGGCAAGTTCCTTGGATGCAGAAGCCAATTTTCTCTTCTCCGTGGAGGGAAGCACCACTGGGACACAGCCAACTCAGCAGTAAGTTTTATGGGAATGGTACCCCGGGGAGCTGGAGCAGATGGCTCCCCAGGAGAGCTGCTTCGAGGGGGATTCAGCGCATCCCAACCAGCTGCTCTCTGTTTGTTGTACACAGCAGATTTTATTTTTCTTTTCAGCGCAACCTCACGGTAAGTTTAAAACTGGGAACTGGGAGCCTGGAGCTCGGTTCTGCCCGGGGCCTGGGAAAAGCTGTGTGTAAACTTGGTTCTCCAAGGTGCAGCCGGGTGTGGAGAGGCTGAGCACTCACCAGCTGGGTGCACTTGTCGGTGCAATAGCCCGTGAGGGCAAAGGCGTCCTCGCCGGGGGGAATGGCCATCACGGGCGTGTAGACCAGGCCCAGCTCCATGATCCCGGCGTCGTGGCGCCGCAGGGCGGCCGTGTAGTGCAGTCGGATCCCCGAGGAGTCACGGCGACCTGGTGGGCGAGAGGGGGAGGACGAGTCACGGCAGGGGCAAGGCCGGGTGTGACAAACTGCGCCGCGTCGCCAGCCTGTCGCTCGCAGCTTTCTAAACCTGCACGTGGCTCTTGTCGGTTTAAATCCTTGACATTTTCAAGCAAATCTTTGCTGAGTGTGCCCAGGCACGCCTGGTCCACTAGAGAAGGCATTGACCTAAGGCTGAGTTGCTCCCAGGACAGTGAGATAAGGGGCGCTTTGGAGAACTCCCTCAGAAATATGGCTCACTGCATCTTCTTTAACTGATACAATCAGAAGCCTGAGGCCACGAAAGCAAAGGGAAAGAGCAGGGTCAGTAGGTCAGAGGGGTTCAGGCCAGCTTTGAACCCCCTATCTCCAGGCTGGAGCCCACTCAGGGATAAGAATAACGGGGGAGACACTATTGGTTAACATGCAAAAGCAGATAAATTATGAAAGACACGAGCTCTGTATTTATAGACGTGTTTCTTCTCGAGTTGCCGAATGTGCTATGACTGATCTACAGTGCATATGCTCTGGTCTCCTAAAAATACACTTGGGTAGTCAAGAAGCTACTTGTTTTTATGTTAATGAAGAAACTGGGCTGTTTGGAACCTTTTTTTTTTTTTTTCAATGTGTCTCCTGACAATGTTATCGAAGCAGGAGTACAGTGAAACAACATCCACATCCCCCCATCCCCAGCCAGGCTGCTGCTGCTTCCTCCCTGGTGACTTGGCACCACTGTTGCTCTTGCTCTGAGATCCACCACCACCACCTTGCAAGGAAATTGGGTGGACACCCAGAGACTTGGGCTTGCATAGGTCCAGCCTTCAGCGAAGATGACTTTGCCGAGGCCAGAAAAGAGGCATCACGGTGGGAATTTAATGTATTCTTCCTGCTAGCACAGACTTGGACCATCAGGCCTCCAGATAGCTGCAAACAAGGCTATGATTTTGTCCAGAGCCCTCCCCAACAGGATGTCAGTCCTTCCCTGGAATCTCCCCAGCTCTGTTCCCCAGCTCTCCCCTTACTGGGCAGGCAGAAGTCGTTGCTCACACCCCCTCACCTTCGAACACCAGGGGATTGTGGTAATGGACCTCAAGGCGCAAATATCTGGAGGAGCCTGGGCCACCAAAGGCAAGACCTGCTTCTTCAGGGTAGTAGAAAGCCTGGAAGCAGAGGGAGGGTGTTAGGGGAGCAGTGGGGTGGCTTTCCTAGGGACAAGGCTGAAAAGCCAAAGGGAAATGTCTGGCCATAATTGTGACCCCCACTGTGGGCTGAGGGACATGATTTGAGCTCTTGGTTGTACTTGGTGAGCTGGTCTTGCTTCCAAAGGCTTCTCCTGTGTCACAGGTACATGGAGTGACATAACCCCACAGCAGAATCATAGGATGTCCCGAGCTGGAAGGGACCCACAAGGCCCATCATGAAGTCCAACTCCTGGGCATGCACAGGATAACCCTGGAAATCCCACCATGTGCATGAGAGCGTTATCCAAAGGATCCTTGAACTCTGTGACCACTGCCCTGGGGAACCTCTTCCAGTGCCCCACTGGAATGGTGGACAACACGGAGTGTATCACAGGTGGGATATGGGATGGGGGAAAGACCAGGTTGGATGAGATGAGAATACAGATTGGAGGGAAATCCAGACTGGATCAGGGCCAGAATGGGGAAAACCCAGAGTGGATCACACCGGGGAACAGGAATGGGGGGAAACCTGGACTGGATTACACCCAGAATCAGGAATAGAGGGAAACCCGGACTGGATCAGGGCTGGGATACGAAATGGGGGAAAACCCAGACTGGATTGCACCTGGGATCCAGATTTGTGGCACCAAGGAGGTGATCTGGGGAGAGGCAGGAACTCAGATGCACCCAGGGAGAGGCTGGGGAGGTCAGACAGGGCTGGACCCAAACCCCAGCAGAGAACAGGGTGGGAGCAACTCACATGGGGCGATCCCAAGAGGGGACTGGGAAGGGTTGGGAGGCAACAGGACAGTTTTCACCCGGGGTGACAGTTCCCCCCTTGCACCCACCTGTGCTCCCATGGCCCAGGCTGCCAGCACGTGCCTGCAGTACTTGAGCCGCTCTGGCATCATCTTGAAGTCGCAGGGCCCGTTGTAGGAGGGGAAGCTGTCGAACTCGGCAGAACACTGGAAGACTTCCATGTGGTGGACAAGAGCCTCGTTGCCCGCCGTGATCACTGGCTCGTACTGCAAAGCAGATCCCAGAACGAGGACGCGCTGAGAGCCCATCCCTGCCGTCATCCAGGCTCCACGAGGAGCCCAGGCAGGTATGTCTGGCACCTGATACTGAATGGGAGACAGTTTCTACCCCGTGGTGGGGAGGGGAGGTTGCTCTGGGCACGAGGCACCAAGCACCAAGAGCTTTTACTTTGTATTTTGGCTAGCAAGAGGAGGTTAAGCTGGAACCGGTGCCCAAGGAGAGCATTCAGGGCAGTTGTGGAAACATTTAGTCTCCTGGTTGGCCTTGGCACCAACCCAGAGCCCACCAGAACACATATAGACACATCTCATCATTTCTCCAGCAACAGGTGCACCTGACCAGCAGAAGATCTTGATCTGCTCTGTGATGATTAAGTCCTTTACCAGTCTTGCAGGGCTGAGGTGATCGTGGGGACACTGCTTTTTCCTAAAAAGAGTCCTGGCCACCCTGTGGTAGCTCTGACTGAAGCTATTGGGTTTTGTTTCTATCTATCTGACAGCTGCTTGGGGCATGGCAAGGGGAATTTGGGGTAGAAAGAGTGATTAAAACCAGTCTGAGGAATGGCTCCGGCTAAAAGTGCCAGCTGTAGAAGTGATCTGCAGCAGCGGGAAGGTATCAGGAGTTACAGGCTTTTTACTTACACACAGATGATTCACTTCACACCATCTGTCAGAGAGAAAATCCTCCTTCTGAGCTTTCCTTTGCAGCACCGTCTCTTCCCCTATAAACCACTGAGCCCTCGCTTCAGCTCATGCATCAGGTTTTCCCTCTCTCCACTGTGTGGTTTTGACTCTGGATGTGCCAGCTCACCTGCCAAGCCACCTCCACCCCTGCCAGGGCCATGCTTTCCCAGTGGCCCATCCTTTCCCTGCACTAGGCTGCCAGCAGGTTTCTGCCTCTCCTTTGAGGGAGGTAACCCAGGCACCTGCAACACACCTGGGCAACACACACAAGTTGCATTTATGTCTGATTAGCCCTCTTTTTTTGGAGTAAGCCCTGCTCTTGCCAGCCCTTTTCCTTTGTTTCCCATTCCTCATGGCTCACTGTGTGCCATAATCCTGCTGTGGGTCTGTCCTTGATGGCCACAGCTCTGCCTTCTGCAGGGAGTCATCTCTGAGCCTGCCCTGGTACCCGCTGGATGTGCCAGGTGGAAAGACACCAACTGGCCACTTCCAGGAAGAGATGGACTTTGCAGGGTGGCTGAATGCGAACATGATTGCTGATGTGCCCTGGGGAAGGCAGCCCTCTTCTCCACCCTCTTACCATGATAATGTGATGTTTGGGGAAGCCTTCTGGCAGCTCCACCATGTAACACCAGTAGGTCGTCTCTTTGCTGGGAATGACAACATCTGGGGCTCTTATCTCCATGGTCTTCCTGTCACTGGGCAGTTCAGGGATGGTGATGTTGGGCTTCAGCAGCTGCACCATCTGCAGTCCCCCGTGGATGGCAGAGATGTTGATGGCTTGGAGGGAATGCACTGGTTTCTCCAGGATCCCATAGATGAGGTGCACAGTGCCATCCTGAAGCAAAAGCACAGTGTATCAGGCAGTTTTTCATGTAGAAACATGATCTGCATGGACTCTTGGCACCAGTATTGGTGGCATGAACCCAGGAACAGGTCTCTTGACCCATTCCCAGGAGGGAAACCGCCCTGAGTGCACCAGTAGCTTGCTTTACTGTGCTGTCCCAGGAATATTATGGATTTGGGGGCATTTCTTTGGCTGAGGTGATCACAGAGGGTTCCCTGCCAGGTGGGAGAATCTGAAATTCCATAAGGCTTAACATATCCTCCCTTTTCCTTCAGAGTCCCTCCTCTCTCATGAGCTCGAGGCTGGGACAACCACATCAGTGCAGGGCTCATCCCACCCTGCAGCCCAGTCCCAGTAAGTGGCCTGGGCAGTAACAGCAGGTACAAAACTTCTCCCTGAAATCCTCCCTTTTCTCCCAGCTCCTGTTGAGGGGGAAGGTGCCACAAGAAGCTCTGCTCAAAGTCTACTGCAAGGAAGAAAGGTGCTGCTGAGCACAGAGAGCTCTGGACAGGAGATAAGAAAGAAAGGAGAAATAGAATAATCTGTTCTTAAAGGATCAGAGAATAAAGACCTGCAAGTCTTTTCCTTGTTCACACACAGATTTTTTCCTCCAGGGCTCTCAGTGTTTTGGCAGACGGTAGACGTTTCTCACCACAAGACAAGCTTTTGAAAAACCAGCAACAAAAACTCAAGGACACTCTGTGCCCACGTTGGCTCTAAAATATCCTGCCCACAAAGGCTTTCATCTGAGATGAGCCTTGCACCAATTCCTGCCTGCACCTGGGGTCCATGGCTGAGGCTCTGGAGCTGTTTGACATCCCCACTGGGAAGGTTTCCCTCCGTCCCATCTCACAGGGCAGTGGTCAGTGCAGATCCAGAGAAACGTCAGCAAGCCACATGCAAACACAGCACAGTGTCTCTATTTGCTGTCCCTTTCTTCCAGCTCCTGCCACAACCCTCCTCTTTGCCTCCTGTTGATACACCAACCCTTCTTCGTAACACTCCCAACAGTTGGCTCCAGACGGCAGACCAGAGTGATGCAGGAGGTATTTATATAGACCTAACACATGCTTAACAGGAGCTGATGATGCAAATGAGCTAAAATCTACACTTTTAGAGAGGTTTATAAGGGGTCATAAATAGATGGTGCCAAACATTACTCATGTCCCAGGACTGACAGCTGTAGCTCACTCCCTTTCTGCCTTGGGCAGCGCAAACACCTGATGATGCCTCCAAAACCAGGTGTAACCACACAGGTTGGGGTTTGGAGCTGTGGCCCAGGGCTGAGGGGTGCCACAGCGGCACAGAGGGCTGAGGGTGATGCTGTACCTCTATAAGGTAGTCCTTGGGGTCACAGGTGCTGAAGGCTCTTCTGAAGAGGAGGTAGAGCCCCTCGGGGGCCCTCCGAGCCCCCAGGAGCTGGTAGTCCTGCTGCGAATCCATGTGGAGCTGCCCCTTGGCATCACTCCAGGCATCCTGTGAGAGAAAGAGCACCCTGATCAGCCAGGAGGCACCTCCAGAGCTACCACAGCTCCTGAGGTCCTGCTTCTGGCCCTCCTGCTGCATTCCCAGAGGGGGGGGGGGTCTGTGTTTTGGTTGCTCCATGCCCCCCTCCAGCACTCCCCAGGCACAGCGGTGCCAAAACAGCCCCTGCCTCGAGGCTCTTGGTGCTCAGCACAGGCAGACCTGTGAAATACCTGACCCAGCACTAATAGTCTGCAGAAAGACCTTTAAAAATTGAGATGTGAAAAGGATGTGGGGGGAAGAAAGATTGCAGGGACACATGAAGGTGTTGTATCAGTCTGATCAGTCTGTGCTGCATTTTGGGTGTATTTGTCCAGGGGGGGATCTTCTAGAGGGGGGTGTTGTGCTCTCCAAAACTCTTGCCACAAGCTGGCTGCTCTCAATTTAAGATCAGGCCTTTGCTGGGCTGTAGTGTCAGCCCTAGAAATTGCTGCCCCTCTTCAAAATCCTCAATTTGTTGTGGTTAGATTGTTCTGGAAGCCCAACATGGCCTCCCAAAAACTGCTCATTGTTGAGGATGGCAACAGAGCCACGCTGAGAAGCAAAGCAGTAGGTTACTCCCGTGCTTCAGGATTTGAGGATTTGGAGTATAAAATCCTGCAATAATTTGGAATTGAACAGGGTTGTTGACTTGATCTTTTCTTTCTTTCATTGACATATTTTATTTAGTGAAAAAAGGCACCCAAGAAGTACCTTGCTATACATACATAAGTGACATCAGTTCTCTTATCTTGGGGGGAAAAAAACAGAAGAAAAAGAATAAAGCAACTTGGCATAATTTCAGCCAGAACTATAGAGTCATATTTCGAGAACATATTGTCCTTAGAGGGGGAGAGTAAAATCAGCTACATGGAGCTTGTATGACATTTGTTTTCATAGGAATATGGTGTGCAAATTAATCTTGTAGTACATGGGGGGTTAAGCAAATTTGGATCCTTTTAACAGCTGACATACTTATCCAGAAGAAAGGCTGCTGGGAGAGAGAAAACCAGGACTGGAGAGATTTATTGAAATCTCCATGCAGGATGCTGTTCAGCACCAAGTGAAAGAGAAAACCTTAATGCTGCCGGGTGTTTCATTCAGTGCTGTTTGTCTTTCGGTGAGAACTCGGAGGCAAGATTAGGAATGATCCTTTATGTTTTCTTAAAATGATGCTGTGAGATGCTGTAGCATTCGGGCCACCACAGATCCTGAATGGCTGGTAATTAGCAGGAAAACAGCGCAGATAATAAGCCCCTCTTTTCATGCTTTCATTACACTGCAGATCACATTGCGGCTGATTGCGAAAGAATGTATTTTATGGTTAATTTGAAGTAGGCAAGAGAGGTAAAATTTAACTTACTGGAAAGCCTCACACGGGGAAAAATGTGAATTGCTTTCTGCAACCAAGTGCAATGGCAATAAGCTGAAGGTGGTGGTCTGGGGACAGAACTGGAGAGCCCAGGGGTGGAAAGACAACCCGAACAAGGACCCTGACAAACAGACTGTGTCAGGAGGGCTGGAGATTTGCAGCATCAATATCAAACAGCACCATTAGAAATTAGTTTCTCCCCCGCATTTGCTGCCACGAGGTGTTCAGGTATCACCCAGATGCATTTGCATGTCTAATTTCTGACAGCACCCCAGGTTGCCCTGCTGTCCCGTGGATCCCGGCGGTAGCATCGGAGGCAACTCGCAGCCGGGTTCTTGGTGCTGGCAGGAGCAGCCTCTCTGGCTGGTGACTTTTGCCCTGTCTCAAAGCCATTAACGGGAGCTGTGGTTAATTTTTAATGTGACTGATGGCAGCACAGAAGCAAACCAAGGTGTTGATGCATCCTGTGTGTGTGTGTGTGTGTGAGCTGGTCAGTACAACCCCCCGTTGGAGCTCTTTGCGACTAAACACAGCAGAGACATCCTGGTTCTGGTTCCACTCAGCCTTGCTGATGTGCTGCTCTATTTATTCTTTTCTCTTTGGGTTCATTTCCTATGCCAAACCCACTGTGTGCACCTGATCCATGGGTTCCTCTGGGGTAGACCCCTCCAAGACCTTTTGGACCCCTTCGCCCTGTGCAGTGGGACCGGTGCAGTGTACACTGTGCCCTGGACCAGTCCTACTCTTTCAAACCAGATTCCCCTGCAGGGAGGGAACCCCCCAAGCAGCCATGCAAACATACAAGTGACTCACCCCAAAGTAGGAGTTGCGCCCATCGCTCCAGAGCACAGCCAGGTCCGCGTTCTCAAACTCGCCCCTGTCCGACATCCCGAAGAGGAGCCCGAACTGCAGGTCCCTGATGAGGAGCTGGAAATTCACGGCTTGCTCAGGGTAGCTGACATTCCAGGAGAGCTCGAGCAGCCCCCGGGGGTCGAGGGGCACCTTGTAGGGAAAATCACTCCCGCGGGGTGCCGAGCCCTGCAGAGCCACCACCAGGATGACCAGGAACGCGGCGATCATGGTGAAGTACATGGATGCCACTTCCCGCAGCTTGAAGCTGGGGCAGGAGCAGGGCTTGCTCCCAGAAGTCTGCATGCTGCCCAGACAGCACCCGCTGCCTGCCCTCGCCCATTTATGTGCTGGCCCTCCTGGGCAAGCCGGGTAAGTGATACTCTTTAATTGAATTTAGTTGTTGGGAAATTGGACAGTCGTATTGACCCCCCCACACCCCACCCCACCTTCTGGCTTTTGTCATTTGCTGCCTCCCCTTAATTGGCTCTAATTGCACATGGACATTATCAATAGCAATTGAATTCGACTGGGCTGATGTGATTCACTCTTAAATCTTCCTTAGTGGCTGGAAAGGGCCGTTGCCTCACAGGCTGCTCTTGCTGAGCCCTGCATGGACACGCTCTACCCTGCTCGTGGTGCTTCTGGCCTGGGTCCCCATGGACCCCAGCCTGGGATCACCCCAAAGGTGGCCAGACAATTAGCACAAGCAGGGCTTTGCCTGGGCTCCCAGGCATGAGGTAATATTGACAGGGTTTGAAATATTTTCCCTGCAAAGCTAAATACCAGAGAAAATGCTGATTTCCCCCAAACAGCTAGAAATGAGATCTCTTTTCTCCTCTAGCCTCTCCTCTTCTCTTATCTCTCCTCTCCCCTCTCTCCTCTCCTTTTTTGCCTTCCTGTGGTTAGTTTCTGGACCTTCCAAACCCCAGCACAGCATCCAAAAATAAGGATTCCCATGCAAAGCCCAGCTCCTCTCCCACCCCAGTTTGGCTCCCATCAAAGCTCCTACCTCCCTGGACCATTGGATGTGATAAATATTGGTTATTTCTTTGCTTTTGTGACAGCTGGGACTTCAGTTTCAGTTTAAAGACACCTTTTGTCTCTCCCCCTCCCCCTTCTCATTCATTTAAAGTCTGATGTATTCTCTTTCGGTTATTAACTTTTCTATGTTAATTGGAATTATAATGAACTGCCTCAAGCTCTTTGATACACACACACACATTGCCTTGCTTTAGTCTCCGAGTTTGTGGTCTTGTTTTATTAATGCCAGCTCACGTGACAGGAGATGCTCTCGGGTGCCTTCCATGCGGAGTCCCCCCCAGTCCCCTTTGGGTCTTGGGTTTCACTCCTGGTCCTTGCAGCAAAGTCACAGGGGCAGATCCACGTTTCCCAGCCCTGTGTAATGAGAGGAAATGGATTCAGCTCAGCGCCCGGGTGTTTTAATGAATCATCAGTGTGTGCATCTCCACGTTAAATTCGATGAGGTTTTGCTGTCCTAAGACATAACCATTACTCAGGAATGCGTCAATTGATCCGGGGCATCTCTCCTTGTCGGGTGACCTGCTGGTTAGAGGGTTTGGTCTCTCATTCAGCTCCATCAGGCAAAAGGCCAATGCAGAGAGAAAGATGGAGAGCTGAGCTCTCCCAGACGGGCATCCCTCAGCCCCATCCCACACCCCACGAGTCCAGTGACTCCAGGGCACAGCCCAGTCCCACACCAGCCCTCCCACTGCTGCTGGTGTCAGCCTCAAAAGCACCTCTGGATAGCATGACATGCAGGAGGTCATTGGAGATGCCTGGGAAGGCCCCCACCATGGCATTTTGGGGGGCTGGGGTCGTATTCTCTGGAGCTGTGAATGGAGCCCCTGCAGTGCCCTGGGGCTCCTGCCCGAGGAGCTGGATCTGCACCTCAATCCTCCCACAGCTCTGCTCACCTTCCTGAAGGAGGATGCAGCATCCCCCACTTTGCCTGAGGCTCCTGGGCTCGTTCCTGGATGCACTGAAGGTGTCAGATGGATGTCCTTCACCTCCCAGCCCTGGTGCTTGGGCAGACATCTGGCTGCGTTACGAAAGCCCCTGAGAACAGATTTCTGTCCTTCCCCATCCCTGACCTCCTCCAAGCAGATTCACCCACTTCTCCACCTCTCTTGGCTTTGTTCCCTCATTGTAAAGGGAAGAAGCTGAGCTGCCAGCACGGCAGGGAAGGCAAGTGATCCTCACTGGGGGGCAGGAGGGGGTCCTCAGCTAACGAGTTCTGCCTCCCTCTATTAGAGATGAAACCCCAGGTTGCTGGCGTGTGCAAGTGGAGCTCCTGAGCTTTCCTGTAGAGAAGGAATTTGCAGTGGCACAGCATAACACGGGCAGGTCAGCTTGAAAACAGCTGAACTTTGCAGATAAGCAGTGAGAATTTATTTGAAGAGGAAAAAAAAATAAAATGTGTATCTCCCTCTCTCCCCTTCAGTTTCTCCCTCATCGTGGCTCATAAATCCAGGTGAGGAGCAAGGACCCAGCTTTCCATTCATTGCTTCAGGTGCTTATTTTAGGATTTCAGTGAGATGTAGAAATGCCAGTTTCCTGTTTCTGGATCTCTGGCCACTCAGAGCTGACACGGAGCAGCTTCCCATGGGCCCAGTGCTGGGGGGGTTCAGCCCTTTTCCTTGAAGGCAGAGCAGCAGCAGCTTTCTGCCCACCTGTGAGCTCTTGGCAGAGCTAATGCCGTCACAATTGTGCTGGTGCTAACACAGGAGCATCCTGTGCTGGAGATGAGATTCAGGTGAGTCCCCCTGCACACCCCATGTCCCTCCCCAGGCAGAGACCCTGCCAAACCCCCTGGCAGAAAAGATCCAAGAGTGCAGTAACACCCAGGGAATACCTGGAGTGTGCTGTGAATCCCATAAAAGGGCTGTTTTTGATGGACAGTGCTCAGCTGAGTCCCCCAGGCCCCAGCTGGATGCTGAATGAACCCTAGCAGCAGCTTTAATCCCCCACTGGGTGTTGCTGACCCTGTCCCTCTGCAGAGCCACACA
This sequence comes from Lophotriccus pileatus, assembly GCA_035583135.1. Classification (NCBI taxonomy): domain Eukaryota; kingdom Metazoa; phylum Chordata; class Aves; order Passeriformes; family Tyrannidae; genus Lophotriccus; species Lophotriccus pileatus. The sequence goes on from JAWWES010000038.1 coordinate 3,626,168, forward strand.
TCCAAACCCTCCTGGTGGCAAACTACTGTGGCCTTTCATTGGCACTTAATGATCCTGGATGCAAAGCTGGAGATAAGCTGTGGGTTCCAGAGCCCTGGCAGCAGCAGTGCCTGACATTTGTGGCAGGGAGCTGGGGAAGCAGCTGCCTCCACCGGCAGGAGTGAGGGCTGCCTGCCTGGAACAAAGGCTGCCTCACAGGTAAGTAGGTTTAAACACAATTGATGCGCCAAATTAGGGGCCGAAGCAGGCAGCACCCCTCGGAGCTATAATCCATTGCCTCGCTAACATAAATGGAAATTCAATTTGGGCAAGGGCAGGGAGGGAAGGGAAGCTTTGCTGTCTGCTCCCACACGGCCAGCGCAGCTCTCCATGCCCCGGGGGCTCTGCCAGCCACAGCCCCCACCCACAGCCAGCCAGACCGGGATCGAATTTGCCTCGGTGCTGATGAGGTTTGGCAGTGTCTGACTCAGGCTGGGCCCGACGTGGTGTGAGAAGGGGGAAGAGGGAGCTGGCAAGCAGGGAAGATGCTCACGGGGACAGGCAACCAGGCAGGGTCCCAGGGCCCCCTGCCCTGATCAGTGTTGTGTGCAGTTTCTCTGGCCAGATCTGCCTCTCACCCTTTATTCCAGAGCCACTGACTGTTGGTTTCATCATGCACTGAGAAGCTGCTGGGGGTGCAAATCTGAGTTTCAGTTGCCCAACAGAGACACAGGTGAGTGTCTGTGTTCTCTAAAGTGGTTTTAGTGTCTCTGTGTCACCTGGGTCTTGCTGGGCCACAGAGAGCTACGTGTTTTTGCACAGGAACCTCCACATGTGAGAGCAGCTCCTGCTGTTTAAGCCACGGATGTGCTGGGTGACAGTCAGGACAGGACACTTGGAGCAGACTGTGATCCAGCAGCAGTGGGAGGGAAGAGCCATTCCCTCCTCCTTGCATGTGAGTTTGTGCCTTGCAGCACAAGAACAACAAAGACTGTAACATCCCCCTTGTTCAGCCTCTTCTTGTTCCAGCTTCTTGCTTTCTCCTAACCTGTTTTGCCTTCCTCAGGACAAACTTTTCTTTTCCTTACACCATGTAAGAAAACCTCTGCCTCATCCTCAACGAGGACCACATCCAAAGGGGACCCAGCCCAACCATGCAGTTGGACCTCCCCACTGGCACCAGAGTCGTCTTCCTGAATCAGATACAGAACTGGACCCATGACTGAGCATTTCCATCACTTCTGCCTCTCTTCCTGGTCCAGCCATGCACCCACAGACTTTCTGCAGAGCCAAAGGTGGGTGGCTGGGCCGTGCCATGGTGAGCTGGTGGTGGGACAGCAGGAGAAAGGCCAAATTTAGCAACAGGAGAGCATTATTTCTCTTTGGGAGGTGCTGCCTCGTCAGGGGCTCAAGGCTGAGTGGGCAGCCAGGCCCCTTCCCACCAGAGCAGCCCAGAGAAACTCCCTTCCCAGTGCTGCCGCAGCTGAGCCACCTAATGAGATCTAGTCGCCTGTGCATGCTATATTAGGGTTTCCATGGATATGGTGTCACAAACACTGGGCTGTGGCTTTGTTATATAAACAGGAGAGATTGCCACAAATACCCGAAATATCTGAAAAGGACAGGAAGAGACAAAAGCGTTCTCTGGGTGTGTTTATCAAGGGTTGGTGTGATCCAGGGGACAGTGCCAGTGGGAGGTGGGAGAGATTCGTGTGAGCTTTGAGAAGTGGAGCATAACCAAGTGGTGGTCTCCGACCTGGGAGCTCTGGAGAATTGCTCCAGTCTTCAACATGTTTTTTCTAAAATGATCAAAAGAAGGTGCTGCTGTCTGGGCTGTTACTGCCCCTGCTCACGCCTGAGATCTGGACTCCTGCAGCTCACACAGTGTGATGTGCATCGTGCTTCAGGTTCAAGTTCATCCTGGCTGAGCTTCACACAGATTCTGGTCCTACGCTATTCCTGCCTATGCAAAGAGATCCTCCTTCCTGCAGCTGGTGGGGACCAGGACTGGTGATGGTGGTGGAGACAAACAGTCATCAGCACTCTCAGAACTGCCCACACCTCACCCTGCTCTGCAAGACCATCCTAATTTTGTACCGTTTCAGGTGCAGAAAGTCCTCTGTACAGTTTGAGGAATCATGTAAATGTGAAGAAAAATCTGCTCTAGAATGGAAGTGGGCTGCAAGGGACATGGAGACATCAGAGTGGCTAAAATTGTATTGCACTCCCACTCCCCTGCCAATAAAAACACCATAAATAAAGTGGCTTTGCAATAACCATCTCCACGCATTGTAACACAGATTCACGTATCCCTGCAAAAGATGCTCCAAGCAGGATCAACTCTGCTCTAGCCTTGTTCTTCAGGGGAGGCATGAGAAGCTTGTTCCAGTCCTACCATGGAGATGGCTCTTCATCCAGCAGATGCTGCCTCAGTGCCTTCCTTCTCCCACCCTCCACTCACCTGGGGGTGACACTCCCAGCCTATGGCTGTTTGAGCTCATTCCTGGCCTTCCAGGTGCCCTTCACCATGGGACAGCCATCCATCCATCCATCCATCCATCCATCCATCCATCCATCCATCCATCCATCCATCCACTTGTTTTCTCTCCTGTTATTTCCCCTGTGCATCCAAGATGACATATTTCCCTGCTTCATCATCTGACATGTGGTGGAGAATACCCAATTCGGTAAGGAAATTATGCTTTACCATTTAAAAACACACCAAACCTAGTTTTTGCTCTTCAGGCATAGGACACCCTGCAATGCCCTCTTCCATCACCAACCACCCCTGATTTTCCAGATCCATCTTAATTTTCATGAAGAGTCCTCTCCCATCTCTGGAGTGGCGGGGAAGAGTTCTTTGGTTTGGTAGGAAATAACAGCGAGAGGAGCTGGAATCTGCAGTCGGCATTGGTCCAAGGGCTGTCTGCCACATGAATCTCCAGGGGGGTGGATTGGTGCTGAGCCCTCCTGCATGGGACTCTGCTCTTTGATGCCAGCCTTTCATCTTGCTCTTCCTCTAGCCGTTGCTTTCTGGCACCAAGCTGCTTCCTGAAGATTGCACAGCAAGCCAGATCAGCTTCAAGGGGAGCTGATCCAGGAGAGGACATGCGGCCAAAGGAGCCTGAGGAGTTTGAAGATGCAGCTTTATCAGCTTAGCAAAAGGGCTGGTGCATCGAATGGCAAAGGCTGCAGGCCCTGTGTGCTTGAGGTTTGTAATGGACAAGTTAGCAGAAGGTCTAAAAAAGAGCAGAAATTGTGGATTAGTGAGATTTCCTTCAGAAAACTCAGCGTGGCTTCTGTACAGGGAGGGCTTGCCCTACAAACCCCTTGACAATCTCAATAAGCTTGAAGGGGAAGGTGTCTGTGGGAGATACAATCCCTTTGGCTTTCCAGGTCTGTGACAGAAGGCTGTGCGCTATTCCCACCACAGCCCAGATGCCCACGGAAGGGTTATTCCTTCAGCACCTCCCAGCCCCCTGGTGCCAACAGTCCCCCCAGAATCCATGCCTCTCTATAAAGGGACATGAGGGAATCCGTGGTGAGCATCCTTAACCTCACCTCCTGCCTCTCCAAGCCCTTCCTTTTGCTGGCACTCCCACCCAGAGCATCGGCTGCCCAGGATCATGTCACAGAGAGTCTGGCACGTCGTGTCGGGCGCAGAGGCAGCAGCTGACGGGTGTGATGTGACGTGATGTGCCACGGAGCAGCCTCTGAGTGTGCATCCCCTCAGAGCACCTCTGACCCACGTTGCTCCAGCTGAGGCTGATGTCACCCCGTGAGCCTTGGCATATGGTGCTGATCACGGGCTGGGGACGATCAACACGGCGAGTCCGGGGCACGCTGGCTTGGGGCACTGGTAACTCATCTGTTTGGGTTAAAGACACTGATTTAAGCAGCAGCAGCTCCTCTCTGTCGTTTCTTTGTTAACTCTTTTAAGCAGATTCATCCCTTGGCACTCTGAGGTTGTCACCTTCAAGGACAGAAGCCTCTCGGAGTAACATGTGGCAGACCTGGCCCCAGGGCGTCTTCGGCTCCACTCCTGCCTGGAACAGCATCCTGAGCCACAGCAGCGGGAGCAGCAGGTGCAAGAACCCGGTTATGGGCAGTTTTTAGGGCTGTATTTATAAACCAGGTGGTTCTGACATGGTGGGTGGTTGAAGCAGAAGGAGAAAGGCTGCTATGGAAGAGCACAAATTCGGGATCAGGCTGCTGTTCTCACCAATATAAAACTTGCATTTAAATCCAGTAGAGGTGATTGAGGTGCTGCAGGAAGGTGCCCACATCCCAGAGAGAGCAAGAGGATGCAGTGGAGTCCTTTCAGGATGCTGCTGTGAATATTTGGGACTGTCTGAGTGAGAGAATCTCCATAATCATGGGGAAGTCAGAGAAGAGCACCCGGTGCTTCCATCAGGACCAGAGGGCGGCTGTCACTGTGAGGAGCTGAGCCTCAGACCTTCCTGCTGCAGCCTCCTCCTGCACAGCTGCACACACGGGGTCCTGTTTACTGCTGGGGAGCTTGAGGCAAAAACAAATGCCAGAGAGCAGCAAAGGAAAAGGCTCTTCCTTTAGGAACAGAAAAAGAGTGTATTTGGCAGGTGATGACCAGGTTGTTGTCAGCGTACCTGGCATCTGAACCTGCTCCCAGGGACTGTGATGGGCAGGAGTTGATTCATAGAGCCCTAACACTGTGACTCCCTGTAGGAGCAAAGCCCTGCACAAGCAATGGGATCTTTAATAACATTAAGTGCCCTTTGCTACCCTGTTTCAGGTGTGTGTCTATTTTATTGCACCCCTGGGAGGCCATGCACGTAGTGTGTGTCACATCCACCAAAATGCAACTGCTGAAAGAGTTTTCAGTCTGGAAATGCCACCACTGTCCCCCAGGCCAGTGAAACACTGGGAGTACACACAGGGAGCTGGGCAATGTTTCAGCAGCCACTTGCTCCCAGCAATGTCTAGGTTTGGTTGTCGTTTTTGGTTTCAGTCTCAGACAGAAGATGCCTCCAGGATCATGACAACCAGGTGGGAACCTGCCCTTCCATGATGGCCACGCACTGTGAGTTGCTTCCTGGGGATGGAGCAAGCTGGAGGTAGGAAAAAAACCTCAGGAGTGTCTTTGAATGCTGAGTGATGAGAACATCATACAATATATCTGGGCAGTTTGCTCCCAAGTCCTGAGTCAAGTGTGAGGAAACCAAGACCTTTTGGCTGCAGGAATGTGAATACATGAACTCAACGAAGGATTTACACTGAAAATAACCCACTGGTGGTGGTGGTGGAGGGAAGCAGGTGGCCATAACCTGAACACTGTACTTAAGATTTAAAAAAGGATTTGGCTTCTGGCTGCTGCTGGTCTGTTTATCCCACAGACTTGGCAGGCACAGGACACTTCCCAAATGTTGGGGTTGATGAAAGTTGTGGCTGGCCAGCTGCCAGCTCTCGAGGCTATCAACTGGCTCTCAAACTGTGGATGCTAATTAGCACTTTCCTTCTGCAAAAATTTATGTTGCAAAGTCATGGGAATCAGGGCTCTTTCCACTCTGTGTTTGTACAGCCCCCGACATGACCAGATCGTGCTCATGATGGAGGTCTTGTACACCACTGCAGAATGGAAATGTATTATAAAAACCCTTTTTCTCCTTCATAGGTAACTGATCTTCACAGAACTGCTCTTATGGTAAGCAAACCTCATCTCAGAGCCCAGAAAACAAGCTCTGTACTCACACAAGGCAGCCCAAGCACTTGCTAAGTCCTTGTTATAACATTGTTTTTCCTTGCTTCTATCCTGGGCTCAGCTCAGTGAGAATTGCTTTGACATCTCCCTGGGAAGCAAGGAGGGTGTTTATTGTGGTACAGGAGCCCAGGCATAGAAACCAAAATGAATGGCCCAAGCAAAGAACCTCCATCATTCATATTTCTGAGCAAGGATACAATGATGAATTGCCAGACAATGGCATTTGACCTGTACAAGTAATAAAAAGCTAAAATTGGTTGGGTTTTTTTGGTTTTTTTTATTCCTGGCACAGCTTTTAAATATCTTTTGCACGTGGTTCAGGCAACCTTGAAGAAAAATTGAACAGCAACCACGACACAGACAGTTCAGTACTAAGTGATTCAATATACAACAATTAAATAATAATAGTCTTAAGTAGATTCTCTAAAGATAAACTAAATTTTGCCCCCTCACTTTGATTTCCTGTCATCAAAGTGAGTGGTTTGCCTCTCAGATCTCTGCACAGGCGTTTGAACTGCATTGCAAAGCGTGCTGAAATTGCTGGTGGTAATTAGTTTATTTGTTGAGCAATTAATTAAATGCGACTGTTTCCCTCTCCGTGGATTAAAGGAGTGCTGTAAGTGATACCATCTTAAAAAGAGCAGATGTGCTATAAAAGCACTGATTATTCTCTTCAGTCAAGAAGGACAGAACAAGTATCGATAGGCTGAAACTGCCGAAGGAAAAAATAAAGTTCGTTCTTGGGAATAAGTTTGGGAATGGTGAAGGAAGTCAGGCCAGAGGTGTGAATGATACAGAACACAAGGCATATGTCCTGATGGACAGAGGGACTCCAAGCTGGATGTGCTTGTCTTCCCAGCATCATCTCCAGGAGGCTGGGAGAGGCAGTGGCCTGCAGAAGGGCCCTCCTGCCCAAGGAGTTTGACAGCTTGCAGACACCGAGGGTGATGGCAGCTGAGACTGCTGATGGGGGAAGATGAGACAGGGCTGGCAGGGCCTTCCGAGGCATGCTGAGCATCCTTCGTGCCCAGGAGAGCTCTGCTGGGGCTCTGAGGAGCAGTGGCTGCAGAACTCACACTATGGGAACTGGGGCAGTTTGTGCTCCCTTGTCACACCCCCTGCCCACCTGCCAGAGGGGTAATGCCGGCTCGGATTCAGGTTTTGTCCCAAGTTCTGGGTTTTTTTCAGGTCTGGGAGGTCATCACAACTCCAAGACTAAGGAAATCTTGTGAATCACCGCTCTTAAGGCGCTTAAGAAGCCTTGTGAATCACCGCTGAACACGCCCCGCGCGGCATCAGCGTCTTGGGAGAAAGCTGCGGATGAGGACTCCAAGATGAGGTTGTGCTGGAATGGGCATGGATTTGGGAAGAGGAGAGACAGTCCCTCTCCAGGGGTGTCCATTAATGAAACCAAATATCCAAAACCCCAGCACAGCTCCTGATAAACGGAGCAGGGAACAAAGTCATGGCACCTGTAAAATGCCCTGGGACCCTTGTGGGGTTAAACGGGGGTTGCTGCAGGGTTTGCCTTGGCTTCCTCCTCTTTATCCCTACACCGGGAATAGGGAGGGGGATTCTTTTTCTGCACCGAGGACGGGGAGGGGGATTATTTTCCTGCACTGGGCATGAGGACGGGGATTCTCTTCCTGCGCTAGCACTGGCGATGGAGGCTCCCTTGGCCAAACCAGCATCCCCCGGCTCTGTGATGGGTGACGCGGCTCTGTCAGGAGGAGATCCGGCTACAAGCCGGGGTGGCCCGGCTCCCTGGGGTAGAGTGGTGGTCCGGCTCCGTAGAGGGATGCCCCGTGCCTATATGGGGATGCCCCAGCTCGGCAGGGAGTGACCCATCTCCCAGGGGCTGTCCCCGCTCTCCCCTTTTGTCCAGCACAGACCCGCATCCCGGTGCGCGCGGAGAGTGTGGGGGAGGAGGGTATCGGGACCCGGCGTCCTCCTTCTTCCGTCCTCCGCATCCCGGTGCGGGGCTCGGGGGGGCGCCGCTCGGCCCCGCTCGGCCCCGCACCGCTCCCGCCGCCGTCATTGGCGGCCCCGGCGGCGCTGGGCGCGGGGCGGGGAGGCGGGAGCGTCCCCCGCAGAGCCGCCGCCGCCGGCCCGGCCATGTGCCGAGAGGGTGGCTGCTGCTGCTGCTGGTTGCTGCCGGCTGCCTGCTCCGCGCACTGCTCCCCTGACCGCTTTCTTCCTTTTTAATTTTATTTTTTTTTAATTTATTTTTTTTTAAGTCCTTTATTTTGGCGTTGATGCTCTGCGAGCGGGAGACTTCGGGAGACGCGGTCCTCACCTGAGCGATCCAGCCCCATTCCCCCGTTTGAAGGTAAGCATGCCGAGCCCCTTCTCCCCGTCTTTCCCGGCGCTGGGGTCTTTCCCGGTGTTTTTTTCCCCTGTTTGCTTCACTCGCGCCCCCTCCGCTCGCTTCCCGGTGCATCCTGAACTGCCTGGGATTGCTGCTCCGAGGGAACCGGCAGAGAAACCCTCATCCCGGGGGGATGCCCGCGAGGAGGGCAGCAGGCAGAGGATAGCCCCGGCAGCCAGGAGTGGGGCTGGGAAGGGGTTTGGAGAGGGGAGACAGAGCGAGTAGGACACGGAGAACTGCACAGCATCCACTCCCCCATAGCCTGTCTCAGGGGGACTGGGCAAGTCCTGCCACCTTAGACCAGCATGAAAAATACTGAGCTGCTCCAGGCTTGGCTTTCACTGGTGCTACAGCATCTTCAATTTCAGAGCCATGCCTGTGAAGGAGGTCGTGAAAGCATCTTTCAGGGATGGGGTGGGAAAGCTGTCCCCCTCCCATGCCTTTCCTGGGTGTGCGGGTCATGTCCTTCTCCTCCATTTCATCCCCCTTGGCACGCTCAGCGTGGGACTGAAACTGGCCTCTGTAAGTAACCTGTCTGGGCATCTCACCTGCAGCCATGTGTCCAGGGTTTGACAAAGGTTTGTTCCTATCTCATGTTCTGGCTCCGAAGGACTTCAGAACCCCCTGCTCCATCCCGATGAGTTTGTAGAGACCACCCCAGCCTCAGGCTAGGCAGCAAACCAGCTCACTAACTCACACTCAGCAAAGCAGGGGTGATGGAGAGGCATCCAGAGTTGCCTGCGAGAAAGGTGATGGCACAATTACCTGTGGGTTGTTTTTGTCACTGTTTCATGGATTCAGCAGCAGCCATCTGGGTCTGTGCTCTCAGAGGCACATGGGTATTGCTCGGTACATTAAAGGTAGCCTGAGGGCTCAGGGGGGGCTGTGGGAGGGAGAGAGAAATCCCCCAAGGCAAGATGGCTTTTCATTTCCCCATATCGACCGCTTTCAGACAGGATGATTTATATTTGACATAACAGATCACCAAACTTGGAAGGTAGTGGGGGTGTGCTCATACTCATTAAGGTAGACAGTTTTCTGACAGAATAAATTAAAGGTAAGAGAAGACGGTACTTTGAGGTTCAACAGATTGTCTTCTAGCCTGAAATGAGCAGCGAAATCAGCATAAAACCTAGATGGGAAAATCGTGTACTTGAGTCTGTGATGACGGATGTCTGTCATTTTAGGCAACCTGGTGGGTTATCCCAATTTTTAGAGTGCAGATGGTGCTCCTGGGTGACTTCTTTGAGCAAAAGTACGCAGTATGATGGGTTTTTTAGTCATCATATCTTGCCTTTACTGAGTAGGCATCTAAATTATAATGCTGTAAGGGAAAGTAGTTTACATAAATTGTGCATGAAGTGAGTGCCTGAACTATCCCACACCTGTGTTTAGGCTCTTGCCCTGTTGCAATGGCATGTGAAGAACTGAAGGTTGTTTGCAGCCGCTGTGGCTTGGTTTTCATCTTGTCTGGAAGGAGCAGAAAGATGCACTGGGGCTGTAAGTTGGTGAAAAGAGATTTTAAACACCTCAGAGACCATGCAGCTGTAATTAGAAGTGTAACCTCCTTCCTCTGCGTGTCAGGATTTCTATGCAGAACGATGACAGGACCTCTTAAGGAATGGTGCTGGTGCTCAGTGGAGATAAAGAACTTGAACAAAATCCCCTGCAAAGTGATTGATGTTGATTTATCACCCCTCAGTACATCGGTTCTCATTTAGAAAGGATGTGGGGATGCGAGGGGAAGCATTTGTTCCCTTCTGTTTTATTGTCAGTGAGCACAGATCACAAATACAGGCAGTTCTTGAATACCTGTGCCTACCTGAGCATGGAGAGTTGCAGAACATCGCCAGCGCTGTGGTTACTTGGCTGTATCTTTGCCATGTCTCTCTGTTTTCCAGCAAGGCGTGGTAGCTCTGTCTAGCTGTCACATCTCCTCTTGATCCTTTTCCATTGCACCTGGAGCAGTCCCTAAACCCTCACGTAGGTGACACAAGAGTCAAGCCTGAAGGTTTGGTCTCACGGGCTTTGCAGTGTGAGGAGAAAGTGTTCAGAAGTGGCCAAGGGACAGAGGACCCGCTCGCTGCCCATGGGTTAAATAACCCAAGTCTTTCTAAAGGTTTCCCATGTCTGAAGAGCACTCATTGACCCTACAGCCCTACCTGAACACCCCCTCAGGATCCTGAAATGTTTCACTGGGTGGCAGATGCAAAGAGAAAAATATGCTTAATTCCCTCGGGCATTTATGCGGAGCCCAGAGAGCCTCGCTGCATCCTCACAGGCTGAAAAAGTCTGTGACACTGACCTTTGGGCATGTCAGGACGTCCTCAGAGCCCAGCATGTGGGACACTGAGGGGTTTTGCAGCTGGCCAAGCTGTAAGGGATTTGCCAAACTCAGACCTTTCCGTGTGGCTGCGTTAGTGGTGGTGTAAGAAACGGGGATAACTCGGTGCCTTCTCACTCGGGCTGTTCTGGTACCTGTCTGTCGTGCTTTCATGGATATGGACAAGGACATGGCCAGGGAAAAGGTGCTGCAGGCTGGCAGGGCTCCCACAGCCACGGCTCGTGATGCAACTTATGACATTGAAGGGCAAGTGTTTGGGTTGAACTTGCAGCTCATTCCCCATCTAATTTATGCTTTCTCCCATGTCATTATGTGTCATCTCCTTCTCTCCTTGGGATCTGATTTATTATGGTGGGATTGATTCACCCTTTGCCTGGGAAAATAGAATATACCCCAGCACTGAGGATTGGCAGTGGGATGACAAATAGGTTTGGGTGATGGACTCTTGACCCTCTTCAGACCTTTCAGCCACATTCAGATCACAGCCAAGGCCAGCTCAGGCAAGGCTGGGACCTTAGGAACCTGCGAGCCCTGCGAGAACAGCCCTGGGCAGAGGGCAGCTGGAAAGGTTGGGGAACAAAATTAAAGGTCACAATAACATTTTGAAATATCCTTGGACCTATTTCTCGCTGGAAAGGCTGATAACAGCCATGACCCATTAATAGCAGTTCAGTGCACGAGCAGGAGGACGGGGCTCCTCTGGGGATGTGGTTCTCAAGGTACCTGTGTCAGAGGCAGCACTGGGGGGGGCAGGGGTGGGTCAGGACTTGATTTAGGCCAAAATCACGAGGATGATTTTGTCCCATCCTGTGTGTCCAAGAGTACAGACTTCTCACTGGAGCCAGGGGCAGCACTGTGAGCTGCAGCCTGGGACACTTCCACCAGCGTGTCCGGGTGCTCCCTTTGGCAGGGGAGGGAGTGGAGACAAGAGGTGTGCTGAGGGCTGGGGAGCTTTGTTACCCTCTCACTTCAGGCAGTTTCCTCTTGCTTGTTGAACCTGTGATGGGTCAGAGCTATTTGACTTCCCTCACAGTAACGGCACAAGACGGGCCGAGACAGCGCGAGGGCAGCTCAGTCCTTTCTCACCTTCTCTGGTGCTTCTCTCCCATCTCCCAGCTCCAGGACAAAAGCCACCTGCGGTCACACACCACCCAGCATGGATGTTGTGAGCGTGCCGAGCTTTGCTTGACAGCTACACTGACTTTTTTCCCGAGCTGGAAAGCGTGTGCCTCTGGAACCTGCCCAGGAGCTGCCAGGAGGGAGGGATGCGGCTCCTACGTGGAGCTGAGTTGAAGGTGCACGCAGCTCTGCTGCCCTGGGAAACATCTCTCTGCTCCACAGCCTTTATCAAAGAGATGGAAACTTGTCATATTCTTTTTGCAACAATATCTGACATTATCCAAGCAATTTGCCTTTGGTGTGTTTCCAGAAATAGTTAGGCCTGCAGTAGACAGGGGTGACATCTGGATGCATTACTGTTGAGTTCAGAAACATTCAGTAAACAAGACAGGATCTATTGTTTAAAGGTTATTTCAAAAGGCTCCCAGCGAGTTATCTGGCCGTGCAACGGGGAAAGCTTTAATGGCACGGTGATAATTGCCTTTTTCTGAAGGACATTTTAGAGGAAAGTTACCAGAAACCCAAAAGCAAGTCTCAGTCAGTCCTTACCAGGTCAGGGACCTGATCCAACCTGAAAACTGGGAGAGGTTTTCTCTTTACTTCCGTGCTGGCTGGATCAAGCCCGGGGAATGCGTGCCTGGCCGTGGGATGAGCAGGCTGGGGGGCAGAGACGGGGGATGCAGGGGAGATCACCAGCAGTTCAGCAATAAAAAGAAAATCTCAGATCAGCATAACAGGGCAGCAGGATTCACATCAGCAGGGAGGGCGAGAGAAAGAGCCCTCCCCGAGGCTCTGAGAAGAAAATAAATGTCATTAGCAATGGATAAAGCAACCGCCTCTGAGCACCTGAGACGAGGGTGGGAGGCTGTGCGGGGAGAGGGGGGTTGGTGAGGGCTGCCAGCGCTGGGAGGGCTCAGTGAGGCCGCAGCAGGAGCCACTCTGCAGCCCACGTCTTTATTCATCACACCCTGTTTGGTTAATAGCCTGCTCATTAAGAAAAGAAGAAGGAGGGCGAGTGATTTTCTGGCAGAAGCCAAGTGCCAGCCATCCTTCCCTTCCCTTGCCCAGGTGACAAGGATGCTGCTCACGTGGCAGAAGGGAAGAGATGTGGCTCTGCTGTCACTCACACACCTGCAAGTGCTCCTTGTGCTGGCTGCTTACCTCAGCCCCGGGGCAGGCAGGGCTGATGCTCACTGATAATTTCATGTCCCTCTGAGAGCCCTGATGGGGAGGACATCATGTTGTGGCCTCACATATTTTTGTTTGCTTATGTGTTTCTCTGAGGGGGCAGTGGGAGTGAGCGAGTTCCAGGGCTGCCCTGGAGCTGACTGGAGCACTCTGCCTGCAGCAGGAGTGTCCCATCCCAGGCACTGGCTCCAGCCCTCCTCTGCCTCATCCAGTGCTGCTGTGAGGTTGTCTCAGTGCTGCAGAGAGAGTGGAGAGCTGTTCAGAGCTGTTCAGATCCCGCCCACCCACCCTGCCGCTCCATCCCTATTCCCTTCTGTTCACCCACTAGTGCTCCAGCCCTGCTCTGCTGCTCCACAGCCCCATCCTCTTCTTCCCTCCTTTCTGAGATACCATTCACAGAAAACTTACATGGTGAGACAACCGTAGGAAGCTGCCAGCCTGAAAAATAGGATTTGGTGAAAAAGCCTGTCTTTTTTTTTTTTTTCCTCTGAATTGCTACTAAAGTCCAGCTTAGGCTCTTCCAGGGCTGCACTGGTTGGCTTCTCTTGGGCAGGGGATAAAGGGGATGATCTTGCTGAGTGGGGGGATGGAGCCCTCCACACCACCAGCTTTAGGTCTGGCTTTGAGGGCTGGGGCTTTGCTCTGGGTACAAGTTCATCAAAGGGTCTGAGCCGCAGAAGCTCATAAGCTCTTTATATAGGGGGAGTTGCAAGGGGTGGGCACACCACACAGCTGGGGTTTCCTTCCCTTCTGCTGGAGTAGCAAACTGGGAGGAAGAGTCCTCTGTGGTTTCATTTTTTTCCTGTGCAGGTGATCCCTTGTTCCTCGGCTGTCTGAAGGTCTAGGCTGGACCGTCATGGACAATTGTGGCCTCTTGTAGCACTGCCTGATGTCTTATACCCAGAGAGAGATCAGGCATCAGGCAAAGCCAGGTCCTCTCTTTACTCACAGAGAACTTGGGATTAAAGGGGAAAATACATCAGTATAAATGCCAGAAAAGTGGCTGCCAGGGAAAGATAAATACCCAGATTTCTGGGTGATGTGGCTGCTTTGAAACCCTCTGGGGACCACCACAGCCTTGTGATGGCTTCGTCTCCCCCGACCTCTCCCCAGCTCGGGTCACTTCAGCTGCAGTGGATCAAAATGCCTCAAGATTCAAAGACTCTTAAACTGGCACTGATCAGAGCAAAGAGATGTCGTGGACTTTGTTGTAGAAGATGAGACACAGGCTTCACTGAGGCTGGAATTTGCTGTGATGCTGCGGGAGCGTGCCGGCAGTGAGAGGGATTTCACAGGGAAGCACCAGAGAGTCCCCAGAGCAGCTGTGCTGCAGAGAATCACAGCTCTGCTAAAGCATCGCTTACAGGCACCGTTTCCTGGGAGAAAAATAACTTACCTGCAAATAGCTTTGCTCATTTTTGTTCCCAGTATTCCACCTTGGCTCCTCTGGGATGTCTGGGTTGGTTTTTTTTTTCCCTAGGAAATAACACAGTATTTTCCGAGGTGACCAGCAGGGACAGTGCAATCCCAGTTCAGAGCTCCTCGTCAGAAACCCGCGTTTGCTTCCCGATTTGAGCAGAGGGTGTTGCTTGGGCTTTGCCGTGGGGTTTACACCTGGATTCCCTTTGCTCTCAGCGTGGGTTTGGTTTAAGATCTGTCATGGGTCCTCCTGCCTGAGTTTTGGCAAGCCTTTAACTCTCTGCCTTCGTAGCCAGGTTGTGCAGTGCAGGGAGGCTCTCCCTGATGGTGTCTGCCTGCATCATCCCTGCTCCTTCGGCCTCCTGGTTTCCCACCCTGGCATCCACAGAACAGCAGCGTGCACGTTGCCACTCTTCACTTAGCAAAATATACACGAGTTACACAGCAAAACAGGATGCATTTTGTGGCAATACAAGCTAAACTCTTTCCTGGGGAGAAAAGAGTATTTGGAGGCTCAGCTTTGAGCAAGCAATGAGGTGTCCTGGCTGCAGGAGGGTGGCTGAGGAAATGCACGGCCTCGCTGTTGGGGAACATTCCCCATCTCTGCAAGCCAGTGCAAGCAGGGATTTACAGGGATGCAATTTATAAGGCTCTCATTTGGAAGGGAAAGGAGGTGTCTTGGTCTGATTGGTGTCACCTGCTGGGTAGCTAAGCCCTGGAAAGATTAGCAGTGGGATATGGGGAAACATAACCCTGCTGTGAGAGTGGGAGCGGAGCTGGGAGGGGAAGGATAACGAGTGTTGATTTGCGCTTGTTGTTAGGCAAATTTTGTGGGTTTATTGTTATATTACACAAAGGAGGTGCTGGGGCAATAATTCAAACTTATGGCTGTCCCGTGGGTTTGCTTTGAGACTCTTTTCCTTGTGCAAACAGCGCCAGGCACGAAGCTGTGTTGTTCTGCCACTGCCTGCGGCTGCAGCTCTGCTTTAAAGGTGTTTCTCCAGGTGACATCTCTGATCAGCTGTCACCAAAGCCGTTTTCTTACTGACTGTGATAGAGTTGAAGGTGTATTTGGAGCAGGGTATGTGCTCATGGCTGGGGGTTGGACTAGGTGACCTTTAAAGGTCCCTTCCAACCCAAACCATCCTGTGATTCTGTGATCTGTGATCCCCTGTGCCCAGCACTGAATGTGACATCCCATGGGCAGGCATAGCCTCCTGAGATAAAGACAAGCACCATTAATATTAGACAGCCCCATATTCCTTTTTTTTTTTTTTTTTATTTGCAACAGCTCAGCATTACTGTTTTCTCAAGAGTTATTCCTGATTCTCACAGCAGCTCGTGGGAGAAGATTCAGCCCACAGAAAGTGGGGTTTTCTTAGTTGCACCTATTTTCCCTTGTGTTTCTGGCATCACATCTTTGTTTGTGTTGTATTCTTAAATAAAACAACACAGGTTACAAGAGTGTGATACCCGTTTCCGAGAAACCAAGCACTGATCTTACTTGTTTTCTGCATACCTTTGTAAATATTATATATTGTCGAAGGTTCAGATTGGCAAACAACGGGTTGGTCTTTAAAACACTGTCTGACTTGACTGGTAGTAAATATAAAGCGTGAATATTGCTGGGCTATGGCAGAACTGTTGACTGCAGAGGATTAGGGCTGCTCAGCCTCAGAGATGTGTAACACTGGCACGCTGCTGCTGTAGTTTTTCCTCAGAAAGAGAAGGTTTCCAAAAATTAATACAGACGAGAACATTTGCCAGAACTGGTAATGAGAAGGGCTTTGTTTGATACGGCCCTTAACGCTGCCTCGTAACCTGAATATCACAATCCTGTGCATTTTCATTATAATCCTAATTAAACCATCCAGAAGCAGAATTGAAACATCCTGTGATCACAGCAGAAATTCCTGGGCTCCCTTGAGCTCCCCCTCCCTCCACTGTCAAGCCCAGGAGCGGTGGCAGCCAGGTTGGAGGGTGTTTTATTAAACAGGCCCATGGTTTGGGACAGCAGTGAATGTATTCCTAATTCTCAGGGGTGACCTGTCGTTTGCTGAACCTTCCAAGGGGCATCTCCTGCGGGCACAGCTTTTTGAGGGGCACTCCCAGGCACTGGGCAGGGAAGATGCTCACACCTGCAGGGCTGGATTTTGCAAGGCCCAAACTTCAGGTCTCTGTCTGGTTTGCCATTGAGGTGGGGTGTTAATGAAGGGCTCCATGGGTAGGGTGATGCCTGGAGAGCTCAGAAAATCACAGTTGGTTCAGTGAAAGGTTTTGCTGGTTTGGCTGTGGGCTCAGGGGATGATTCAAACACCGGTCTGAGCCTCGGCTTTCAAAGACGAGATACTCGGCATTTTCTGGTCCTCTGAGGTGCTGCCTCTCAGGCACCACTTAAGCAAGGAAGGGAGAAGCTGCAGCCTGCCTGGGGAGCTGCCAGCGCCGTGAGAAGCTGGGGAGGGCAGGTGGGAGCTCCCAGCCTCCCACCCTCCTCTACCTCAGTTTTTTCCATGTTTTGGCGCCGGCGGCAGCGCCGCTTTGGCTCCTGGGGGTGGCAAGGAGGTGGCAGATGTGGAGCATGAGCCCCCACCTCGCTCTCAAGGGCCTCTCCAGCACCAAGGAGTCATTTCAAAGGCAGGGGAGGTGTCAGCCCGGTGCTGACGATAGGCAAAAAGATCCATCACGCGTGTTTTGATTTCTGAAAGATGCTGTCCCTGAGAGCAGTCGATATTTCAAACATCTGATCCCAGCAGCTCGGTGAATCCTACATGGGTTTGAGCAGAGCAATTTGTGTGAAGGTTTTTCTCAGTTTCTTTATTTGCCTAATGAGGGTTTTCAGCTGAGCTGTGCAAGTTCCTTTATCTTTTCGGCTTTTTCGCTTATGATTTTGTTGTTGTGGGGTGGTGGGTTTTTTTCCCTCTGAGTTAAATTTTTCCCTTTCATCTCCCAGTAAAAACTGTAGCAAAATTAAGGTGAGCAAAAAAGGAAAATTTGCTGCAACTGCTTCATGGTGAGTTTCCAGAATATGGAAATTACCCTCTCAGACGGTCTCTTTTAATTCCCCTGATGCAGCAATGATAAATCCTTATTAAAAAAGATAACATAAGGGGATTTTACTGCCTGCAGAAAAAACTCCAGGTTGCAAACAATGAGGAAGCCCATCTCCCTCTTGTTCATGATCCCTGGAAGTGTTCAAGGAGCTGCTGGACGGGACTTGGAGCCACCTGGTCTAGTGGAAGGTGTCCCTGCCCACGGCAGGGGGGTGGAATGAGAAGGCCTTTAAGGTCCTTCCAAACCAAACCATGCTGTGATCAGAGCGGTTTGCAAATGCACGTGTCGTTCCCCTCGAGCTGCAGTGCTGACACCAGCCCTGAGCGTGTGGTGTGACGTTGTACAAGACGTGGATCTGGAGCCAGGCAAGCCTCTCGTCCCCAGGTGCTCTGGGCAGCGGCTCTGCATTGGCAGCAGCTCTAAGTCTGTGCAGATTCACTGCCTGTGCCACCTCCCTGTCTCCCTGAGGGCCGGCCCTGGGAGCACCAGGCAGACAGGAATTTAAATGAAGCGGTTTTTGGCCTCTGACCACGTCCAGCAGCAGGAAGGTGTCACTCACTGAGCTGGTGAGGGGGAGCTGTGGGGCTCCTTCCCTGCCCATCTGCAAGTGCAGCTCCAAGACAGGCAGGGCAGGGAGCGTGTGCCAGCGGCCACCTCACGTGCTGGTCCTTAACATTTATGTGTTATTTCCAAAATCCTCGAGCTCACTCTCTCCTCTCCTCTTCTTTATTCATGCACCATGCTGCCTTGCTGGGCTGGAGTGGGAAAAACACTCTGCTTGTGTCTCATTACACGGGTTGAAGTGGAGCCTTTGCCAGAGCGATGTAAAGCTGTAGCTATGGAAACTCCCTTCCCTTCTTTCTGATTTTTTTTTTTCTTTTTCTAAGGCAGCAACGTATATCTCTTTGGAGATCCCAGGCAGGGCTGCTTGGGGCCTGCAGTAGCCAGGGAGTCCCCTGGTGTCATGCTTGCAGCAGCAGCTGGAAGCACAGACACAGGTCACACTGCAAGGAGTCAGATTCCCAAGGGCAGAGGAGGGGGATTGATGAGGAATAAGTGGGTTGCATGGAAAGCCAGAGTCCAGGGCAGCTCAGAGGTGCTGGGGGGGACAGCATGAGGCTAATGGAGGTGTCACCAGCCATCAGCCACCCACCCACAGCTGGGGAAGGCAGGGCAAGGACAGAGGGGTCTCCCTCCTGCTTGTGATGATGGCTGGATGGAGGGTGTCCCTGGAGCTCTCAGGCTGCTGCATTTAATGAGCACCAAGGAGCTCCCTGCTGCCTCCATCCCAGCCTGGATCCGTGAATCCTGAGCAAAGGAGAGCAGGGTGTGCAGCTCACAAAGACTTTAATCTGCCGAGCATCTTCGTGTCCCACGGAGCTGTGCCCATGCCTCTTGGAAATGCAAAGCTGTGGGATTTACTGCTTACTGGAAATGTACACTGTACCTGCCCTTCCTCCCCCCCCCCCGATCGATGGCTCATCTGCGGCTCGGGATCAATGGCTCATCCGCCTCTCAGGACATCTCGGGGCCACCAGGGAAGGTGTGGGGGCCAATCCTTCCCAACCACCAGTGCAAGGGGTGGTAGGAGCATGGAGCTGCTCCCAGCTCGCTGCTCATCCAGGGCCTGGCCTAGAGGAAGCCTCTTAGCCTGGAAGTGGGCTGATATTTGATAGATTTCAGGCGATCTGGCTTCAAAAACAGAGCCTTAACCAGCCCAGGACTCAGTTCCCGTGTCTGTAAAATGGGTATTGGCGTAGCAACACTTTCTCTCTCAGGCATGGTACTGCCAGAGCTGGAGAGCCAGAGGTGCTGGGATGAACCAGGGCTTTAGCTCGGACGTGCACAGAGGCTGAACGTGCATCTGGGGCTGGCTGCCGGCGCTGGGGTCTGGCTGGCTTTGTGCCTGCCCAAGGCAGAGGCTAAAAGGTGCAAACACAAGCTCTGAAGCATGTAGTGTTTCTATTAGCACAGGGCTGAGTGGCAGCAGAGATGACTCAGTCTGTGCCTTCCCATGGGAATGATTCTCCATGCAGACACCACTGCATGGCCAGAGCCACAGATCCCGGGAGCTACAGCCGGGGGAGTCACGGTGGGAGTTGCTGCTTTCTGTAGCTCTGCATGGCCATCAGGGGGTACCAGGACCTTGTTATCCCTCTGTGCAGTGTCTCTGGCCTGTAAAAGCCTTGTTCCCAGGACAATTTGAGGCTGAGGATGCTGAACCCATCCCAGCTGCAGTGCTGGTGCTCCTGGGACCAGGAGGCAGCTCCAGCTCCCAGCCAGGGCTGTAAATGGCCAAAGAGCTCAGCAGGCGACTCTGTGTGAGTCTCTTCCCATTCTCATGCTCCAGCAGTCCCATCTGAGCCATGAAAGCCTGTTCTCGAGGCATTTGCTGGGAGCTGGGACAGCAGGAGGGCTGCTGGGAGCTACTGATGTAAGGAATCGGCTCCCATGGAGCTCTTGGGGCAGCAGCATCTGCTTCAACCTGAAACCATCAGGTTTTCAACCTGAAGAGCTTTCAAAATCCAGGTGAATGGAGCAATTCTGGAAAGAGTTGCTCTTTCCAAAAGACAAATTCCTCTTTTTTTTTTTTTTTTTCCTAATTGCATAATTTCTGCAGCATTTTCTGACAAGGCTTTTGGATCTTTCTGACTGTGCCTTGCTGGGGGCTGTGGTCAGCTCTCCTGTGGGATGGTGATGGAGAGGGAGCACTGCCTGTTCAGTGAACTGGGCAGGAAAAAGTCCTGATCAGGAGTAAGACATTTCCAGGATGCAAAACTGCCGTGCTGGGAGAAGACCCCGGGGGTGCTCCCCATTCCCTGACTTCTTCCCCTCCAGCAGTGATTGCAGTAGCTTATCCCAAGCTGTTAATTCCTAAACCTGCTCTCTCTAGTATTAATATCTCAGGCTGACTAAGCCATAACTCAAGATTAAACGATGCAGAGTGGAAAGAAAGCACTTTTTTTTTCTTTTTTTTTAAGTAGTTTAGACTGCTTATGTGTGTTTGGGATTATGTCCTGCTTTCCAGCTGATTTATGGAAATGATTCCTAGTACTTAAGCAGAGTGTGATTGTTTGGGCAAGGAAAGGTGGGATTGGGGAGGGTAAAACCCTCTGGTGTGGTTTGACAGCAGCTCTCAAGTCCTGACAGAGGCTGGCTGGTTGTGAGCTCCCACTTTGGCAGCTCATCATGTGCAGGGTCAGACCTGGAGGCAAGTCCATCATTTCTGTACCAGTTCCTTCCTTGGGCCTGTTTTTTTTGGGTTTACCTCTCCTGGATTGATGCCAGCATAGGGCTGGTGTGCAGGGATGCACTGGTCAGCCAACATCCCTCTTGATGTCTCCAAAATCCCTGCTGATGCTTTCAGGATGTGGCTGTAAAGTTTCACTGACGGTCAGAGGGGCAGAGCACGGTGAACACACCCTGCTTTATTCCTGGCCATGCTGAAGTGTCCACAGTCACATTCCCAAGTCCCTTTGGCATGAAGATAGCAGTGCCTTCAGCATGGCCCCAGTGGCACTGGGAGGGGACATTCCCAAGGGCAGCACACATCCAGGTGATTCAGCATTCCCCCCCGTCCCTCCCCAGCGGCGCCGCTGCTCTCCGGTTTAGCATCTGCAGTCATTTAAATTCCTGCCTGGCATTGTGCTTAGTAAGCCTTAATGCCACCTTGATGAGCTGTGCAAATATTATTTTTCCTGAGGCGTGATTTGGTTGTGCTGAGTGCCGTTATTGCCTCATTACTGTGGAGCACACGTTCCCTCGCGCGCGCTGCCAAGGCAGGGATCCCCTGGATCGATGCTCCTCGAAGGAAGCCTGCTTAAGTGTGCTGGAAATTCAGAATAAGGGCTAATCTCTGCTTCAAAAACTGGCAGTGGTGACTGGTGGGAGAGGGTCCCTGATTGTTCCATAAACTGCTGCTTTTTTTTAAGTTTTGGGAATACCCGAAATTCGGAGTGCTTGTTGCCGTGTGGTGTATCTCCCAAGTAGTCTGGGTTTTGTTGTTAAGGAGTTGTTCTTTCACAGGAATGCAGCCTGGCTGTTCTGGCAGGTTGTGAGGGTCACACTACATGACTTTTAAAGGTCTCTTTGACCCAAAATGTCCTGTGGTTCTATGTCAGCACCCTCACTAGCAGGGACACCTGCAGGGATGCATATACAGTGTGCCTTTATTATTTGGAAAAAGCTTGTACAACAAGGATTAATTGGGCTGCCATGTAATATTTAACAAAACACTTTGAATTGTAGAATTCCGGGATTTAATTATGTATAACACCATTTTTATATGTGGTTATATTGAATTATAATGAGAGCAGACAGAAGGAGCAGTTCACTGTGACCTGTTCCTTATCTCAGCACCACTCTGGGAGCACTGAGGGAGATTTTCTGAATGTAAAGGGCTGAAATGAGAATAAACAGAGGACAAAGTCCACTGCTGCTCCAGTCTCCTGGAGGAGTATAATGTGTGTTATGAGTGATGCAAATATGGGAGATATATCCCCATATCGTCCCTATGCCCATCTGCATCAGCCTGATGTACCTGCAGCCTTAGTCTCACTGCCAGGGCACTAAAACCTTTCCACAGCCATGGTGTTGTCCTCCTGTCCTCAGCCATTCCCAGGCTCTCTGTGAGCCCTGATCCCCGGCACACCCTGCCCAAGCTGCCATCCCAGCCCTGCCCAAGCTGCGCTGGGATCCCTGTGTCCGGGATCCTGTTCTGCAGAGCTCAGCACTGCTCCAGCATTGTCCTGTCTGATAAATAATTGATCAGCCACTGGGGATAGGTTGCCTTTGAAATGTGTTGTTTCTGGCCTGGACATCAGTGGGAGCTGAAGTATTGGGGTCTGTCCTGGTGGCAGGAGGGCTGAGGGGTGATATAGGGGACAGTCACAGGGGTCACTGTGGGCTGAGCTGTGAGTTACCTCTGTACCAATATCAGTGACCTCTGTAGTTGGCTTCAAACCAGAGAAGGGCTCTTAAGACCACCAGAAATGGATATGCCATTTCAGGTGGGTAGGAAATGTTTTGTTCCCTCTTCTGGTTTGTTGTTTAAAAGCCCACAGCAGCCCTACAGGCATCTCCCAGCTGGTGGAGCCCTCTCCCACATGCCACAGACTTAGGAAAAACACTCTTATTCCAGGGACTATCAATAGTGGTGCAAACCCCTCCGTTTTCAGGGTAGGGAAAGCCCCTGTGAGTGCAGGAGCTGCTCTGCAAAGGGCTGGTGTCTGAGCAGAGATGGGATGAGCGTGGTCCTGGCGGGTGCAGGTGGGAATATGGGGCTGCTGGGACCTCTGATCCATCTCCAGCACCCAGGAGGACCTGTCTGCTGTGGGTGAGCCTGGGAATTTGTGAGCAGCTCTCTCCAAACAGGGCACAGCAGGGAGTGAAGTGCCCCCTGCTCATGAAATATTCAGAAGTCCTTGGAGTGTGGAGTGCCTGGAGATAGGGGGGGCGGGTCCCATGGGGAAAGCACTTGGGCTGAGACGGGGAAGCATGGAATGATGAGGTGTCCCACCTTGTCCTTGTGTTGAGGAGTACCCAGGTGGTCCTGTCAAAGAGATAGGGCTGTTCTCACCAAACCCCCATGTGCCCTTTCCCAGGCCCCCCCCCCCCCCCCAAATCCCTGCTGCCTGCACGGAGCATCAGCCCCCAGGCCAGGAATGCTGCCATCAGGAGGAGAGAGGGAGCAAACAGGAGTGATGCAGGCCCTCTGCTTTAAAGTGTTTTTCATATGGAAAGCCACGTTCTCTGCCTGTGTTTCTGGCAGCTGCCCTGTCCGCTGGCTCCGTCAGTGCGAAGTCCTCTGCTGGCACATTGCCCGGCCATTCCCAGAGCCCAGCTCTTATTCATTGACTGGGTAGGATTACAGGATCTGGGGGAAATGCAGTATTTGCCACCAAACTGGTTTTGGCTCCTGGTTTATTTGCTGCTTTGCCACTTCCCAGGGCCGCTGGAAGTGACTTTCCTTCACGCTGATGCTCTCCAGGGTTTGCCCTTGGGCAGAGCTGTGACGCTTACATGGCACTGAGGGGGGCAACAGGAGTGTAAGCCAGGCTCACCCTAAACTTTGCAGCATCAAGGGCTCAGCCCCACTCTGCCCTGCCCTGGCTAGTTTATTACAGAGGGGATTTCTTGTTACTCTGGGTCCCAAATGCTGCCTGCACCCAGCTCTGAGGCAGAAAGCAGCAAGACTCAGCAGCCTGGGAAAGTGATACCTCGGATAACCAGCATCATTCACATGCTCTCACATTTCCCTGGCCTCTTGCTGAGCTCTTTTCCTTCCTTCTGAAGCGGGGCTTGGTCAGAAGCACTGGTATCAGGTTTTGTTGCACGTGGATGAGCCGGGAAACGGCTGCATTGCCCACCCAGGGCCAGACCTGCAGAGCTCATGACCCTCCACCACGGAGGGTCAGACTCATGCTTCCCCCCACACAGCTGTTCAACTCCCAGTTTCCACACAGAATTTGATCTTCCCAACCTGATCATCCCTCTGTTGAGGTCTCTCCCTTGGGTCCTCTCCCCGGAGTGACCCAACGAGCCGATCCCCCACCAGATGCCACCTGGATGAGGGTCAGCCTGGGGGGCTGTGTCAGGACACGGGGTCTCTCCCCCCCTCAGGGCTCCCCCCAGGTGCTGGAGGACACCCACACACAGCAGCTTGTCCAAGCACACAGCAGAGCCAGGGATGTGCTAGTGCTGAGCGGAGCCAAGAGAGGCAGGGTGGTGTTACTTCAGGACACAGTGCTGGCCTCCTCTGCTCCCTGCAAAGGGTGGAATGGGTTTTTTGCCTTTTTTTCCTCTCCTTTTTCCATCCTGGCTGTTTGGAAGTGCAGGGCAGAGCTGATCCCCGCTCTCCTGTGTGGCACCACCGTTATGAGCAGCAGAACACCGAGGACAAGGACCAAGGTCTCATGCTGAGGTTTGGGCTGAGTGTCCCTCGAGTGTGGGGTGTCTCTGGCTGTCTGTTCATCCCTGTGTGTTTATTATGGTGGGATTTAAGCTCCTCTCTGCTCCAGTGCTGGGTACCAGACAGGAGCAATCCTGCCAGCACTGGTGCCTGTGCTGCCAGTTGTCATTTCCAACCCAGTTTGGCTATTTTGTTTAAATCTCCAGCTCCTGGAGTCAGGTGAATAAGGGCAATTCCCAAATTCCATGTTAATAGAGGGCTGTGGTGCTTCTGGCTGCAGAGGAAGCAGGTCCCAGGGCTGCTGGGGGATGCAGGCAGCACTGCAGTAGAACAAACTGTGGACTACAGTTCTTTGCAGGTCAGACACGGCCTCCTTGTGCAGGTACAACTTCAGTGGGACCAGCATTCCCTTTTTTTGGGAATGACAGTGTTTCCAGCTAGGTTTTGGAGTGACTGTGTTGCCCTGGGGATTGCAGTAGGTGTAGGATGGGGTGGGATGGGATAGGTGGAAACGGCATTCAGTTAAGGGTCTGTCATGAAGGTTGTTCTTAATACCTGTAAATCCTAGAAGTTGGCTTGACTGGGTACTTAAGGGTGTCTCAAAGAAACCGTGGAGCAGTGTCCTTTCCTATCCCCAGGTCTCCTCCCACAGCTTCAGCAGGCAGGGTCAGGCCAGTCCACATGATCCAGCCGTGCTTGGAGCACTCCAGCACCTGGACCTGGAGCTCAGCCTTTCGGAGCCGTGCTTTATCCGGGTGTTAGCTGGAGCCTTCGGATGGGCTGAGCTCAGCCCCCCCAGCTGCTCCAGAGCCTCCCTCCCACGCAGCCCTCCCCAGAGGCACTGGATGCACAGAGCTCTCTGCAGGAGCCAGGCACAGCTGTGAGCAGCCTCTCCCTGCACTGGGCACCCTCGGTGGTCCAGGGGCCGTGTTCAAGGTGCTGGGGGGGTGATTTGGGATGATTTCTCATCCCACCCCTTTTTCCCTTCTGCATTATCCTGTCCCATTTTCTGTTGTTCATGAGAAGCTTCCCCCAGCCCCTTCCAGCCCCTGGGGGGAGCAGAAGCTGATGCAGACCTGGCCCTTAGTGAAGATTTTGACCTCAAAGCCACCATCCCCTGTCACCCCATGGCTCTGGGGACCGTGTTCCTACAGCAAAAGGCTCCTGGGCTGGGGGCAAACAGCCTGTGTGGAGTTAAAATCCTCCTGAAGGCGATGTCTGGCAGTGATGGAGGATGTGCTGGGGGTTGGATTCGGATGAGGTGGGGGACTGGGGGGGTTCAGGCATCCTCAGTATCTGGAGGGCTCCTAACGTTACCGAGGGGCAAGGAAGGAGCCAAGTGAGCGTCTTCTGGGACTGCATCTCTCGTGCCTGCGTTCCCAATACCAGGGCTCCTGCATACCTTCTCCAAGACCACAGCAGAGCTGCAAAGCACTTCCTTTTACCAGGATATTTATTGCTAAATATATGAATCTGGGAGCCTGTGGAGCGTGAAATTAGGAACAAATGTAAAAAGGAGGTCTAGACAGGAATTGTTCAGCTTATGGGCCTCTGCATGCTCTGCTCTCCTCCCCCTTTGCACTCTGGTGGGTTTAATGCTTCCAGGTACATGGCTTTAATCAGAGAAGTATGTCTTGGGAGGAAAAAAAGAGTGAAATGCAAATGGTCTTGCTCTGGGGGGAGCAGTGGCTGCGATGCCACGTCTGGCCGGGCACAGCTGGGCAAGAACCATGAAAATTGTCTCTGTGCAACCCTCACTTGTGCCCCTGGGGTTTAATTAATGGGTGAGAAAGCCGTGGAGCCCTCCCTGGCAGAGCCCTGCCTGCCACCTCCCATAGTGGGCTGGCAAGGAGATGATGATCCTCTCTGATGGCTGCAACACTGGTCCCTGAGAGGCTGCGGGGCTGAGTCTGGCCACCCCTGAGCCAGGTCCTGTGCCAACCCTGCACACCCTGCCCTTGGCTCCAGGACAGCACGGGGATTGCAAATGGGAGCAGCAAAGGACCCATGGATGGGCATTTCCAGCTGGTACCCGCTGAGCCCGAGGTCTGCGGCCAAGCAGCTCCATCCCTCTTTAAACAGGAACCAGAGTTTCTAAATCACTAATGCACTGTTTCCAGACCCTTCCCATGGCTGTGTTGCTCCCCCTGAGCCTCCTCAGAGCATTTTGCCCGAGGAATGAGGGCAGGATTTGGCCCGGCCCTTGCCCCGTGGCCGCACGGCATGAGAAGCCGTTCAGCCGTCGGTATAAATTCCCTTCCCTCCTCCCGCTCTCCTCAGCAGCAACATAAAACGTGACGCTGCTTTATCCATTCAGCACTCACCCAACTTTAGCAGGACATTAAGAGCCTGAAAATATGGCACAGATTTATTTTCTTTGGAAGCAGGTTAAATCCCTGACAGATACAGTTGCTTTTCCTCGGGTGCTGAAGTAATTTGGGGCTGGGGTGGCTGGTTTTTTTTTGGTTTAACCTGATAGCATGAGCTGGAGGCCAGCTTTGTTAAAGCACTTGTAGAGTAGGTGGTCAGGGTTTGATTTCTCTCTTAATTTATGTGTCTTCTTCTGTTCCCAGCCCAGTGCTTGCAGCACTGAAGGGATGCTGGAGCTTTAGTGTTAGTGCCGCTGTCTCCAGAGCTTCTGGCAGGTGGGAGCAGGCAGGTACACGTCTCCCCAGCATCCTTCCTGTGCCAAAGAGCTGTGTCTTACCCTGCATGGGATGGAGAGGAATTCAAGCCCCCCCATGAGCGCTCAGGCTGTCAAAAAAACGATCCTGGGGTGCCTCCAACAACCCCCCAACACTGGCTTGGTGAAGTGGAGGAACTCGGTGCCTCAAACACATCCTGTTCCTCAGCTTGCTGCTCAGGGAGAGGACCATGTCTGTCCCTGCAGTCATTAAGGGCTCACTTAGCAGCTCCAGTCATTCCAAATTAAAATATCACATTGTTTTCATGGGGAAAATGGATTATAGGCTCAGAGAGAAATGTGTACAGCTCAGAAATCCTTGTTGGAAAGCTCCTTCTCCCATCACCAAAGCCCTCTGCCGCCAGGCAAGAGCCAGGAGGGTGCCACGAGCCTGGGTCAGAAGGTTTTATTTCCCTTGGGTCCCCCCTCCTGTGTGCAGAAGAGCCCCATGTGACCCCAGAGCTGCTTCTCACCCAAACTCTCACCTGCTTCATGAAGGATTTTTTCCCCCTTGCACCTGCAAGGTGGCATTTAAGGGGTGTGGGGATGCCCTGATGACTTGCACAGGTGCCCAGCTCCAGGCTTTGGCCTCATCCTGCCTTTCACCTCCCAGCTCCTGGTTTCTAGCCCCCTGCAAATTGGGGTGAGAGCAGGGTTTGGGGCTCTGCCCAGCCCAGCCCATCACCAGCCTCACCCTATCATCCCATGCACTTGCTTTTGCAGGCTGTTAATGGAGAAGAGGGCGGATGACAGCCGGGACTGTGGTCATCACAGGTGGAATATTAGCAACTGTCATTTTGCTATGTATCATCGCCGTCCTCTGCTACTGTAGGCTCCAGGTAAGGCTGGGGGATGTGACCCCAAAGGGTGCTGCAGTGGAGAGGGGACTCCTCTGGTCCTCGAGGCTGGCACGCACGGAGCAGCCCCTCAGGAACAGGGTTGGGGGGTGGGTTTGGGGTGCCAGCCGAGCCATCCCGTTCCAGTATTACTGCTGCAAGAAGGATGAATCCGAGGAGGACGAGGAGGAGCCCGACTTCGCCGTGCACTCCCACATCCCGCCGCTCCACTGCAACCGCAACGTAGTGCTGACCAACGGCCCGTCCCTCTACGCCTCGTCCCCCTTCACCAAGAAGGCCACCCCGAGCCGGTCCAGCTGCCCCGGCTGCGGCCCCTACGAGCCCCCCACCTTCTTCCTCCAGGAGCCCCCTGAGGAGCTGCACAACGGCGGCGACCGGGTGAGCTACAAGACGGTGAGCCAGGAGGACCTGGCCCTGCCGGTGAGCGTGTCCAACCTGCAGGCCCTCAACCCCAACCGGCTCTCGGCCATGCGGGAGGCCTTCTCCCGCAGCCGCAGCATCAGCACCGACGTGTGAGGGGCTCCGAGCAGCGGGGACAGCTCGGTGAAGTTCGTGGGAGAGCTCTGAAAAAAGAAAAAAAAAAGGGAAAGAAGTGAATGTATTTCTACCGGGGCTGAAGGCAGCGAGGAGCTGAACGGCAGAGTAGAGGGGCAGCGAAGCAAACCCGAGAGGGGAGCGTGGGGGAGGATGGATGCAGCTGGGACGTGAGGTTTTCTAGCTCTGCGTTGCTTGCTTTTCTTTTTTTTCCTTTTATAAAGAGGATTTTGATACTGAGCATCCTTTTCTACGGAGTACTCGCCCCTCCTCTCACCCTGGAATGCCGAGGGACGGTGAGCAAACAGCGGGGCACGCAGTTGGCTGCAGAATGGCTCGTGCTGCGAGTCAGCAGCCAGCTGCTGCCGTGACGTGGCGGCCCTGACATGCACACACATGTGCACACACACACACATGCACACCATCAAAGGTCCTCAAGCAAAGCAGAGCTGCTATTGCCCACGCTTCTGCCACCCCTTCCTGCAGCGCTCCGTGCTGCAGCCATGGGAGTGTGCATGTGTGTGTGTGTGTGCACAGCCCTGCACTATCCCCCCACTATCCCACAGGCCATCTCACTCCTCAAGTCAGTCATTAATTCCTGAGTGACAGGCACAGTCCCCTCAGGGCTGGGATGGCAGGTGGGTGCACAGCCTGTCCCTACCCCTGGAGTTCCTGGAGTGACCTCACAGTCTCCTGATGGAGGGTGCAAACCCATGGCATTGCCTGGCTATGAAAATAACACACAACACATTTTTGGATTGAGGAATACCTCTCTGAATAATCCATCCCTTCTCCTAGTAATGCCATAAGCAACCTCTAACTGAGGGCTCTGTGTCACGAGGGGTCACCGTGAATGTGCCCACCCCAAGCATGCACAATTTTACATGCATTTATTTGTCTTCTTTAATTTTTAAAAAATCCATGACGCTTTTTACCCTTCCAGAAGTGTGTCAAAACACTTTAGATTTAGGCAAAACCTCCTCTTTAGTATTTTTCGTTGAGCAGCCTGGCTGTGGCACCAGCTCTGTCCCCGCTCTGCCAGCCACACTGGATCTGGCCAGGGCAGTGCTGGGAGAGCAGCAAGCACAGAGCTTGTAACCGAGCGTGTCCCTCTGCTCCAAGCATGTTGTAAAGGAACCCTTTTAGTATTTCAGTGCTTTAGGAGAGGAATTGCACATCACTCGGGGACTCACGTTCTGGTCTCTCCTGGCTGTCTCCATTCCTCCCCTCCAAGCTCGCCATGCTCCCAGTTTGTGTGACAGAAAACACCCTCTTTCTCCTGGACTGTGCGTTATTCAGGTTAAAAAGCATCACGCTGGACCTGGGGACGGCCGGCAGAGGATGGACTGGCTGCACAGAGACTTCCAGTGGCCCCAGTGCTGTGCTCTGGGTCAGCTTTCCTTTTTCAAGATGTTGCAGGAAGAAACAGCCGTGGCTCCAGCCCCATCAGCTCACAGACACTGTGCTGCAGCCTGGCCGGGTATTCTACTTTTAACCACGAGGGCTTTTAATTCCACAGGAAATCTTTTGAAGTTACAAGTCAGTCTTTGCAAATGAGTATCTTCGACTTTCTCGGGGGGTTCTGTTTGGGTTTGGGGGGTGGGGGGGGCTGGGGTTGGTTTCGTACGTGTTTAATATTCTGGGCTTGGTCCCTGCAGTGCTGCATCCCGGGAGCAGGATGGCTCTGCTCCAGAGGGGTGCAGCCACTCGGGCCATGCTCCCATGTACAGTTCTCACCGGGGTTTGTTTCCACGCGTTGAGCCCTTTCTCTCCCCGTTCCTCATGACTGTACTTCTCCTCTCAGCCTTCCTTCCTTTTTTTTCCCCTCATTTCTTTCCCTTGTAGCTTGGAAACTAAGCAAACGGTTGGCTTTCACTCACCTTCCCCTGGTGATCTGTTGTACAGGACTTTGGGGATCTCGGGGAGGGGGAAAAGTAAAAAAAGAAATAAAAAAAAAAAAAAAAGAAAAAAAAAGAAAGAAAAAAAAGGAATAAACTACTTTGACATGGGCTTTGAGGTATTTGGGGTTTTTTCAGCCATGGTTGCCCTGACTTCAAGCTGCTCTGCTTCCCCTGGGCACCAGCAAGTTTGCAGCCCTGACTCCAGTGTTCCCAGTATCCCCTTACAAATTGGAGAATAAAACAAAATACCACCATAAATATGACAACTTTATTAAAATATACATATGAGTACAAATTAATGATTATATGGATAAAGTTCACTGTCTGTAAACAAATATATTAAAAAAGAGCACGTCTTTTTTTGTGATATAAAGTGCAGTTATGTTTCCATATTATATACAATATGTCAGCATGGGGGGGGGGGTTGTAAGGACTATGGAACTAACATTTGATTATAAGATAAAATTCTCTGAAAAAGTATACACCTACATATTACAAAAAAGGGCTTGAGTTCATTTAGTAAATGAGAATCAGCTTCCCACCACTTTAAATGCAGCTAACGAGAGCGTGCAGGTCTTGGGATAAATTAGGAGAGAGGCACTAATCCCCTTAACGGAGGGAAACTTGCACTTCCCCGAGTTCACACCTTCCCCTCACCAACCCCAAACTTGCACAGAGGGAAGAAACCAAAGGACCAGACCTTGTGAAAATCACATGGATGTACCTGCAGTTTGGGGGGAATCAAATATACACGACTTTATGTACAGCTCTGATAGCGGGGGCTCCCAGCGGGCAGAGGCGCCGGCTCTGCGCCGAGTCGCGCCGGCACCGTCCTGGGAGGGGGACGAGGAGAGGAGTTGTGCATCGGTGGGGAAATGGAAACCAACCCAAAAGCATCCTGATCAGCAGTCTGTGGGATGTGTGGCTAACTGGAACGCGGAGCCCTTGCAGAGGGAGGCGCTGCCGGCACTAGGAGTGCGGCGCGCGGCAGGAGCGGCAGCAGGCTTTGCTGTAGTACCAGTGGCTGCACAGGTTCACTTTGATGGCCAAAGCGCAGTTGGTTCCTGCCTGGTCCTGGCAGCTGTCGTCTGGGGGAGAGAGCACAAGAGGCATGATGTGGAAAAGAAATGAAAAATAAACCGCTGCAAGCTCATGAGCTCATTTCCACACCCCCCTGCCCCCTGCACAGCTGCCCTAAACACCACGGGCTGCAACTGCCACCTCCCTGATACGTGGCAGAGCATCTGCTGGAAAACACCCTGGAGCTTCTCAACCTGAGCAAGAAGGTTGACCCATTCAGTCACACCAGGCCTGGCTTGGGGAGTTTCATTTGGTTCCAGCCCTGAAGCTCAAGCTCTTTTCTGCGAAACGGAGCTGCCCAGGGATTGCTGGAGCCACCAAGGTGGCCACAAGGCACCCCACAAGCTCCATGCCCCATCCTGATCCCAAGGGAGTGGGCAGCTGAGAGCGCCCAGCAAGGCCAGGGCTGAGCCAGAAGCTGGCCCCAAATCTGTCTCCCATTTTCATGCTTTTCTCCCACACCATCCTTATTCCCAAATCCTATTAAAGGATTAGAACCGCCTGTTTGCTAAAGATCACAGGGACTTTGAGCCAACAGACGAGTCAGATAACGAGATAGTTACAAATCCCACGGGACATTTGGAGACCAAAAATCATTAAAATAATGGCACAGATGAAAATTCCCAGGCTTAAGCTGAAATCACACAGAAACAGCACCGGAATCAGCTCTCGAAGATCCATTTTATCTTTAGCTCAGAACATGCTTCTTCTGAACTCTTTGCTTAATTTAAGGGGGTTGCCTCCAGAAACAGCCAGTGCACCCCTTTATTTGGGCACAGAGGGAGAGCTGTCCCTGTACACCCCGCTCTGGGATGATTATCCAACTGGGGGCAGTGGGAGCTAATATGCTGGCAGTGCTGCTTGGGGGGGATCCACGGAAAATCAAGGCCACAGGGTGCTGCCAGCAGTGGGGCTCACCTGGGGGCTCTGTGGGGCAGGGCTGCAGGTCACAGGTCTGTTTGCCCACTGGCTTCACCAGGGGATCGCAGCCCCGGACGATGTCCTTCCCTTGGTAGCACTTCACATCCCGCATCCTCACGCCAATTCCACAGGTTTTTGTGCACTGGGGAACAAAGAGAGGGTAAGGCAAGACCCCTCCATCACAGGGGACTCTGCTGAGCCAGAATCTGCTTTAAAAAATGTGCTTGCTGGAGGTGTTAAGGCAGGAGGAGAACTCTTCTCCTGGCTGAATGCCTTGTCTCAGCACCACAGCACTGGCCCCTTACTCCATCTTTGCTGCCAACACCATGAGCTCCTGTCCAAGGATAGAAGGATGTGGCCCCATCCCCTGGCACTGACATCCTCCCTCCTCCTGCTGCCCTTCACGAGGGGCCACGAATGAGCTGGCCCAGTCCATGCACTGCTCTGTAGGATTGGGGTGGCTGCAGCCACCTCAAGGCCACGAGAACCCCAAAGCAGCCCAGGAGTGGGGCTGCAGAGTCAGTATCTCTGCACATCCCACAACTGTGGGGTTGTGGAGCCGCTGCTGGGCCCAGCACTCGCTGCCTGCTGCCCTTTGGATGCCTCTTCAGGCTGGGATTACAGCAGGGCTGCTTTGGCTAATTATAGGCTGCGATGATGGTTTGCAAGACTAAACAAAACGAGGCGCCTGGAGCACGGGCTGTGTTTGGGAGGGCTTGCAGGAAGCCCACGCTCGCTGGGCTGAGCCCCCTGGCCACCAAACCCCAGCTGCCTTTCAGACCATGCAGGGTGCTGGGGCAGCCTGTGCTCTCAAGCCCTGCATCCTCAACCTCTGCATCCCCAGGGCAGCCACCTCGTGAGCTCTGTGCACACCCCCAGCCACACTCCTAACAGCAACACCAGGGAAAAAGAGGGGGGGAAATAAAGAAAAATAAAGCTACAGCTGACCCCAAACACCCCCTCTCAATCCTGCTCTCCCAGAGCACAGCCAGTCCCAGCTGTACCATGGCAGGGCAGGCTCTCTGCTCCAAGCTGCCAGTGCAGCAAAACCCCCCTGGGTGTCCCTCTGGGGACCATGTCCTGCAGAGACTCACCCACCACCCTGGGGCATTCTGCAGGCAGTGTGACCTTCAGTACGAGGGGACAGGGCTTCACACGCTCAGGGCGAGCACATCTTGAAGGAAGAGCACTTCCCCACCTCCCTCCCATGGATTCCCCTGTGCTCCCTCCCCACTCACCTCCGACCAGGGGGTCGTGTACCACTTGAAGCACGGCCGCTCGAAGCACGTTGTCTCCTCCACGGGCTTCTTGGCGACGTCACAGTCAGCAGGGCTGCGGGTCTTGATCTTGCCATTGACAATCTCCAGGCAGAGCACGATCCTCTTCTTCACGCCCCGGCCACACGTCGTGTTGCACTGCAGGGGCGCGAGTGGGGCCGGATGAGACCCGCACGCGCCAGCCCGACCCCGCTGAGGGCACCCCTCCTCCATCACCCCCCAAAACCAACCCCCTGCTGCAGAGGGGCTTCACTTACCCGCTCCCAGTCCTGTGCCAGCCAGTGCGAGGGGCAGTTCTTGTCCCCGCAGGGGTGGATGGCCAGCGGCTTGCTCTCCAGGTTGCACTGGGACTCGGGCACCACGCGCCCGTCGCTGGTTTTGCAGTACACGTGCCGGATCATCCTGCCCTGCCCGCAGCCACCGCTGCACTGAAACCACAGCGGGCACGGCGGGCTGTCAGGGGTGGGGAGGCAAGCAGGGCTCCATCCCTGCCCCATCCCACAGTGCCTCCCCAAACCCACCAAATCACAGGGGGCGTTATTTGGGGTCAGCTTAAAATAGTCATAGGGAAGCCCAGCAGATCCTTCCCAGGCAGCTCCACCACAGCCAACACAGATTTAATCATCATAGAATCCTAGAATGGTTTGGATTGGAAGGGACCTTAAAGATCATCTCATTCTACCCCCTGTCATGGGCAGGGACACCTTCCACTATCCCAGGATGCTCCAAGCCCCATCTAACCTGGGCTGAAACACTTTCAGGGATGGGGCAGCCACAGCTCCTCTGGGCAACCTGTGCCAGCACCATGGCCCCACAGGGTTGAGCATCTCTCAGGGCAGGCAGGAGGGGAACCACCACAAGCAGGGAACCCCGGGGTGGCTCCCAAAGAGGTCAAGGCAAAGGAGACCAAGGAAGTGGCTGCAAATATTCTGCCCCTGCTGTCAAGGGCCAGACAGGCTCTGCCCGGAGCAGCCAGCGCTCCCCGGCGCTTTCACAGCCGCTCTTGCAGAGGCTCTTGGTGTTTCATAGCGCTGCTGCTGCCATGGAAACTACTTATTTTTAGCTGATGTGAATGTATCAAAACCTGGGTAAAAATAGCTTGGGATGGAGGGGGTCTCTGGAGCTGAATTGTGCAGAAAGGGGGAAAAAAGGTGGGGGGAGGAAGAAAAAAAAAAGAGAAAAGGGGGGAAAAAAAGAGGGAAGGAAAGAAGGGGGAAAGAAAAATGAGGAAAAGGGGAAAAGAAGAAAAGAATAAAAGAAAGGGGGGAAAAGGAAAATAGAAAGGGGAAAGGGGAAAATAAAAAAAAAGAAAAGGGAGTTAAAAAGGAAAAGGTTCATTTTCTGGGCATGGAGCATCAGCATTGCCAAGGAATGCTGTGCAGCAGACAGACAAAGGGATTTTGACACCCACTAAGGCCCTCAGCCAGGTCTCTCAGGGTTTAACCCCTCCTGCACCACATCCCCTGCAAGGCAGGACCCTCAAGGAGGTCCTAGGGAGAATCTGTGGGATCCACTGGGATTCTGGATCCCCAGCAGTGCAGTCAGGGTGGCCCAGGGTGACAGTGCTGGCAGAGGTGACAGGGGGACTGGGAGAGCCAAAGCAGCGGAATTGTTTGGTGGTTGGATCCAAGCACAGGCGGGTCTGTCCGAGCTGGGAGCTACCAGGGAGGATAAGCCCAACCCCAAAACTCCCAGTGCCAGAGGCCAGCCAGCCTGCAAACTGTGATGGGCTGCGAGGGCCCACTCAGTCATCCACCCAGGGGTCTCACCGGTCCCCAGTCGGACACGGTCCACTGGCGGTCACAGGGCGGCCCCGTGCAGTTCTTCTCGGCCAGGGGCCGGGCGCTGGCGTCGCACAGCTTCTCCTCCTCCGAGCAGCGAATGTCCCGCGTCACCACACTCCGCTCTCCGCACCGGGCTGAGCACTGCGGGAGGGGACAGGGCAGGGACAGCATCAGCTGGGCTCCCGACACGATGGGAGATGCGAGCTGCTGGCTTAGCGTTTGGGTTTTTTTCTCCACGCTTCAATGAAACTCTAAAAGCACACGCTGAAAACACACAGATGACTCTTCCCCCAAAACCCCCTCGACAGCTTCAGCCGTCAGCTCAAGGTGCAGGAGGGCTGCATCCTGCCCGGGCGCTGTGCTCCCCGACAGGTGATGCCAGAGGGTGGGAACCCAAGGCTCCAGAAGTGCCTGATCAGAGCTGAACAGTTTTAGCTGTCACTTAGAGACAGGGTGAGATCTCCCTCGCCTCCTTCCCAGGAACAGCCAGCTCCTTTCCCCCCCCCTCTTTGGAGAATGTTTTTCCCCCCGGGCCGCAGAACTGAGATTTTTATGCTGTGGATAAATTTGGCACCGCGCAGCCCGGTGACATTATTTAGAACTGGATTTGAGTTACTACAGTCTCACATGCACACATTTGCTCTGTGCATAACGTAAAGCAGGGAAAAGTGTCAACAGCACAGCGCTCAGACCGAGATGTTAATCCTCAGAGCCCTGAAATGTGCTTTTTTTTACTGCCTATTTCCCCAGCCAACTTGGCACCCCACCTCAGATGGGATCCAAAGGAGATTAGCTTTGCTGCTGGCTAAGAACAATCTACTCCAGGACTGTCTCAAGCAATCTGTCCCCGACACATGCTGGAGGAGAATACAGATTTCTGTAAAATAAGCCACTCTGGTTTGCTACGCCGGACAAAATTCGCCAGCACGTGCACAGGGAGCTCCACTCTACCCAGCTGGGAAAGTCAAAACATCCTACACCACCAGGGAATGCACCAGCCACTCCATCAACTCCAGGGAAGCTATGCACACCAGCTTGCAGAGGAACAGAGACATTTAAATTATGACTAAGGCGCCTTTTGGGAGCTTCCCAGGAGGAAGAGTCATATTCCTCATGATGTAAACCATGGGGCA
This sequence comes from Lophotriccus pileatus, assembly GCA_035583135.1. Taxonomy (NCBI): domain Eukaryota; kingdom Metazoa; phylum Chordata; class Aves; order Passeriformes; family Tyrannidae; genus Lophotriccus; species Lophotriccus pileatus. The sequence goes on from JAWWES010000038.1 coordinate 3,662,453, forward strand.
GGTTGGCACCCACGAACAGCTCGGCTCAGAGCTCAGTCTGCTCTTGCTTAAATAAGGTCTGTGCTTGATTTGGGAGGAGGCACCCCGAGGAAGCAGCACTGGTTTGGTCGTTTCCATGGGTTTATGTTCGTAAGGGTTATGCTGGAGCACTGTCCGTGCCTGGAAAGGAATTCAGGGCACAAACCCATTTCGCAAATTCTCCCAAGAAAACCAGTGAGGTAGAATAGGAGCAGCACTGTGCCTTCCCAAACCATCTCAGCAGCTTTTGGGGTTGGCTTAAGGCACAGCTAGGAGGAGGTGTCGTTCTCCATGTGCTGCAGAGAAACTGGAGGTGAAGAGGGGAAGTTTGCAGGAACTTAATTCAGGCGTGAGGTGGAATCTCCTCCCTGGCACCTTGGGGTTGGAGGGGCTGCCAAGAAAACTGTGGTAGGACCATGTGAGCTGTGGGCTCCTGCCCTACCTCAGTGTCTCAGCACCCCACAAATGACTGATGGCAGCGACCTCCCCATCCTATATGGGACCCAGGCTTTCATTTTAGGGGAAAAAAACCCTGTTGCACGTTGGTCCACACGCAGTGGCCGCGGTGAGCGCGCGGCCAGGCCAAGCGTCTGGCGGCTGTGGCTGAGCCCACCTCGGGACAGGACGAGAGAAGCGCGGGCACAGCTGCTGACCCTCAGCACGGCCAGGCCAGGGACCCACCTCAGACCACTCGGACATCTCCCACTGCGGCCCACAGGCCGGGTTCTTGCAGACCTTGCGCTCGTCCGGCCGGGTGATGTCGGCGGACTCGCAGAGGTCGCTGTACACGGAGCTGTCGAACCCCGGCGAGATCATCTTCCAGCAGCGGACGATGCGGAACTGGTATCCCTCCCCGCAGGTGCGGGAGCACTCGCTCCAGCTGCTCGTCTCCCACCTGTGCAGGGAAGAGAGGGGTTGTCACACAGGGGCACGGCCGGGCATCCCACGGGGAAACCCTGCCTGCCCCGGGCTGGAGGCTGCGGGAGGAGCGAGTTGCAGCCGGGCTGCCAGCACGCCAGAGGCTTTCCCAAGGGATGTGAGAGGTTTTCCTGCGGGATGGGGAAGCGTTGCCATATGGTGGTTTCACCCAGCAGACCCCAGCTCGTGCCCGCAGCTAAAAACCATCTCGTCAGGAGGAAGGCTGGCACGGCGAAGCCTGGCCTGGTGTCCTCGGTGACAAGCGAGCGTTTGTCACCGCGGGCTGAGCGTTCCCCCACTGTGACCCCGCCTGTGCCAGCACATTTCTCCGTCATGCTCTTTGCCCGTGTTTGACCTCTCTTTTTTTTGCCTGCTCAGCTGAAGTACAGAGAGGACACAGCCATCCATCACCCGGCAAATCCCAGCAATAATGTCACACAAAGCTGCCTGAGCCCCGGTGGGACAGACTTTCACATCCCACCATCACTCTAACTCTGCTAACCACGTGTGACAGTCTGGAAGAGCTGGGATCTGCTCCAAGCACTGCCTGTCCCTTACTGTCCCCTGCCACCACTGTCCTGACAAGAGAGGAGCAGCTTGTAAACCAAGGATAAAGACATAAAAAGTCCAGCTTTTTACAGTACGGCAACATTATAGCAGTTTTGAATTAAATAGTGAGGTAAAAATATAAAAATCTAAATGGATCAGAATCCCCAGCTCCTTTCTGGATGCAGGACTGTCCCGTGCAGCCTCTGTGCCTCTCACTGCTGCCACTCTCCAAGCAGGAGAACCCTGTCTCTGGCTGCCACAAGGCCTCACACCCCATGTGGGGCTCCAGGCACAACACAGGGAGATGTCACACATTTAGAGGTGTCACTTAAATTCAGAAGGGAGATGAAACTAAGGTCTTTCCCATCCAGATCTGTCAAAATTAACATTTTCTGTTGGAAAAGTGTTGCCAGCTCAAGCAACTTCCCATCTGCCCAAGTGCTAGGGAATGTGCTGGCTGACCTGTTTGAATTCCCGGTGCTCCCCAGTTTACCCACCACTGCAATCACTGGTAAATCACAGAGCAGCTCTTCTCCTTTACAGTGCAAACCCTTCCAGTGGAGCTGGAACAGTACAGCCATAAGGAGGATTTGTTTTATAAAAGACTAGTGGGAGAATCTAAGCATGAAAAGAACCCTAATATTTGTGCCAAAAAATTACAGAGTTATTGCAAATAGAGTTTAGAGTCCCCATGGTTCCCACAGGGCAGGTGTGTTCCCAACAGCAGCACCATTCACCTCCCCACACTTTTTGTGCCTCAGTTGCAGCCTGCCCTGACTCTCAGCCTTAGCATGAGAGTTCAAGGAGATCTTATACTCCATGTGTTTTCCTCCCTCATCTTCCTTCACAGTCACCCCTGCACAGACACCCCAACAACCCCACCCTGTGTCTGAGAGCATTGTCCAAACACTACTTGAGCTCTGGCAGCCTTGGGGCTGTACCCACTGCCCTGGGGATCCTGTTCAGTGCTCAGCCACCCTCTGGGGGAAGAACCTTTTCCTCATACCCAACCTAAACCTGCCCTAACACAGCTTCATGTGGACCCAGGTCCTGTCACTGGTCACCAGAGAGGGGAGATCAGCACAGGTTCAGCTCATACAAGCAAACCTCAGTGATGTTTAGGATGCTGGAGGGACCAGAGGGCTGGATTTGTGGCACAATTTGCAAGCCTGGCCCTTCCACCCAACTCACTCATATGTTCTCCATGTGCCAGCCAGGGCAGGGATGTTCCTGCACTGCTTAGAGCTGGACATGTTGGGAGCCCAAGGCACAAACTCTGCCAGGATTTATGGAAGTTTTAACCTGGCAGCTTGAGATAAAGCACTCAGAATGAAAGTCTTGCTGCATTCCAGTGCAGCTTGGGCCGATGGAACTGGGGGAGGAGGGATGGGGTTGTTAGGTGTTGTCCCCGCTAACCCCCACAAATCCACACCGACCCCCTCCCCCAAAGATTTCCACTGCAGAGGAAGCCCCACAGGAGCCCCCTGTCGAGGTGGTACCTTGGTTGGCACTCTCTCCCAGCACAGAACTCGTGGATGGGCTCGGGACGGGTCATGGCATCACAGTACGTGTCGTCCACTTCGATCCCATCATAGCGAACACACATGGCGTATGTGGACATCACTCCTGGTTTCAAAGACAATACACACACACAACAGGATGCTTGGTGATTTTGACATTCAAATTCTTTTTCTTTTTTCCCTCTTTTTGGTTTGGTTTTTTTTTAGCTGCATTTTTCCAAACTTCCTCCAGCAGCAAGCTGGACTTTCTGTCTCACGGGACGGATGCTGCCGGGAGGGGAAGGCAGCAGTGGCCACCCAGCCAATATGAACAGCGTGGCTGAGTTTGGCCAGCTCCAGAGCGGGCATGGCCACCCCTGCCAGGGCTTGCCACCAAAATCAATATATGACTAACACGTTTTTTTATAGGAAATACTCAGGGCAACAAGTCTGCTCCGGAGCTCCCATCCTGCCTCGTGGGTGGAGGCGACAGAAAGCGGTCCCCAACCCGCTCCATCCACCCACTCTCTCTGTGCATTACACCCCCTTCGCACCCAGGTGCTCCCCAGGTGCATCCAGCACTCCAGGCCAAGGCAGGGCTCCCGGAGGCTTGGCAAGGAAGCACCTGCCCCTCCTGCTCCCCCTCCGAAAGCAGCAGCAGCCAGTGTCGTCAGACCGAGACCTCTTTCCCCCCGCAGCCTCCCGTGCCAGAGTAAATGTTGTGAAGTCCATTCTGGGATCTGGCTGGGGACCAGGAGGCTGCTCTGGCTACAGGTAACAAGAATTGAGGCTCTCAGGAACATATGGTTTACATGAAACTGAAAAAAAAAAAGATCTACAGCTCTTGACATGGCCTTGCTTCTCTGCGATATGTCATTGAGAAAAGGCAAGGAGAAGGGAGAAATTTAAGTAAAACCTCTCTCGGCTTGCTGCAAAACAGGGCAGAGCAGGCTGGCCCAGTGAAGGGAGAAATTTCTTCAGTGGGGCTTAAAGAAGTCAAAAATGTCCCAGAACATGTGGATGACAAGACCCTGGGGAGAGGGACGGCTTGCAAAGCTCCTGCTGTGGGCATGGGTCTGTTGGACAAGAACAAATGCTGAGAATATAAAATTCTTGCATTTGCTCTTTTAAGAGAAGTCCCTTAGATTGTAAACTCCTCTCTCCCCCCTCTTTCCTTCTTTCTAATTCCAGAAGCACCACAGGATCTGGATTATTTCAGGGACAGTGCAGGCGAGTGCACAACCCACATGCCTGCTTCATCACAAGGGATGGGCAGGGACCAGGACCCCCTAACCAAGGGGTGGAGGAGGAGAGAGATCAGGTGCCTTGAAGCTTTTCAGGGGGCAAAAAGGGGCAATTTATGCAAAAAGAGGAAATTTATGCATAAAGAAGAGAGGCTCAGTTTCGATATCCCTGGCATCCATGTCACTGTTCCAGATTTACACCCTCGCAGCCAAGATCAGGCTCCAGGGTAGAAGGAGTGGGAGAAACAAAACACAATCAAAAAGCCAAATGCTATTGTGTTTCCTGCCAGAGCTGAACAATCTTCAAAATTTCACTCTGCGGGGAAGTAGCTGAGCTTTTCAAACCTCTCAAAGCTGTTAAAAAAGGGGAGGAAGGGGAAAGAAAAAAGGAGACTCAGCACAGGTTTGGGGATCCTGCTGAGCCCCAGCAGGGCCACAAAGCCATGGGAAGCAAAGGCAAAGTTCAGAGCTCCCCAAAGGGAGGTTGTTTAGCAGGGGGATGGACACGCTGGGCACCAAATTTTGGTCCTCAACACACCTCAGGGGTCAGTGGGCTTTGCATGTTCGGTCCCCAGCTCCTGTCCCCGCCTTTACACCCAGGCAGAGCAGATCTGGGGTCGTGCTAAACCAGCTCCAGAGATCACAGGATCCCCTACACATCACCAGATCCTTCCCATCCCTAACAGACAGAAAAGTGACTCACACACCAGGTGATTTCAGCGGTTGTGCAGAATTTGGCTGCTTCATATAACTACCTGTGGTACATGTAGAGCTGCAGGGTTCATGGGAGGAAAGCTTCCACCTGTACATGTCAGCAGCACTCACACCTTGGCCCTTTCTTAACAACTTCAATCTGTTTCTAGCGATAAGCAAACAAAACAAAAGAAACAAAACAAAACAAACAAAAAAAAGGCATTTACAAGGCGAGCGGTGACAGGCCACGACAGACACACATATCTGGCTGCAGTTTGGTCGGGTTTGGGTTTGGGAGGGGATGTGCTTTGTTTGGCCTTGTTTGGGTTTGGTTTTTTGTCTGATTTTTTTTGGGAGGTTCGTTTGTTTGTTTGAATCAAATTTTTTGTTTTGTTTTGTTTCGCAACATACCTGTCCTGAGCCCCAAGTAGAATCCCCAGCCCGGTTAGAGGCAGAGCTTCCACTGTCTAGAAATAGAGAGAATGGGATAAAAATACCCACAAGTAGAAACAGTTCAGAATTTAACAAAAAAGTTTGCATTTTCTGCTCAAATACACCTGGCCCTCGGCATACAGTGACTAAAGGTGCAGTATCTCCTCCACTGTGTCTCCAGGGCTGGGCAAGCCAACTAATTCTGCTCAATGCAGCCGAGATTTCGGCTGTTCCAATCTCCACAGCTCACTCCTTCCCAAAGCCAGCACGTGGCACAGGAGTTTATGAGCCCGTTTCTCAAAGCCCACTTGCCTGCCCGCTGCTTTCTCCACTCTTGTGTTTTGCTTTGGCTCATTTTGTTTTGTTTTAGGCAGGTAATTTGCATCCCTCAGATCCACGCTGCGCTCAGACGCAGAACGCCGTGGGGAAAGGAGTAAAGGAGTCAGCCTGGTGTACAAAAATGCATTTATCAAACCAAGAAGAGCAGCTTCTCCCCGTTCAGTGCCTCCTCCAGGCTGTGAGGGTGTAACACATCAGGGATACTGCACCTTTACAACAAAAGGCTTCGATTCTGTTCTCATACCTTTGCTCAAACCCTTGAAACAGCTACACTGGAATAGCATACAAGGTTGTATCCTGATATCCAGTTGTCTCTGGCCTGGCGAGATATGCAGCTCGTATGATTTCTAGGCAGCAGAAGCTCTGAAATTGCCTTATTTAGTTGTTTGTAAGAAGTTCAGGTCCAGCCTATCAAATCAACCTTTAAAAGGACACTGTTGAGAATCCAGCCGTTTCCTTTCGGACCCACCCTCCTTCCACCGCCAGCACTGAGCCTCCAGAAGGATTAAAAACAACAACAATCTCATTTTCCCTGTTGATTTTGCCTCTGTCAGTTTGGCAAAGGGTCGCTTCCTGCGTTTGAAATGGAACTGAAATGAATGTGACTTCTTTTTTTTAATATTTGTGGAAAAATAGCAACCCCAACTCACTATAAATAGTGTTTTATCTGCCACAGCAGCTCTGCCTGGGGACCCACACCAGCCCCTGGTCCCTGCCATGTGCCACCAGCTGCCACCCAGCCAGGAGAGGGCTCACAAATGACACTTGTCAGTAAGATCCATTAAAACATAGTCAACATCTGCTTTTTGTGCTTTAATATGCCTGGAAAATGGGGTATTGCCTGGATCCTTCACTCTATACCCTGCTCCGAGGCACCAGTGTAACCACTAAGTTATCCTGTGACCCGGACTCCTCTCCCTCGAAAAGGAGAAAAATCTGCAAAATGAGTTTTATCTGAGGACAGAAAAATCTTTCAACAGTGTCCCTTTAATGTGTGTGATCCAAAAAAAAAAGAGCTTCTATGCATAAGGAGGTCGCAGGGACAAGTTCTTTCCAGAGGAATCGGACAGTTGGGCACAGGGCAGAGTTCAGCTCTGACTGTTTCCAGCAAAGACAAAACTGTCCTTTTGTTCTCTTCTAAATGCAAACAGCAGCTCATTGTCCCATAAAACTGGGGAGATTTTCTCTTTTGTTTTATTTTTCCTCTTTACGATGAGCTTTATAACAAAGTCAAGCATTTTCTTCCCTGCCTGCGCTTTTCATCTGCTTTTCAAGCAACAACAGCACCAAAAATTAGCACCAGTCCCTCATCCCTAGCTGAGGTCTGGGCTTCCTCTTTTCCCAAAAAGTCCCTATAGTAGAGGAATAATCCTGACAAATACATACAAACACCACAGATCAACATCCAGTGTCCCTGGGCTCACATTTCTCTGTTTAATTTCAGGGTTTTTTCTAAGCAAAAGGGTGGCTTGTGTTGCAGAATAACCCCTGGCTGCACACCACAGCATGGGATGAAGGATGAAGGGTGCCTGAGAATCTGTCCCACAGTTCCCAGAAGGTTTTTAAACTGCTCCAGGAGAAGAAAAGCAGCTCTGTATCCCTACCACAGCACAAGAGCCAGCCACCCATCCCCATCGCAGTGGGGCTTGTTCCTAGAGAGGGAACACCTCTGGGAGAGCTCCTGCAAGGTGCTCCTGTAAGTGGGTTACACTAAGAGCTACCAGAGTTCAGAAAGCAATAAACTCCCCCACCTCTAACCAACACTGTCCCGCATGGACAGACTGGCTGCAAAGAGCTGACCTTCCCTTGCTTTTTCATTGACAGGGGATGAAAATGAGCAAAAAGGCACCATCCACCCCAAACTGAGCCTGGGATGGATTTGGGAGGTCTCAAGTCCAAGATCCTGCCCAGAACTAGGCTTACCCCAATAACAAACTGGTCCCACAGGACCTTGCCCTTCTCCAAGGATGGGGATCCCTGACTCTGCCCCACACCAGGACAAGGAGGTTTCCCCTTGTGTCCCATCCCCATTTCCTCCAGCACAGTTTCTGGCTGTCCCTCCAGCTCCCTTCCTCCTGATGGGACAACTCCAGCCCCCAAAGCTCTTCCCATTCCTCGTGCTCCAGCCCCCTGTCCATGACACACCAAACCCAGAGCCACATCCCGCTGTCAGTACGGGCATTTTATGACATTTCCACTCAAAACAGCCATTAAAGGAATCCCAAAGGTCCCGATATCAAACAATGAGCTGCTACTGCAGAGCTCGTGATATTCCTGTCCAAGCAGTGACTGCTGTGCTGCTTCTGCAGCTGTTGAGGCAACAAACCCAGGCTACTCCTGCAGGACCCACAGTGGAGCTCCTGGTGTCCTGCTCTGCCTCTCCAACACCTCCCAGGCAGGGCCACGCCTGGGAGGTGCTGGAAGGATGTTCCTGCCATCACATGGGAGGAGGATCATAGGTGGCAGTCAACAGGGTGGGTAAGAAGGGGCCAGGACCAACTTCTGCTGCATCAGAACTTGGAGGAAGGGGCTGGGGAATCAGATCAGGATGTCAAGAGAAGGCAAAAGAGGCCATGGCTCTGACAACAAGCTGTGACAGCAGAGAGCAAGGCCCAAGCTGACAAACATCAGCATGGAATACCAACATGCCCACTCAGGAGGACAATTAGTTTTCCTCTTGCTTAAATGCTCTCTTGACTTTCTGCTCCCAGACCTCTGGCCCTTCCTTCCAAAGTTAACTCCCAACAGAAAACTTTTACATACATCATCCTACCCCCACTTACCTTCTGCTTCCAAAGCAGATGGAAACCGTGCAATGGGGTCTGCGTTCAGCACAGGGCTGTTTACGGGTTGAAAACAACACCAAGTAGGAATTACTTGAACTAAAGACTTGTGTCCTACCTTGCTTTGTGGGTCCTGTTCCCTTGAGGGCTGCTCACGGTGACTGTGGCGTTTGAAAAGGGCGTCTCTGCCGACGTGTTGGTGGCTTTGCCGTTGCTCAGCTCCAGGTAAGTGCTGTTGATGGAGTAGGTCACGACCCCGTCAGTGTCCTCGTAGTCAACATAGAGGCTGTCAATGTGTGGCCCCACGGAGTTGATGGGGTCTCCCTGGGCAAAGATGCTGTTCATGGTCATGTTGAGCACCAGCTCCTTGGAGTCCGAGGTCTTGTCCAGCAGCTTGTCCGTGATGGCGTTCTCCAGGAGGAATTCCCTGGAGGCAAACGTGGGGTCGAAGTCTCTGTCGTCATGGTCTGTCTGGTAAGTAGACCTGGTTACGTTTGAATCTAGATTGGAGCCAACAGGGGGGGAAACAACAGTGACAACCACAAAATGCACTGAGCCTGGGAGGGGAAGGCAGCCCGGAGCAGCGGGGACGCGCCGGAGCCTGAGCAGCCACCCGGGGGAGGAGAGGCAGGAGCTGGGTTCTTGGGGAGGGGGAATCTCGTGGGATTGTAACCCTTTGGGAAGGGTGTGAGGCTTTGTGGGTGTCATGGGTCATATTCCCTTTGTGGTGTGGCCAGAGGAGAGCTCAGCACTCGTCAGCACTGCCCCAAGCAATAGCAGAGGTCGGAAAGGAAGGTGCCCTCCTGGCCCCAGAGCACGTGCAGCCATGCTGGGAAAGCACTCGAGGCAGTTTGGGGATGGGATGCCCAAGGGATTTGAATGGGAAGGAGGTTGCTGGGGGTTGGGGAGGGGTGGGAGCTGACAGAAAATGTTGTGACAGGGAGTTTTGTGTACCCAGGGCTCCCTCCTGTCCTTGGCATGAGGCAAAGCACAGCAGGGCACCAGCGGGGAGATTTTACCCACTGTCCACCCTCCAACCCCCACCAGAAACCAGAACCTGAAGGGCAAAGAGGATTTATGAGCAGAGATGTTTTAAAGAACTTTCCGAGGTTTCCAAAACACAAACCAACAGAATCACCAGAGGCAGAAACAGAGCGTTTCTCAACAAGAGCTCTGAGAAGCAGAACAGTGAGGCCCAAGTCTCCTCCTTACCTTGGGGTTGTTTGCCCTTCAGTTTTGGCTCACAGTCAATTGTTTCTGCTCTTTCATAGACCTCATTGGTTTCCTGACCTTTGCTCAAGTTTAAATCTTCCTCCGTGTCCTGCCTTCCAAACACCTGGTTCTCCAGGTCTATCCTTTCCGTGGAGATTTTCCCAAAATAGGTTGCATTGTGCTGGATAAAACCCAATGGCACGTCTCCATCGAACTCCCTGCTCTCTTCACTATCTGACTCGGAGAAGGTGTAGTAGATGGGCTGCAGATTTTTTGAGTGTGGCTTCCTCAGGAGAGTGTATTCAAACGTGATGGATGGGTTCTTGCCGTTTTGATTCCAGACCTAGCAAACAAATTAAGTTATTAGCAGTTGCAGTGAATGTACGGAACACAAAGCTTGTGATTCATCTTGGACTTGACAGCTGGTGAGCATCTACTTTGCTATTTCCAATCTGCTTCCCTTCATATTGCAAACTTCTTCCAAGGGTTATTTGGCAGCACTGCCATGGGGATTAGTCCCAGCTCAGGGACTGTGAGCCACAGATCACACTGAGTGACAAGAGACTTGGGAGAGCCACCTCAGCAGTTACTGACCAAAAAAAGGCTTTATGAAGAGCACACACATCCTGCAGCTGCTATACCCACAGTGGGGCTGGGGGCTCCCAGCTGAGGCACTACAACCTCTTACTGGTCTAATGCTTTACAAGCACCCAGGCAACCATCCCTTCCCCTTCCAGGGGAGCCTGGGGCCACGTGGAAGATCTCAGGAGTTGGGCTCTGGCTGGCTGCCCAGAAGAAAATTAAGGGACTTTTCTCCAAATGCCTGGTTTTACATGGTTTGCTTTCAGGAAAGAATTGGGGTTTAAGTTTCGTGCACTTGTCTAAGCTCTCTGGCCCAACTTCTTATTTTCACTTTTCCTGCCAGGTAACTTGGATAAAAATGCCAAGGAGTAGAAGAGAAATCCCCCTGCAGTGCCTGAGGCATCTTCTCCCTGCAGAGAGGAGTTACCAAGCCCACATTCGTTATGCACAGCCCTGCCTGCATCTGAGAGCACCAACACAAATTAAGCAGGTTTGCGTAATTAACTGGTCACTGCTCCCACTCCCCTCCTCAAGCTGTCCATGTGGCAGGACTCTGCTTCCATGCCCACACATTCTTTGATCCAATGCAGGTTTTCTCTTCCCCATCACCCCCAGCCCTGAGAACCTGAAAGAAAAAAAAAAAATAAATCAAAGCTCACCATTATATTCAGCCCTTGATTTGTTGGTCCTTGGGCAACAATGTACTCGATGCCGGTCTCGTACACGTCCATGGGCCGGCGGTACTTGAACACCGTGCCTGCAATGTTGAAGTTCTTTGGACTGTCAACTTTATAGTTCCCATTGAAGAAATAGTACCCAGCTTCATCAGCCACAGCTTCAAACGAGAGAGAAAAGTCAGGGCTGTCACAGGCAAGAGCAAAGGTGTGTGATGCTGCCCCTTGTTCATCCAGGGGATAAAATCAGAGCGCCACAGTAATAAAACAAGAATTGTCCTACACTGCAGTGTGTTGGTCACTTATCTCCAACACAAATCATACAACTACGTGCCCAGAGTTCTGGGCTGTGTGACTGTACACTGCAAGCTCCCAAGCAGCTGTGCCACCTCCACCACGAGATGGATGGTGTGGCCACCAACAGTTCAGTGAGGAAGAACATGCAGATCGTATCCCCTTGGTGCTGTTTTCACGTGGCCATTGCACATTCCCCAAGTGGGAGAACGTCAAGGGGATCACAAGAGAGGTGAAGTCACTCGGCCTTCTGTGATCCAGCACCAGAGTGTTTGTCACACCACACTGAAACCACAGTAATACTGACCAACAGTTCCTGCATTAAAGCAATCAAAGTGTTGATAAACACAGCCCAGGTGCTCAGAGACTGCAGAGAGGAGCAACACACTCACTGCTTAGGCAACACGGTTGGATTTACACTGACTACAAATTTAGCTCATGCCTGCAATAAACGGACTCAATGACCCTTGTGGGTCCCTTCCAGCTCAGGATATTCTAGGACGAAAAAACCGCTTTCAGCTTCGCATTGGGAAAATCATTATCCAGCACAGGCATGCATGCTAGGGAAGTACCAAGAGGTTATACACACCCAGAACATCTGCAGACTTTTTCCGTTCCACTATCTGGATATCCCTCGCTCCGGCGGGAATGTGAGTTACCAGAGAGTAGCCTACGGGAAACTACGGATTAATGAAAGGATCTTTGTAACAAATAATCTGAATGAAAGGCTCCAAAGCCAGTACTGCAACACAGAAAACACTCCAGCCTGGGCCCAAAGTTATTTATAAGGAGTTATGGATTAAAAACAAACAAACAAACAAACCTAATGTTAATAACTGTGAAGCTTAAAATATGACCTTGTTGATAATAGGAATGTGTGTGAACTCTTTGTCCTGGTTTTGCCAAAGGGGGAAAAGGATGCAATCCTTACATGCCCAAATATCATGTTTCTCAAAACTGGTGTAAGAAAAAAGCTGTCTTCAGATGTATTATCAGCTAGAGAAGCTGGCCCATGGTTCAATGTTGATCCCATTGTCAGCCAGTCTTCCCAAAACAACAGCGAGAACTTACAACTGGTTTCTCCTCTGACTTTGCTTAGCACTAGGCAAGAGATGGGATGAGTCCTCCTACAGCCACTGAGGTTCCTGCAGCTTGCTCCATCTCAAACTGATCCTCAGAGAGCATTAATCATAATTCCTGAGTTAGACTGTTATATTTAGGACAAGTAGGTTCTGCTGCTTTGCATCACACTAATTTTTGAAATACTAGTGTTTCAAAATATCATTGCTTCCTGTTATTACAGATCATTTATTTCTAGTCTTACTGGGTCATGAGTGTCCTGGTTTTGGCTAGAAGACTAAAAAAGACTAAAATAGACACCCGCCTCTTGCATAACCCTCTTGCACCAATCAAAAAGAGAGACACATCTGGTTTCTGACACCCATCATGCAAAATTCCTGTTTGTTTGGGGTTTTTTTTGTTTGGGTTTTTTTTGTTTGTTTGTTTTTTGTTTTTTGTTTTTTGGTTTTTTTTAAACAAGGCTTTCTCTGCCCAAATTTACGAGCGACATTAACACACATAGAACATGTGAGGGAAAAAAAAAACACCCTGGAGCCGGGCAGTTGGTAAGGGTGGAAAGCCAATTACCAAAAAAATAAGTACATTTTAAAAGCAGCCCTCTGATACAAATAGAGCCCATGGTCCCCAAGGCCTTACCAAGATGAGAGTTTCCTTTCCGGTAACTGCCGGTTACGTGGGTGCAGCTGCTCCCATCTCCTTGGCAAACTCCACATTTATCCAAGGTGTGGGTGGAAAAGAGAATGCCATCGCAGCCAATGGGCTAAAAAATGCACAAATAGAGCATTGAGGGTCAGGCCAACGTCACACCATCACAATTTTCTGAATGCTACTAACGATATTTTTGCTATAATGTTTAACAACCTCACATTTTCCAGACACGCAAACCCCTCGGAAATCAGTGTATTTGCAGGATGTTCCGTCCCGAGCCTGAACCATTAATTGTCTCTGACCATCCACAGTGGTGCAATGAAGGTCACAGGGCTTGCTAGAAATGTGAACATAGTCATCTAAGGGGAAAGGATATAAAGAGAGATTCAAAACCAGCAGAAACACAATAACTTTCATCCTACCGAAGTCAAGGAACCTCTGCCAAGCTAAACAACAGCAGCAACAGCACAACTGCAGAGCAGCCAACAGTTCAGAAGTTGCCACCTCTTGTGTTTCAGGCTAGACAGGAGATGGCACTTCTGACAGTGTAACAGCAACACTGCTCTGTGCAGTGACTTGCAGTAGTGATATATGCCCACATTACACAGAAACATGCATTTTCACATAGCAACACTTCACACAGGAGTTAAATAAACAGATGTATTGTTAGAAAGACATATGCGAGCCTATATTCAAACCCACAGCAACTTAAAACATTTTATAATATATAACTTTTCCATAAATATTCACCCCACGTTGGACTTAATTCGCCCTTTGCTTTCTTGCAGACAAAACTGGCTGGCAGCATCCACTGGCAGAGCAGTCCCACATTTTACAGTATCCACAGGAGGCAAATTACAATTACTCCTATTTACATCAGAAAACACGATGCCAAGTGTTTATCTCCCCCAACTCCTGAGCAGTCATGGACCCACTGGCCTGCGCTCCCAAACAAGGCAGCATCAGTGTCAAAACATTACTGTGCAAATCCCCCCAGGAGCCACGTGAGCACCTGATAAAACACAAAGCAACTCACTGCAACATCCCTGGTGAACCAGCCTGAAGAGCAAATATGTTTAGAGAAACTGTCACCTTGCCATAGCAAAGGGACAAAGCCACCAAGGAGCTACAGCTCATGGGCCAAGGTCTCCCCACTGACCCTGCCAAGGCTGGAGAGGGCAGGGTCAACAACTCCTCCAGCCCCTCTGGTCCACAGGAGCTGAGAGCAACACTGGCTACAGCCTCCAATTCATGTTGTTATTTAATTTTTAAGCTGCCCTGCAGCTGCCAACCATGCCTTTGAAGTTGGGGCAGCTGATTGTGCCTCTGAAAAATCATTTTAAAACAGCAGAGGAGGAGCCTTCCTGCAGGCTGTAGCATCATAACTATCAAAATATTTGGCTGAGCATTATGAAACACACAAAGAATGTCTTGTTACCAGGATATAAAGGTTTCCATTGATATGTTCTGCCGTTATACACATGGGAGTTAAATGATGAGCACTGCTCCTCTCGAAAGCTCCTTCCGTTCGCAGGGCACTCCTAGAATAGGATACATTAACATCCTGATGGAAACAAAGTGCGGGAAAAGGTTCTGGCACATCACGACCAGCTGCAAGGAGTGTTTCCACCCGCTTCCCCATCCAGGGCTATATCCTCCTCCTCCTCCTCCTCCCCCACTGCAGCAACAGCCAGGGGGAACCCCCCGGGAAATGGTGCAATTATCACCCATTCAGGGGTTTTATGGTCCCCAGCAAAGACAAAAGGCCCAAAGTCCTGACATAATCGTGATGGGCATTAAAGAAGGGGACTCCAGGTGGTTGGAGGGGCAGCAGGGTGATAACTACAGAGCAAGTGGTGTTGTGTCTCCAAGGGACCCAGAAATGCCATACATGACTTCCCACACTGAGTGTTTGAGACAAGACAAAGGATACCCTTACCTGTATTTTGCACAGCTGGTATCTTTTGGATGTCCCAGTGCAAGTTTTATTAGCCAGCCCACTCACCGACTTTCTTCTGAGTAAAGAAATGATGGTTAGACAAGGACCAGAAATAATTTTCCCTTTTTTATATATATTTGTCCCTTGTCTCTGTAAGGTCAATCTCCATGAAGTAGAGATCTATCACAGTTTTCCTGGAGTGGGTAGCAAAGGTCTCTCTGCCTTTGTTACCTGCAGCATCAACTATTCCAGGAGGTATCATGGGGATGAGGGCTGGGGTCGAGGTTTACAAAGTGCTTTCTATCAGTCCTTATTCACTGAGCAACAACATTTTGGATCAGGTTCACCCCCAACCTCCCCCCCCCCGCCAGGTGAGTGCTGTACCTCTGCTGCAGGCAGTGCCTCTCCTGGGATTTGACGCCTCCCCCACAGGTCCTGGTACACGCCGTCCACTTGGTCCACTCTCCCCACCAGTACGCCGTGACGTCTGCCCCCTCCTCCAGGCTGTTGGAGGTCTGTGTCAGGTCCTGCTTGGAGCAGGTGGGGCAAAAGAAGCAGCAGTCAGTGTCCACAGCACAGAGCCCAAGTGAGGGGACTGAGGGCACCCTCTCCCAGCCTGCCCTGCAAGGCCAGGGCATTGCCTTCTCCAGCTGAGGTCAAGCCTGAGGTTTCCATCCTGCAAGACGTCTTGCATTTTTCCAATTGTGTTTTCATTACAAATTGGAATGAAAAGGCAATATTTGGGATTCCTCAGGAAAGGAAATGCTCATTGTTTCACTCAGTTGGCAAAACCGAGCTCCCACAGAACCCCAAACACTCCAAGACTTTTGGTGCTCTCTGGCTCTTGTTCCACAGAGAATTCAGGGAGCTGAAAAGTCAGTTGCAGCCAAAAGCTTCACTGAAAGCTTCAGCAAACCCTTGCAAAACCCCTCTGCAGCAGGGGAGCATGTTAGTGGGTGCCACTGGGTGCCAGCAGGCTGGAGAAACCTGCAAGCACAGGTTTGTCACTTCAGGAGGGTCCCTGACACCCCCACGTCCCACCCCTTGGTGCGACCATGCAGAGGCCAAACAAGATCCATCCACATCCCTTACCAAGGGACATGGAACCTGAGTGGGGGGGGATCCCAACTATTGCTCATTGCAGGGGGAGGGATGTAATTTTCCACCCAGAATCACCTGCTGGTTAGGGGAGTGCTGTCATTTCTGTGCTTACTGGAGAAGGGATAAAATTATTCCATGTGATAAATGAAAGCTCTAGCCACTGCAGGGACCATGGACTGATGCTCACCCTAGAGCAGGGCTCAGCCTTTCAGAGTCCTTGAAATGACCTGTGAGTGCTGTTAGACATGAAAATGCTACCTTACTATTGCACCATGTAAGGTACAACTTACAAGACCAAACTAAATTGCTCAGCCAAGACAGAAAGCTCCACGCTTTCTGGAGACCTGATGCATGCACAGACCAGTCCTGCAAAAGCCCCAGGGTTTGCCCTCTCAGTCAATGCAGCATTTTAAAGCCCAGGGACCCCCCAGCAAGGTGATGTTCTTACCTGAGCTATCACAAAGACCATGTTGCCCACGAAAAGAAGGGCCAGGGTGCCTTTCAGCTGCGATCGGGCGCTGATGGAGATGCTGCTCCACCTCCACTTAGATACTTCCATCCTAGAAAGCAACCAGACACTGCACTGAGCAAAAATCCCACACAGCCCCACCACCAGCAGCAGCAGGGGCTGCTTTGCTGCCTGGGTTCCACAGCACATGTGTTCTCCAGCATTCCTGATCAGCCAAGTGTCACTGGCCTCCAGTGGCTGCAAGGGCTTGAACATGAAGTTATATTTAATTAGTGGAAGCATTAACACAGTACAGGCTCACTTCCCAGCTTGGTTGTTCTCTGTCAAACCACAACTTAGCACTGGTTTCCAGTGGCTGCACCTGACACCACTCCAAGCTTGTCTTGCAAGAAAGCACGACTTACACCAAAGCAAGCGTTGCACAGCAAATAACTAGAAGTGTCCCTAGATCTGTAAAAGCAGTGCATTTAAATATCCTCATTTACAGAACTGCTCCTGGAAGAATGAGATGAAAGACTTCATAAACAAAAAGATGCAATTAACAGCCATTATTTCTCCTTTTTTTTTCATTTGTTCCACTCCAGTTCCCATCGATTCCCAGGGAAGGAGCCTGTTCTTATAGAAAAGAAACGCCCCACAATTAAAGAGCAGAAATGAAGTATCCCAAGTGTCAGCCTTTCATCTCTTTCTCCATCTGCCTCATGAAAGAGAGTAACCCAGAATGGCATTTTCTTAAATAAAACCCAGCTCAAAACTACAATACGTTTTATTGTGAACCTCACTGCAAGAGCCAGAAAGGAGCAGGTTTCAGGAAATCATGCTTCCAGGCAATCAAAGCAGCTCATGCCTGTAAGAAAAGGAAAGAAAAAATATCCTCCCCTAAGCTAATTTCCCTTGAAAAGCAGCTAGACAGTATCTTTGGGAAGCAGGGGGGTGGGAGAGGTGCTGCTCCTGAGGAGAGGGGGCAGGACTGCAGACCTGCAACATAAAGAGCTTCTTTTCTACCGCCTTTATTTTTTTTTTTTTTCTCCTTGTAGAAGCTTTTGTAGCGGTTTTGGAAATGCAGAATTGCCGGCAATACCGGTACTGCTTTGGTATCTGGCTTAGAAAAATTACCGGAGGGCTTCCAGGTCCCCAAATCCGCTCTGCGAGCGCCCTAGGGGAGAGATCCAGCATGCAAAAGAGACTTTCCAAGAGGCAGATCCATTGATTAATGGGAGCCCAGAGCGCTTGGCCGGGGATCCCGGGGACAGGTGGCTGGGACTTGCCTTACACTTGGTTCTCATTAAGGCTCCCAGACACTCCTGACTCGAAGCCAATACCAGAGCGCGCTCGGAGTTTATCCTACAGGCGATCGGGGCTGCGTGGTTAAATAGAGGAAAAAATTAAGGAAAGTGGGCAGGGATGTGGCCGAGCAGCATCGCGGAGCCGGCACCGGGGGAGCGCCGGCGGCGGGAGCGCGATGCGGAGCCGATGATGCGGAGCCGGGATGCGGGGCTCGACCTCCGCGGGGCGGGCAGCGGGGAAGCGTCCGGAGGAGCCGGGATGGAGCGGGACAGGATGAGAGAGGATGGGACAGGATGGGAGAGGATGGGACAGGACGGGACAGGACGGGACAGGACGGGACGGGCCGTACCTGGCGGCGGCGGGGCCGGGCGGGACGATGCTCCGGGGCCGGGCGGGAGCGGCGGCGAGCGGAGCAGCGGCGGCCCCAGACGCTCCCTCCCTCCTTCTCCCTCTCCCGACTTCAAAGGGCAGCCAAAAGCGCCGGGGCTTCCAGCGAGGAGGAGCCGCCGCAGTGGCTCCCCCCAGCCCGCGCCGGCCGCTCTTATAGCGGCGACGAGGGAGGGGGGGAATGGGGGGGATAAGGGGGAGAGCGGGCGGAATTCACACCTCTCGGCCCGGGATGCCCCCACCCCGGTTAACCCCTCGCCTCCCCCGGCGCCGGCCCGCGGCCGCCAGCCGGTTTCCTGCGGCGAGACCGGGGGGGCACAGGCGGGGGGAGCCCGCAGCGCACGCATGCGTTCCCTCCGGTCCACGCAGAGCTGGTCCCCCCCGCCCGGGCACCTCCCGGGAGGATGCTGGGCTCCCCCACTTCCCGGGGCACCCACCGGGAGGATGCTGCGCTCCCCTTCCTCGTGGACCCCCGCGAGGATGCTCTGCTCCCCCCGCTTCCCGGCCATCTCCCGGGAGGATGCTGCGCTCCCCTCCTCGGGTGGGAGAACGCTGCCTGCTGCCCCCCACCCCTACTCCCACCCCCGCATCGCCGGACAAAACACTCCCGGTACCCTCGGTGGGCACCGCGCGGCCACACCCTGCCTCTGGGAGGGCAGAGCAGGAGGGGGATGGTGGTTGGATACAGACTGCCAGGCTTTTATTTTCGCTTTCTGCTGAAAAATAACCCAAATCTTCGAGGTTCTGGGATTTTTGGGGTTGTTTGCTGGGGCTCGGTGTCAGTCGTGCTGCTTGAGGCAGTTTTCTGCCACGCAGAAAATGGGGTCAGAAAATCGGCTTGGGGCACGTGAAGAGCTATTTTGGATGAGAACAGACCCCCTGGCTCAGTGACAGCCGTGCACGGGTTGTATCTGATCTGTGTGTGTGTGAGAGAGAGAGAGAGAGAAAAGCCTGTGGGTGAAGAAGGCCACAGTTATCCAGTGTATATAACCTATATACGATATATCTGGTCTGTTCTCTGCAGCCTGTACGTGTAAAACGTGATGAGACACCTCACCTACCTGGTGACACATTCCTAGGCATTCCTCAGCAAGTGAGCCTAGCTCAGGCACTGGTGACATCCCAGCAGCTCTGAGCAGCCCACACGAACAATCCCTTCACCCCCTTCAGCTCAAGCCTTTCCTCCTTCCCCTCTAGACCTGCCCTGCACAGGACTAAACCAGAGCTCCCAGTGCACTGGTCTGCACCCAAGGCCATCACTGGAGATGATGGCACTGGCTGGTCTTGGACCTTGGTGGCAACTTTCAGCCCTGTCACCATTTGCCAGAGGCCAGGAGTGCCCATCTGCACTCCTCAGGGTGAGCTCCACCCCACCTCGGGGCACAGATCCCCACACAGCTCCCAGCACTCTGCAGGGAATCACTGCAGGTCCGCAGCGTTGGTAATTTGGACTCAGTCCTCCCAGGGATGCCTGTGTGACAGAGTATCCGTCCCAAAAAATTTACATGGGAAATGAAGTCTCCTTTTCTGTTTGGCTAAATGTCTGCCAGCCTGTTCTAATTTACCCAGCCAGGTTGATTTGCAACTTTCAATTTTCCATCGGCTGGCTGTGACCAGGACACTGGGAAAATTTAGCACTTGAGTTCACCCAACTTCTGCATTTCAAAATATCCCAGCCCGAGACACGCAGGAGAAAACCCTTTCCGTTTTGGAACAACCAGGAGGGAAAAGTCTGAACACGAGAGGTTTTAAAGGCATTGAATTATTTTATATTGAAAGCTCCAGAGCAGCCTGGGTCCATGTGAGCCCCGGCATCCCCCCAGTCCTGGGGTTCGGCAGGAGGGGGGACCCCAGGAGACCCCATGCCTGGGTGAGCCCGTTCTGCTGCAGGGATGCCCCAGGCTGGGGAGCACAAGGGGGAGGAATGCAGGAGGGTGGTGGGAAGGCTGATCCCGAGGCAAGGGCTGGGGTAGCCGTCAGCAGGCGAGGCACATTCGGTCTGCGCTTCACCCAAAGTTCATCAAAGCCAAAGCATTTTTTTGTTTTGTTTTAAATACCTTTTTTTTTTTTTTTTTTTTATGAAACAGTTGAGATGACTCAGCGGTTTCTGACGCAATCCCCGTTTCATCGGAAAATTCCTAACCAGCTCCTGGTAGCAACTGATTGCTCCCATAAATCACACGGTGTTATCCCTGGCGCGGCTTACGCGGCCCCGGCCCGTCCTCGTGAGATCAGCAGGAGCGATGGCAGCGAAAAACAGCCCCGGGAACCAAGTGCATCACGAAAACACGAGTTTCACATCAGCCAAACCCCACAGCTTCGGCTCCTGCCACCCTAAAGCCCCCCCCGGGGCCAGCGCTGCCCCCCAAGCCCCGGGGCTGCCGGCAGGTACGGCATTAATCACCGGCGGCCCGGCTCAGACGACAGCGGGTTTTATCTCCCAGTTTTTTGGCAGAAGTGCTAGAAATGGTTTGCAGATGTTATTTACTGCTTTGGGGCTTGGAGTAAATTGAGACAAGATGCACCTGCATGGACAGCGAGAGGCTTTCCCACCTGGGACAGTCGCTGAGGGATCGTATTGGACTTTCCCAGGGAAATATAGAATTCAGAGGAGGGTCCCTTATCCAGCCCTGCTCCTGCATCCTGCACTTCAGCAAGGCAGTCCAGTGATCCTGGTACTGCACATTTACCTCTTGGCACCACACAAGGAGGCTCGGAGACTCAGTGACATGGGGATGGTGGGCTAGTGCCCCGACAGCCACCCTAAGAGACACAGAGCAGAAATCTGCTAGGCTTTCCATCCCAAACCAGTGCTGTGAATAATTCAGAGTGCAAAAAAAAAGGAGCAACAGACACTCCAAAATAATCTCCAGTCGGGGGAGAGTCGCCGGCGACCGGCTGCTGGTTTGGCTGGGGAAGTGCCTGCAGAGGAAAGGAGTTTCCTTGGCTGAAATGAGTTCAACAAAGTGCTGGGCTGGGCACTGGTGATGCTGGCAGGAGCTGGGGGTGCTCAGCCAAGTGGAGACACTCTGTGTTCTGCAGGATCAGGCCCCCTCTCACCAAGGGAGAGCTGCGGGAATCCCTTTTCTGGGGCAGTTTCGTGTGGTAAAGGGATCTCCATCCTTGACCAGGAGCAGAGAGTGATGTTAAGCTCTGATCCAGACACAAGACATTGACTGCCTCTTTGTGCTTCCCATGGTGGGACACCCTCCCACCCTGTCCCAACACCAGCCCTCTGACACCCAGCTCCACTGAGCCCCAGGCACGGTGTAGGGCAGGACCCCAGGAACGATGTACCACAGGAGCTGCTCTCCATGAGCCAGAGCCACAGCCTGGCCCACGGGCTGTGGTGTTCCAGCAAAATCAGCGCTTTCCTGGCTCAGCCCCCGTGCTGGCACAGCGGATGGTATGGCTCTGCCACAGCCAGCTCCACTGAAACGCCTGCTCAGGTCCAGGAGAGCCAGGCTGGAGGAGGAGCAGGAGTGTGGACTGGAGTCTGTTGGCCCAGGATCCCCCCAGCAGCTTTGTCTTCACTCAGCAATGAGATAACTAATTGGTCTTCTTTCTTTTTAAGACTGCCTGCAGAAGTGACCGGTTTGTTTCACACTTCTGCACAGCTACACCAGTTATTTCCAGGCCAGACTGGCGTGGCCTGGGCAGGTTTAAGCCGTCCACCAAGTGGGTGAAGTCCCTGCATGGACGGAACATTGCCAGGGGGACAAAAATGTGGCAAGGCCCCCCAAAAAAGCCCCTGGCACCCAGCCCTACCTTCTTCTCAAGAGCTGCAGCTGTGGCCTGCCACTGGGTAACTAAAGCAAGCAAAAGGAGACCAAAAGAAGTGTCCTTTAGAGACAGTCCTGGCCCCTTGCAGCGTGACCTACAGCGTAGTGTTAGGCAAGACAGTTGCTCCCTGCGTGCTTCCATGCAATGTGGATGGAGATGATTTATCATGAGGGTTTCATCCGTGGAGATTTGCAAAATACTGAGTCAATCCGAACAAGCCAAAGCCACCAAGCTGTTCTCGCCATCAGATTCCTATTAAAAATATCTCTGGGCAGTTCGAAAGCCACGAGCGACCACAGTGACCCCAGGTATGGTCAAGGTTGTGGAGTTTCAACACCTTTAAAGGCCTCCCCTTTTCTGTGCAGACTTCAATTTTACCCATCCCCAAAGATTACACATTCCTGCAAGAACCTGGAGGAGCTTCCAGACGAGTCACGCTTGGTTCGAAATTTTAGCTATGCAAAGATTTAAGGAAAAAAAAAAGTACAAAGGCTTTTCTTTGACTGGAATGAGCCTCGCATGGAAGCTGAGCAGTATTGTGCTGAGGGCCATCAGCTATGCAGCATTGCCAACCACAGGCATTCAAAAATCATGAGTCAGACTCCCCAAAACCCTAAGACTGGTTTCATTCCCTTTTTGGATTTCGAGCCTTGAAGCATCAGAGCTTCAAGCTTTTCTCTTCAGAAAATGACATTTTTTTTTGACCAACGGGGTGAGAGCTGAGACCCTCAGCGTCGTTACTGGGCTCCAAGAGTTATGACTGTAAAGAAAAAAAAAAACAACAACCATTAAACACCACGAAATGAGCAATAAACCCCTGCACTGCCTCTGTGAATTTGGTGGTGGGGTGGCCACCCCAGGACACTCCAAAAGTACGAGCAGTGGAAAACTGGTGACAGGAAATGAGATGTCCTTATTATTAATGGTGATGTGCTTGTCATGGGTCACGACAGGGTAGAGAGGAAAGGGGAGATGGAAAAAAAAACCCTAAGGAAAACAGCAGCAGGGATACCTATGAGGAACATGCATAATAGGTTTATTCAACAGGGAGACGGGAAGGGGGATTTTTGTTTTAAGTATTCAGCTGAAGCTGCCTAAAATGGGGCCAGGCCTTATGGAGAATGGATATTTTAAGTGGCAATTTATTCCACTAATAAAATAACAAGGATGCAGGTGCTTTGGCAGGGTTGGGACCAGGAGTGGGTGAGGGCTGTCGCTGATCAGAGCCAGGGCTGCAGCACCAGCCGTGCAAGGGCTCCGGCACAGCTGGTGGCTCTGCCTTTATGGGGCTCCTTTCCCTGGTGCCAGGGCCTGTGTCTGGATTCCAGCTGTCCAGAAAGTGCTACCCACACCAGCGTCCCACCAACAGCCCCGAGCAGAGGCTGTAGTGGGTGGTGAGAGGTGTATTATCCAGGTGCTACAGCCATCCCTTCCCCGGATGGAAGGGCTGCTCTACATTCTCACTGGGTGCTTTCATGCCAGGAAGTTCCTTAATCGAATTCCCAAGGCAGAGCAGCAAGGAGACAAGAAATCCTTGCGAGCTGGGTGGTGTCAGGCTGGTCAGATTGCGCAGAGCTCCTTGGGGCTCACTGTGCTGCCACGGCTTTGGCACATCCATCTGCTGAAACTGGACCATCACCCAGCTTTTCTATGTCATCCCTAAGCCCAGAGTGCACAAGTGGAAGTGTAGACTCTGAAGCAGTGCAAGTGGTAAATAACACTTTGCAGTAGGCACCGAGTTGGCACAGCCATCAGCGTGTACCTGCTCACTCTGGCTCTGTGTGGCAGCCCTGCAAGTTGGATCACCACACAGAAGCTGCAACTTCACTCTCCATTTTAGGGTCATTACCACTGTTATTCCAAAGCTGGCAGTGGCTGGTGTCAAACAACAGAGCAGTTTCAATTCTGATACAGTCTACACCACACACAGATGAAAGATCCTCCTATACTTATCCCAAGCAGAATATACTCTCAATCCTCTCAGCTGGCACACACCCCTCATCATCTGTTCCAACATACACTGCTTTAAAACCATCACCCTCATATTAAAAATAAAACAAAACTCTCTGTGTCTCTCTCCTTCACTGCAATGTCTGAGTTGAAAGGGTAGAAGTGCTTTCAGAAAGCCATGGTTAATGTTACCCTGGAAGGATCCAGGACAGCATACCAGAACCTGGGTTTGGCATCTGGGAACCAGTTTTCAGCCATATATATCACCGTTCCTGCGTGCACGCCGGTCCACACAAAATTAGCCCTGTGGAATGTGGATTTAAAATTCCCTTTCCAGCAGTACTTAAACGCAGGAGCTAAAATTTGCTCTTTCTCCATTTCCTACCTGTTTAGGAAAGAAGGAACTGAAGTCCTGGCCCTTTGTTTTTGTGTTCCTTCCCGGGAAGGTTTGCACAACCCACGTCTAGCACTGCGGTGTTTGCAGCCCGAACAAAGGCCTTTTAAGCAGCAGCAGCTCCCGCCAGGAGCTCACCACCTGCCTGCCCCTCTCCTTGCCGTTTATTTTGGGGTCTCTTTTTCAATAATAGCTGGAACACGTGTGCAACCTGGTGTGAATTTCCCCCCCGCCCCGTGCCTACAGCGCTGGCTGCAAATCAACTGCCAGCCCAGGGCTTGCAGCTGGGAGAGAAGAAAGAATAAAAACCCAACAACCTGTGGAATGTTTTCTTGCTTCTGAGAGCTCCAGCACTTCCCTGCC
Organism: Lophotriccus pileatus; assembly: GCA_035583135.1. Taxonomy (NCBI): domain Eukaryota; kingdom Metazoa; phylum Chordata; class Aves; order Passeriformes; family Tyrannidae; genus Lophotriccus; species Lophotriccus pileatus. The sequence goes on from JAWWES010000038.1 coordinate 3,687,091, forward strand.
TGGGGAGTGCTTGCCATGGCTGGCACTTGCTGCATCCAGCAGCCAACGGGGTTTCCTTTGCAGTGGGCGCCAGCTGGATTTTGGGCAAAGCACGAGGGTGAGGGGGATGTGTTTAACAACTGACTGATGGTACTTTTCACCTGATGCCATTTGCCTTGTGCACCACCGCCACCTTTGCACGTCCTTGCACGTGGTGGCTCGTTGCACAACTGCCATGTCCTCACAAATGGTCCCACAAGGGCGTGGGGGCCTGCTCTGCACCCAGGTGGGGACATCTGTGCTCGCCAGAATGTTCAGAGCTGTTTTCACCTCTCTGACACCAACCTTATGGCTACAAAAGCAGAGTGGATCCAACCTTCACAGCCAGGAATTCAGAGTGGTTTGTGCAACCTGTGCAACCCCAACCCTGCTCAAAACCCTCCTGGGGACAAGCTCTGCTGTGCCCCACACAACACCTCTGAGCACCTCATTTGGTCCAAGCAGGTCATGCAAGAATAACATGGAATAACAGATACGGAGTCACATGTTGAGTCAGAACCACATAATATTCTGAGTTGGAAGGGACCCACAAGGATCCTGAGGATATGGCCCAGAAAAGGAGCAGGGTACTTCAGGGCGTGCTGGAGCTCGGCTCGGCTTTCAGCTCAGGGCTGGACACCTGGGGAGCAGCAGGGTATTTATGTGCTGACTTGGAGGGATTAATTTTCACAGTAAATAGGGACACCAGAGGTTGGGGTTTTTTTCAATATTTATTGGTCAAGATTCAGTTTTGCAGAGTTTTGTGGTAAGTTTATAGCTTGCCCAGGCAGGAGGGCGGCTGGAGATGTGGTGTGGGCAGCATCCCGCAGAGGGATGCTGCCTGCAGCCAGCCAGGGAATGTGGATGGTTCCTGCAATATCAGCTAAAAACGGGAGCCCTACCCAGCCCATCTGAGCTGTGCCATCAGGAAGGCTCTCAGCACTCTCAGACCTCTCAAGCTTTAATGCTTGTGTGCCATTCTCTCTGCACACACACAGCCCCTCGCTCCCCCTTCTGGAACCCCTTCCAGCTTACTGGAGTGCTCTGAGGAGCATTTTTTCTCTGTGCATGCCTGCCTTTCCTCCAGACCCCCTCCCTGGGGACAGACAAGCCCATCCTATCAGCCTCAGAAATGGTGGCTCATATCACAGCTCACACCCTCCTCCCCAAACCCGCAGGCACAAAGGCGGTTGCTCAAGCGTAGCATTCCTGCTCCCTGCGTCCCGGGAACAGCTGTGCCGAAAAGATGCCGAGAATCCCTGCGAGGCTCCAAGGAAAAGATATTAACGCAGGAGGAGAGCAGCAGTGATATAATAAAAAGTCATAATAAAAGAGAGAACCACTGAGTGGATTAGCAGCCCAAACGCCGCTTGGCTTTTGGTTTCCTTTCCTCCAGCTTTTCTGCGCCGCACGACAATCCGCTCAAATTCCTCCATCCCGGAGACACTCGGCTCCTGAATTTCAGACAGAGCTCCTGGAGGTGTCCAGGCTGAGAAACTTAACTGCACTTAACTCCACTGAGGGCACATAGGCACAGGCAGCAGGTGTTGGACACGGTGTCACACCAGCTCCCCGATACCAGGGCTCTGCTGCAGCAGGGCCACCCACCCCACATGTGCCCTGTTGGGGAAATAAGAGGCAGATTTGAAGCTTGGTGTGTATTTCTCAGGTACA
>JAWWES010000038.1:3688882-3762472 GCA_035583135.1 Lophotriccus pileatus
GGGCCACCCACCCCACATGTGCCCTGTTGGGGAAATAAGAGGCAGATTTGAAGCTTGGTGTGTATTTCTCAGGTACAAAACGGTAATAGGATACATACCACTGTTTTAAATGTGCCTGCCACATGCTAGTTCTTCCCTACTTCATGCAAGTGTAGAGCAGAGATTCATAGAAAATCATGAGTTGGAAGGGACCCACAAGGATCACTGAGTCCAGCTCCTGGCCCTGCATAGGATCAGTCAACAATTCCACCCTGTCCCTGAGAGCATTGACCAAGACCCCCTTGAGCTCTGTCAGCCGTGGTGCCGTGACCACTGCCCTGGGGAGCCTGGTCAGTGCCCAACCACCCTCTGAGGGAACAACCTTTTCCTAGTATCCAAACTAAACTCCCCCTGATGCAGCTCCAGCCCTTCCCCTGGTTCCTACTGCTGGTCACCAGAGAGAAGAGATCAGTGCCTGCTCCTCCACTTCCTTTTGTGATGAAGGAGGGTGGTTTTTCCCTGTGGGGCTTCTCCAACAGCACTGACCCAGGCTCAGCACAGGGTGCAGGGGTGGGGTGCCCCTATAGGATCAAGCAAACCCACAGTCCTCACCCACCATGCATGCAGATCCAACACCCAGCACAAGGCATGCAAGGACAGCATTTCCCTTGGCTCCTTTAGAAATGCCCAGGACGATTTTGGGGACACGGAGCATCTGCTGCCCGGAGCCGCCGGCTGCGTCAGGAATTTGGGATGAGGCAGGAGCGAAGGGGGCGGCTGTGGTGGTGGCAGCTGTTCCCCACCCGCAGCCCTCCCGGCCACGCAGGGCATTTAAATTTTAAAGCACACTTGACACACGGCTGCTTTCTCCACCATCCCTGTCCAGCTCACAGAGACCCTGCCCCGGGAGTCTCCGGCCCGCAAGGTACCCATGGGTTCACTGGTGGCCAAGCTCCTTCTGCCCACCCTCAGCACCTTGGTCTTCCTCCCCACCATCAGCATCGCGGCCAAGCGGCGCTTCCACATGGAAGCCATGGTTTACTTCTTCACCATGTTCTTCGTGGCGGTAAGATGTCCCCATATACCCCCCCTGGCATGTTTTATCCCCTCCCCAAACACCCCCTGCATCTGGTCCCCAGTGGGAAGGGTGGCTGGTCTCACCCAACAGCAGCGAGTGCAACCCCCAGAATATCCATCTTTGGTTATTTCCCACCAGTGGTGCTGATCATCTGATTGTTTAATTTAGGATGTCCTACAGGGTGGCCTTACATAGATTCAGTGGTGTTTTATGGCTGTGAAGTTGGGACAGGCTCTGGGTGCAAAGAGCCTTGACTGATTTGCAATGCTTTGGAGTAGGTTTTTCTCTTTGTGTTACAGCTGGGAAGTGGCCATGCTGAATTTGGGCTTTAAATTGCATCCAGAATCTCTTGCTATGCTTCTGTCATTTTAGCCAAAAGCACATAGTAGTTGAATTATTGATTTTGCAACTGCCAGCTGGGAATGGGAGCAGTGCTGGAGTTGGGGGAGTTTCTGCACTGGGAGAGACTAAAACATGCTGCTGAGCTAACAAGAAAAATAATTATTAACCCTTCACCTGGGTTGAGTGTTTTGAAACGTGTTTCACCAGGCTCTGAGTCACCTGGCCTTGCTTTGTGTGCAAATAATGAGTAGAGAAAGTCAGTTGTCTGTACATATACAAACTATTTCTGTTCCTGCTGCCAGCAGTGCACTGTCATGTGCTTTGTATTCCTGCTAAGTGACTCCATATAGACACCAGTGGAGCATCCAAAGCAGCATTCCCACTGGGAAAGATCTCCTATTTAACTCCATGGCAATGCTCTGCTATAGAATATCAAGAAAATAGCTCAGCAACCCAACTGATATTGCATTTATCTCTAGCTGCATTGCATCTCAAGGCATCTCATGAGGGTTGGCACACACCTTGCACAAAGAAACTGAGGTATGGAGTAAGTAAAGTATCTTCATAGTGTGAAAAGCTCTTTCACAGCAGCAGGGCTCTGAACAAGGTTGGCCTCTTATTCCTAAGGATGCACCATTTGAGCCTCCAATTAAAGCACAGCACAGGGGGAGAAATTCTGCCAGTTCTATAAAAACTACAGGACTAGTTAACATAAAAACATCCCCGAGCCCCCCGAGCCTCCCCCCCACCAGCTCCCCAGGGAAGCCAGACATCTACAATTTCATTTTGCACGGGGTTTGTGTCTGCTCCACCTCCCCGAGAAGTCAATAGGAAAATTGGCACGTATTTCCACGGGAGGTGGAACAGGTCCCTGCCGAAGAGATGGAAGAGGCAAAATATCTGTGCACAGGGAAGGGAAGGAAGAGAAAGAAGGGGAGGCAGCTGTCAGTGTGGTGGAGGGGAGAGGGTAAGGAAGGGCAGCAGCTGCTGCTGTTGCCTTTCTTGTAGGATCCCACTCCTCCTCCCCCAGGAGGCCTCGCCAGAGCAGTGAAAGCATATGTCCATCGCAGACAAGTGCCACGACGCCGGCCAGAAACACGCTCTTTGTCTTCCACCCTTTCTTCCCCCTGTCTCCAGACTCCCCGAGCCCAATCTCAAACAGAGAAAAGAATTACTGCTGTGGTGCAATCTTTTCTAGAAGCTGCAGCGAGCCAAAGGACTCGCAGCAGTTCCCATTATAAATAATATCAGCATCCCCACCGGGCCGTGACAGCGAGGATCGTTCCAAGGGCGTCCTGCCAAGCAGAGAAGGGACTTCTTCAGAAACAGCAGAGCACACTGGTGCTGCCACTAGAAAACTTGCAGGGCTGAGAGCTGGGAGGGAGGAAAAGGCAAGCGCCAGGCAAACACTGGGAGCATTCCTCTGATTGCACTGGAAAATTTCTCTTGGCTTGGTTTGCGTTTGTGTTGCATGACAATGGGTTTTTTGCAAATAACCTAATCAATGAGCTAATGGGCAAGAACCAGAGGTTTTTAAGGGAATGCACTAATGAGTGAATTCCCCAGCATGCAGACTCTGGCTGTATAAACCCTATTTAGCCTGGACAGTGACCTGGCATCCATACACATTTCATCAGGACACTCGTTCTGAATTGTTTTACAAGAATCTTTCGCAATTAGAACCATAACCCCAGAGTCCTCCTGCTGGAGAAGACGTCCCCCAGTGCCTGGGGCTCAGCTTAAAGCAGCTTGGTCATCAGATTGCAAATTCTGGCACAGACCAAGAGGCAAATTAAAGCTTGTCTTAGTTTGTACTAAGAGAGAAGAATGCTGATTCTTGGGTAATTTGCAATTGGGAATGGTTACATTATCTCCCAAATATATTCATTACTGCATATCAGTGGCCCTGGTGCATTTGACACTGTTCTGTCCTGGCTGACCGTCCTCCCAACAGCCACAGTGTTTCAAACCAGAAGATAAGAGCCTTTACCCATGCATAAGAGCCTTTACCACACATGGTCTGTGGGCAAGGAAGTAGTTTTCTAATTCTTTTTTCTTTCTTTCTTTCTTTTTTTTTAACAGTTTTACCATGTGTGTGATGGCCCCGGCCTATCAGTGCTGTGCTTCATGCGCTACGACATCCTGGAGTACTTCAGCATCTATGGAACAGCCCTGTCCATCTGGGTGTCCCTGATGGGTAAGCACTGGGCTGCCGTGGTTCCTGCAGAGCACCAGCACTGGCAGGAAGGGCAGGATTTGTCAGGATTGATGGTGGGACAGCTAGTGGGTACAATGCTCAGAAAAGCTGCTGCCTTTGAGCTTCCATCTGCAGGACTTAGCCCGGAGGTTGTCCTTTATGGAAGTCAGCCTGTGCTATGGATTAATCTTGTTTTATATCATTAATTCCTTGGATAGTCATTGCCTTCAGTGGGGTCCAGACACACATGAAACTGTCCTGAGTGGTGGGTGGGGAAGTTTTGCTCTTATAAATAGAGCTGTGGCATCCGGTGTTTGTGTTAGTCGGGTGTTCCTCTGCCTGCACCAGCTCTTGTGCCTGTCCTTACAGCAGCAGAATTATTTCCTTCTAATTACAGTAACAGTTTGGCAGCCTTGTGCTTCAGTTCAAGGCAGGACAAGACTATGACATGACTTAGTTTGAAACCTCATATACCAGGGAATTTCCCATTTTCCTTCATTTTCCCCGTAATGGGCCCATCAGCCTGTCTCATCTGACCTGGGGGCATTAAGAAATGTAGAATCTGCCACTTCCCTTGGTAGCAGGAGAATCAAAGTGTCAGAACAAATATATCTTCCTAATTTATCAAAGCCTAGTCTGGGCTGATGGGAAATATTAGATCTGCTTAGAAAAAGCAGAAATTTGTTTCACTTCCTTTTTATTTGAAATCCTGCCCCTTGCCCTGTTACTCAGTTTTCCTTTTCCCACACTCACTTCACTGTCTTTTACTTTCTTTTGTTCTTCATTTGCCACTGAAACAAAGCATAATAGAAATTAAAAAAAAAAAATATTTGACAAAACTAAAGGACAGCAAAATGCCTACAGGGCTTTCCCCTCTGCCCCCCACAATGTGAGTCCCAGGGTGGGTTCCCACATTGCCCATGGCACCTCAGTGCTCTCTCTGATCAGCTAGAAAAGGTAACAAGGCAAATCAACTCCAAAGGGCATTTCCAGTGGATAACAGCAGTATCAGGGTAGGTCAGAGCTGATCCAGACACTTTGGCTCCTTGCAGCAAAATTCAACTCGATTGCTTCATTATTGCATTCAAAAACCCTGCAAAATAAAATAAAATTTAAAAAAAATACAAATCCTGGACTACAACGTTTAAAATATTGACCCGCTGGGAAACAACAGAGATTAAAATGCGGACATTATCCCTTAGCCAAACTCCCTATAAAACCACGATCCAAGGACATGGAAGGTGTGGTGACTGAAGCCCAGGGAAGCCTCTCGCTGTGGCTTGTAAAGCCCGAGCGCACATGTGCGGACGCAGACCCTCGGGCAAGCTTCCCGGAATGCAAATCCAGGACAGCCATAACACAGCTGTGCAAGCTGGAAAAGCATGGAGCCCACTGGGATCCATAACTTTTATCAGTTATTACCCCATCCTGTGCTAAACAAAAGCCTCTAATAATTTACTCGCGCTGGCGACTCCCAGCTTGCGAACCTCAGGCAGGTGCCGGCGTGGCCTGGGCAGCCTGGATGGACCCCACCACACAGTCCTGCCAGAGTGGTGGGATGGAGGCTGTGCTGGGGTGACCACCTGGCAAGTTTGGGAGGGTGGGAGATGTAGGATGAGCTCAAGACCTGATTGCAGGATCAGTGGGTGCGAGTGTCTTACAATCTGCCTCTGGTGTGTGGTTTTAGGCAGGAAAGGAAAACCACAGAATCACAGGTTGTGTTGGAAGGGACCTTAAAACTCATCTCATTCCAACTGCCCTTCCATGGGCAAGGACAACTTCCACTACACCAAATTGCTCTAAGCCCTGTCCAACCCTGCCTTGCACATTTCCAGGGATGCAACATCCACAATTCTCTGGGTGGGAAGTCTCCTTTAATCTTCCATACGCAGCACTAAAATAAAACCCAAAAATCAGCTACAGAACCCACCGTTCAGCTGCCTCAAGATGGTTCACTTTGCCCTCACGGGCCTCAGTTTCCCCAGCTGTGTGGCACGAGAAGGGCAAACCAGACAGACACAACGCTGAGGGTCCCCAGGGTGGGTGGGACAGATCCCACTGAGGCTTTAGGGAGCAGCTGGAAAAGGAGGGAGGTGTGAGCTGATGCTCCCTGTGCTCGGTGCCCTCAGCCCTGGCAGAGTTTGACGAGCCAAAGCGATCGACCTTCATCATGTTCGGCGTCCTCACCATTGCCGTGAGGATCTACCACGACCGCTGGGGCTACGGCGTCTACTCGGGGCCCATCGGGACAGCCGTGCTGGTGATAACCGTGAAATGGGTACGTGGGGCAGGGCACTGCGCTGGGACAGGGGAGGGGCTGAGCCCTGCATGATGGCCAGAGGTTTCCTCCTCCAGATGCAGCTCTCACAGCGCAGGCCACGGAGTTTCTAATCAGGAGGAACGCATTTATGGAGTTTTTTACAGCTACTCAGAGGCAGAGGGGTCTGGTAAACTGCCCCGGAGCCAGGGGAAGATGTGGATAAAACAGGGTGATAAAGTGGGAAGGAATCTGCCTGCAGTCTGCCCGAATCCAGCTGGGACAGGCAGGCATGAGGTGGGGAAGCAGGAGTGGGCAAGGAGTGATGAGAGAAAACCTCAGGAAGATGCTGCCAAGCATCATGGAAATACAGTGATGCAAGTCCCAGCTATAAATGGTTGCTGAGCCCATCTAACTGCCCAGCCAGCAGCTAAAAAAAGTCACCACCACAGGGAAGGGGTGGGCAAGGAGGAGACCAAGGCATGGGACCACCGTGCATCCCCCAGCCCGCAGATGCTGTGCCGGGGTCTGCTCTCCCGGAGGCCGGGTTTGGGAGGGCACACACTCCCTGGGCTGGGTTCAGGGATGAATATTTAAAAAAAACAGCTTTATGATGAGGAATGAGGCAGGAGGGCTCATTGCAGTACACGGGCAGAGGTGTTCCCCACACACAGAGGCAGATCCCACAGCCTGGGGGAGCTGGTCAGTGGGCTTTGAGTGGTTTTATCTCAGCATTCATGGAGTCTTTTGGATGTGGGGTAGCCAGCCAAATCCAGGTGAACACACTTGGTGTGCTCTCTCCTTCCTTCCAGCTACAGAAGATGAAAGAGAAGAAAGGGCTCTATCCAGACAAGAGTGTCTACACCCAACAGATCGGTCCTGGCTTCTGTTTCGGGGCTTTAGCACTGATGTTGAGGTTCTTCTTTGAGGTACCTGTTTGCACACTCACTCTCCCTGACTTTACAAGGTGTAAGGGACATTACCAAGATAGGAGGCCTCCTCCTTTGCACTGCTGGACTGCTTCCAGCCTTGGACAGAACCCAGCTCGGGTGTGGGGCTCCAGGGCTGGCATGCAGTGACGAGGGTCCCTCCGTGCCCGTCCCCATCCCAGCCCCTGGCCCATTAGGGTCAGGTGCAACAGCAAGTGTCATGCGGGGTGATGCTCACCCTCTTTTTCCCCCTTAAGTGAGTCACAAGGACATAGGACACATTTCCTTCAGACATCCATGATCCTCAGAATGGCTTTGTCAAGTGCAAGCGAGATTTTTTGGAAACTGGGCACGGGTGACTTAAGGACACCTCGCAGAGGGACTGGATACAACCCAGGCATGGCCGGATCCAGAGCTGGCTCAGGCCAAAGAAAAGACTCTCAGTTGACTCCCAGGGGCACTCGATGCTGTGTTTATATCCTTTTGCTCCCGCCGCTGGCCAGCCCATCCGTCCCGTCCGTGGGCAGGCGATAACCCCCCGACACAGCTGCCTGCGCTCGGCCCCGCCGCGACGGCTGCTCTGTGCGCGGGGAGCCGCTAGATACAACCCCACAGCCATCCCCCAGGGTTATTTTTCAAAGCATTTTAGTAATTGCAAATTCTAGCAGAACATAAAAACGTCACTTCAGCAAGAGGCTGCCTCCCCGCGCGGCCCGGCCCCGCCGCCGCGTCCTTCGCGGGGTAATGAAACACTTCATTCAAGAATCGGGAAATGTGCAAATTAGAACGTGTTAAATCCACTTTGCCTCTTTTTTTTTTTTTTTTTTTTTTAACTGGAAATCCTTTCTTCTCTGACAGCAAAGGGAGGCAGAAGGTTCAGGAATAGTTTTTTTAACTCCTTTCCTTTCGGCTACTTGTAGAACTCTAGTGTTGTGAACCTACACGAGCTTCCCCCCACCAGTGCCGCTGCTCCCACGTCTTGCTAACACTCTTCCCGCTTGCAGGAGTGGGATTACACCTACGTGCACAGCTTCTACCACTGTGCCTTGGCCATGGCCTTCGTGCTGCTGCTGCCCAAGGAGAACAAGAAGGCCGGGAGCGCCGGGACCCCCGCCAGGCTCGACTGCTCCACGCTCTGCTGCTGCGTCTGAGACCCCCGGGGCAAGCCAGGCACTCGTGTTTCTGCTCCTGGGGCAATGGAGCTGCTCAGCCAAAAGGAAAATGCCTGCCTGCTGCATTTTCCTCTGGCACACCGGCATCTTTTCCCACCAGATCTGTGCCCACCCTGGGATTTTCTTCCCTGAGAAACCTGGCCTAGTGGAAGGTGTTCCTGCCCATGGCAGGAGGGTTGAAGTGAGATGGACTTTAAGGTCCCTTCCAACCCAAACCATTCTGTGATTCACCTTTCCGCTATCAGCCCTAGCAGAGGTGGCACTTCCAGGTTGGTACATATCCATACTTCTCCCTGGAGGAGCCCTCATCTGGACTGTGACCTGTCTCCTGTCCCAGGAGACCCCTGCACTCCTGGGCTATGTCACCTCCTGGGCTGTCCCTTGCACTGACCTGGGAGGACCCAAGTTGTCCCCTCTATGCAGGTTTTCCCAGCCTGAGCTCACAAAGCTTCGTTTGCAACACCCAGTTAACAGAACCTGTATTTTTGTGAGATACTGACTATTCTATTTATGCATTCTCTTGGTGTAAATAATATATACTAACACAGACTTTGCAAGTGTGCAATGCCAGCATTTCTTAAGCAGGGCAGGAAACTTCCCAGCTCCACTCAGCTCAGCCGAGGGGAGATGCCAATTCCAAAGCAGGGCTCTGGGCACAGCCACCACAGCACCCCTCCAGCCTGGAAGGACCTCCAACATTGGGCACTTTGTCCCTACAGACCTGCAGGCACAGGCAGCAGGTGCCTCATTGGTATGGAAAGTACATGGAAAATTAGAGGCAGAGAAAAGAAGCTCCTGGAGGGATGGGGAGAGCTGTAAGCCTATAACATCTCCTCTAACAGACTATTTACTATAGCAGAAGTGTATGATTTATTTAGACTGTCTGGGAAAAACGCCAAGACTATATGTCATGGACAATTAGAGCAGTATTGATATACAGTGATGTCCACAGAAAGCCCACATTAAGCCTGGGTTCCTCTGGAAGAGAAATCCACCCCAGTCATTCATCAGAGCAACTTCCTGCGACGGGGCAACAACCAAAACTGAATGGGCTTCCAACAAAAATATAAATGAATTATGAACTCCCCCAGCATCCAAGAGTCACTGGCAAGTGGTGGCACAGCTGATGCAGCTGCACACAGAGGCAGTGCTAGCAAAGGCTTTCAAAGGGTTCCCCAGCACCTAAACCAACACAGCACACCATTCCTTTCCAGCAACCAGCCCCCAACATGTTTACAAGGTGTTCTAAGGGTTTGCATGCAAGGCTTCCCCGATTGCTTGCATGCCACTGGAGTACTTTGATGTGTGAGGGCTGCTCAGGGTGTGCCCAAAAAACAGTCCCAAGTGCCCTGACTCCTAATTCAGACTGCAAGAGCTGCCTCTGAGGGTGCTGCTTCCCAAGGGGTCACCCACATGGGCATCCCACAGCCCTGCTGGCTTTGGCTGAGCCACCCAAGGTGAACATCTCCGGGTGTTCATCACCCCACAAATACTCAGTACTGACACTGTCCAGGAGCCTGACCAGCAGTGCCAGCAGCCTCCATCGCTCCACACACCCTTGGCTACTTGCTGCAGCCACTGGTCAGAGGCACCCTGAGCCCCACAGTTCATTTTGGGACTGTTTGTCCCCTCCTGGATCGCAGTGACATGCACAGCCCTGCAGCAAGCCTTGGGGGACACAGGCAGTGTGGGCATGGGGAGAGCCTTGTGCGGGTCCAGGGCTGCGAGGAGGGAACTGGGTGATCACAACACCTGACTGGGGCTGAGCAGCAGGGGCCAAAGGTGGGCAAACCCCACATAAACAAGGAGGACACGTTAGCCCGAGCACCAGCTGAGTAAATGAAACCTCCTGTTCCCACCTGTACTCAGTTGTTACATCAAAAAATCCCCAGGAGTGTGTTGCATACACCAAAATCCCAGGCAAGGCTTGTTTTGTCCCCTCTCCCCGCTGATGTGCTGCTCCAACTGTGGCAACTATCCATCCCTTTGCCCCCCAGTGCAGGACCAGCACCCAGCCTTGGGACAGAAACACACCTGGGCACATCCACAGGGTCCCTGTCACAGCATCAGCCCCGTGCTGGTGGCAGCACCCCGGCACCGGGAGGAAGGTGCAGGGGCTGAATTCTCTATCCTGGGCAGGATATCCCCTGCAACACCAATGCAGGGAAATATTATAAACATCTACAGCAACGTAGACAAAACAGTCTCTTGTAACCTTTTAGCGCTGCCGAGAGCTTTGCCTGTAAGAGCTCTTGAGCCCCTGCCAAAAATTCTGGCTGTTTTCATAAGAGTAGGTGTTTTCGTCTAAGGTGCAGTCTGAGTGCTGTGACCTTTGTCATGTCTGCTACTGAAATTTCCTGCTTCTCTGTTATTCTCTTCTTTGGTAAGACGATATGAAACCCAAAACTTTTATTGCCCCTTTTAAAGCGTCTTTATAGCTCCCCGTCTACTTCATATACTGTCTTATTCTCCAGCGCTGGGATATTACTTATGGGATCCAGGCTTGATGCTGCAAAAGGCATTTGGGTTTCACGAAGCCCAAACCGCCTGGGCTTCTTTAAGATCAGCCAGAGTTAGGGGGGGTGGAGGGAAGAAAAAGAAGACAGAAAAAAGGAAAAGAGGAATGAGAGGGGAGGGACCGGGCTTTCCGCTCTGGAGGCATCGGCATCTGCTCCCAGAGCAGCGGCAGAGCAGCGCCCAGGGCGGCAGAGCCCACCAGCCTCCCCTGCTCTGCCAGGCCTCCCCAGGCACAGAATGCCATTTGCTTTGTGTCTGGGTCAGCATGGGGTGCCCACTGACCCCCCGAGGATGGCACTGCACGGCATCTCTTCCCCTGCCTCCCTCCCCTGCCAGCTCTGCCCCGGAGCTGGCAGCTCAGATGTGGCCGGACACCGCAGCCGGTGCCAAGTCCGGTGTGCAGCGGCTGGGGCACATCTGCCCCGGAGCTGGCACTGGGAGAGGCCTGCCCTGCCTAGGGGGCTCCCATGTACCCCATTTCCCAACCCAGTTGCAGCAGCAGGACAGACCACATGAAGGGCACGTGTCCCCAGGCCAGGGCTGATGCAAAGCCATAACAGCTGGGTGCTGGTGCCGAGGCTCCGCGCTGCCATCCCGCCCCTGGGGCTGTGGGGCATCACCTCCACTGAGCAGGGAGCAGCGTGGCAGTGATCCTCTGGGGTTTCACCCAGTTCTGAACACTCCCAGCACTCCCACTGCAGGAGGAGTAGGGACCCAGCATGCCAGAGGGGAGAAGGTTGCTGGAATTGTCCCCTCCAGGGCACACATGTTCCCCCACGCTCGCCTATGGCAGGGCTGGCTGAGAGGGGAATTAGGACCTACTCCTGCTGGAAGGGAGGCTTCCAGAGATGTCTAGTCAGGCTCAGTGCCAGCTAATCTTCCAGGCAAACTTGATCCAGATCCCTTTGGCTGCAGAAAGTGAAAAACTAGCCAGACCCAAACATTAAAGCCTGGTTTCTGCTGCCAGCTGCATGGGGCACTCCAGAAAATGCCTTATCACCATGTGATTTTGAAAGACGGCTTCAGGGGTTTTTTTTTCCACGTGCTGGTTTTCCCTCCTCACCTCACAGTGCTGTGCCTCCATGCATGTTCAAGTTGTGAGCCTGGCCAGATTAACTCAGGCCATGGAGCCAAGGTTTTCCTTTTAACCACTTTGATGCCCTCAGGCCATGGTGGTGCTATCCCATCAGAAAGTGCTGTTTCTCCCTCCCGAGGTACATGGAGCTCCTCAGGAGCAGTGATGGACAATCCAAGCAGATGCATCCACCAGGACTACCAGAGAAGTCCTGCCTCCTCCCTGGAATTGTCAAAGAAACCAAAGATCCCCCTGGAAGTTCAAGAGTGGTGGTAGGGGCAGGAGCTACATGGGATCTTCCAGGGAGGGGCCTTGCCCTGAGGTCCTCCACTGCCCTCTGGTTCTGATGTGCAGGAGACGTCTGTGTCCTGTGACAGGGATAAAAGAGGTCTCCAGGAGAAAAGGGGAGTCTCCACCAATGTCCCACACAGACCTGGGGCTCCACAACCCTGGGACATGGTGCAGATGTGCTATGAGAAACCAGCCTTGTCCATCAGCCTGGAGAAAAGGGGAGATGGAACAACTGAAGCACATATTTGGGATCACTTGCCATCTCTCAGCTTCTTTCCAGCTATTCCAGCCCCAATAAACATCCTGTTCGGGTATACAAAGATCTCCTGCTCTTCTGAAGAGTCAGGAGGCACATGGGAAGTGCAGGGTGGGATTTTCCATGGCTGGTGCTTCTCTGAAGCAGCACAGGGTGGAGTTAGGGCAGACACAACCATGGGAGTCAGTGAAGTGGTACCTCCTGCGTGGGTGCAGAGCAGCCTAACCCAGCACTAACGAGAGAAAAACACATTGATGCATCAGGGTTTTGCTCAAAATGCCGTTCAATGGTCCAACAGGGCTCTCTTTCCTTGCAGCAAGATTTCCAACCAGGCTTTCCAGCCCAGTTGCCGTGGGCAGGGCAGCCCATTCCTGGCGCTGCTCGGCAGCACTGGGGTACTTTTGGGGGCACGGAGGAGCTCAGCTGCAGCACCACAGACAAGCTGAACCACTTGGCTCCCACAGGGGTCAAGCAGGGAGCCTCTCACACCCTCGCAGGTGTCCACTCCCCCCGGCAGCACCGGACACGGACGCGGCCGTGGCCTCAACCCAAGCGACCAAACGCCGGCGCCAAGTCCCCGGTGCAGGGAAGGAGCAGCCGGGATCGCTCGGCTCCTGCTGGGATGCTTTCACAGCTGCAAAAACCCCGCTCCGGGGTCCAGGTTCGGTGTCTCCAGCCTCCCCGCTCCTCCGGCGGAGCGGTCCCAGGGAGCGGCGGTCCAAGGTTTTCGGTTTAGGCCAATCTCCCAGAAATTCTGTCATCATGCAGTGCATCACGCACACTCCCGGATCCGCATTACACAGAGGATGGCTCCGCTCCAGCGCCTCTTAAAGCCAGTGGAAAAACCCTCCCTCGCTACGATGGGAGCTGGCTCAGGCCGCGTATGATCTGACAGATACCACGGAGCTGTTTTAATCTGGGAATATCTTGTGGCCCCAGAGTTCCTCCTGGAGAGGGACAGGGCAGCGTGTCTGCGGAGCGGGCGCTCCCAAGGAAAGCCCCCAGCCTGGCGACCCGCCTTTCAATGAGCGTTTAATGAACCGTCGTTATCTGATCCGTGCGCTCCAAATGCAAGGAAACCGCTCGGGTTTCCAGCTGCACACATCATCTGATGCTCATAAAACGAGCTGATGTGTCTGGGAAGCCCCAGACCCGAAGAAACATTATTTAAATGGAGGGGGGAAAAAAAAAAGTCAATTATGCTTTAAAAACACCCGTGTGGGCAGACAGGGATGGTGGCTGGTCTCCCCTGCTTTCCTCTGGTTTTCCAGCAAAGCAAATGTCCACTGATAAAACTCCAAATCTCCTTATAAAGGCAGGATCGTTTTGCCTGTAAAAGGGAAGGTTTGGGGGAAGTTTTACACGCGTCTCTATTCTCTTTATATCTTTATTTGCATTTCCATTTTCACAGTAGTTGAGCTAATCTGAATGGAGCAGGGGAGAGGGTCCAGGTTATAACCAAAGTATCAGGTAGCACCTTCACATCTGGAAGGGATTTTGACACGACTTCTCCCAGACTGTAACAGACAGTTTAAAAGCAAAATCTGATAAATAGCAAATGTTTAACAAGTCAGTAGGAAGCTGCATTTGCAAGAACATGTGGCTCTAACTGGTCCAGCACCGCCGCACTGCCAAGGCCCTTCAAACGCGTCCGCACAAATACCTGCAGCACACGGCAAGGGGCTGCCATGGCTCTGCCTGGTCCCAGTCTCAGTTACACAGGGGAGGATTAAAGACAGATGTGTCTTTGCATGGCCAGACATCTCCAACCATCAAAGCCTGAGAGGGTCCTGAGCCTCCCTGCTTTGGTGGTAAGGGGCGTTGCTGCTCCTTCCCAGCCTAAACCGAGCCCCATTCATTTTCTGTGAGCCCCCAGCCTCGTGTTTAAGGGGGAAGAGGATAAAGGGAGCTGAACAGCTCAGGGAACAAAACTGCAAACCTCCTGACGTGCTGGGCACCATCACTCCCAGCACAGGAGATTTGGGGGCTGCTCTGGCTGGTGTGGACCCGCTCGGGTCACTGCGCGGAGGGTCAGAAGCACGCAAGGTCTCACCGCAATTTTACACAGCTTGGGATCCATGACAGCCCCAGTCCACAAGCCAGAGGTGTGTGCACCTCTGAAAATCCTTTTCCACCCCTTGGGAGCTGCAACCTCCTCAGGACAGAGGTCACTGGACACCCAGGCAATGCTCTCCTGAGGAAAAGTGCCACAGCAAGCAAAACATCCCGACACAAAAGCTCCTGAGGTTTTGCAACCCTGCCTGGTCTGGGGAGACTTCATACCCAAAATGTGGGAAGAGGCATTAAAATGGAGAGAATTATGCAAGGAACGGGGAGCAGAGGGGGAGACAGAGGAGTAAAAAGTGACCAGGAAAACCACCAGAAACCCTCCGGGATGCCTGCCTATATTTAAAGATAATGTGTCCAACCCTCTTGCCAAGTCCCACTCATTTGGAGCTGGGCTCATGTTTTGGATTAATGTTAAGGCAGTTCCTAAAGCATCTCACCCGGGCAGGGAAGAATTTTTGCCTCCCTGGCCAAGGTGACCCTTTAAAAAAATTTCACTCACTATTTTTCAACCTCTCACTCATTTAAAATTGTCATCACCCGGGTTCTGTGGGGCACTTGGTGCAGACAGTTTGTATTCTGGCACTCACCAGCCCTGTGGCCCTGGAACATCCTGGAGCAGGGCTGGGGGTGAGGATGGGGGTTGGGGGGGTTATTTCTCTGCAAGCCAGAATCATTCCCCTCTCCTATGAGCATCACTCAACAGAGCACTGAGAGCAGAATTTACCCCTCCTGGACACCGAAGACACTCCAGATACCCCACCATGGGCTGATTGAAAGTTTTCCATGTCAACTAGTCTTCCACAGAAAGTCAGGCATTCATTTTTTTTGAACTAAAATATTGTGTGGACAAGTGCATGTGCTCTCCTAACCAGTGCCTTTGTTTCAGTAATTCAATTACAAATACTGTCCCCAAACTGTGACTGTTCCATTGGGTTTTCCTCTCAGCTCTTTGCCCAGAGCTGCTCCAGAAGGAGCCATACAAGGTGTGTCCCCATTGCTCAGTCTCTATGGGAAGGCTGAATCCAAGAGGTGTCATTCCAGCTCCCAGCCACAACCCCGGGGGGAGAGTTTTGGAGCAGAAACATGAGACTGGCCACTCCCAGCACCACCACCCAACCCACCTTCTGACCCAGGCATCTGCAGCATCCTAATCACCCTGGAATCCAAAGCATGTCCACGCAGGGACATCAGATGCTTCTCATTTAGCTTCAACATTTGCAAAATGCTCAGCCACTGACTCAAGAAGGGCCAGGGCAGCTGGGGCAGCCACAGGCCCTTGGTGCTGAGCCACCCTCACTGCCCCACGCCAGGATGGGCTCTGCCACCCCAGCAGGGTGTTGGGCAAAAAACAGGGATTTTTGGAAACCAAGAGTCCCTTGTTACCATGCAGCTTTCCTGGGACACCCAGGGTGCTCCCAGCAGGCAGGTTGTGGGACACGGTGGGACCCTATTTTTTGCTGGTGATCCCAGATGCCACACCCATGTTTTTGGGAGCAGAACAGGTAGGGAAACTTTCTTTCCCTCCACACCTCGAGCCCTAAAGATCTAGTGACAACACCAAGTGATAGCAGTGGTCAGAAATCAATCCTTTGTCTGAAAAAATATAAATCAGAAGATCTCACTGTGCCCTGGGTCCAAAGCTGTCACATGAGGACATCCTCCCCATGGCAGCTTTGGTACGTTAGCAACCCCAAGGTCCTGGGGGAACCAAGACACACAGAGGCAGCCACAAAAATAAGGCAGACATTTGGGGTTCAGCTAAGCAAATTTCCTCCAACCAGCAAGAAAAGTTGAGCATGGATTTGGCTGGATTTGGGAAATGAAGTTTTAGGGCAGCTCCATTTTTGTTTAAACCAGTTCAACCAGCCATCTCATAACCTCATCCCACGAGGGGAATGCAGAAACTCAAGGTGCCTCTTGTGCAATAGATGCTGCTCCCTACCCAGGCAGGTCTGGGATAGTGCTCAGAGTTTTGCTCCATCCCTGTCCAGGCTAAAGGAGAGACCACACACAAAACAGTTTCAGGATGCCAGCAGCTGTGCACAAAGCATTTGGTTTACATTAATTATGTCTGGACAAAAAAAAATAAAAGGGGGAGAGGAGGATAGCGAGTGGAGAAGACAGGAGGGATAGAAGGAGGCTTCTGCATCATCCTGATAAGGTCTGCTCAGATCCCACGTGCAGATCACAGCACATGTTGGGTGTCTTAACACCTCCTGCCACCCAGAGCAGCCCAGTCCTGCCCTGTGAACACCTTGGAGGATGCAGGGCACAAACACAGCCCTTGATGCTCTCAAAGACTCCTGATTGCCTGAGCTTTACTCCCTGCTCTGCTTCCCTCTTTGCCCTTCTCTGAGCAGAGATAGTCCCTAGAAAGGCCAAGGAAGGTAAAGCAAATGCTGCCACTGGCAGTTACCAGGAGGGGAAGCAGCACGTGGAAGAGGAGAGTAAATGAAATGTGGAAGAGGCAAATGGTAAGTGGAGTCATTAAAAACAGAGAAATCCCCTTTGTTTCGCAGCAGTGCATAAACCCCAGCAGTGGGTGAATAAAACCCTTCATTGTCTCATGTCTGGAGAGCTCTGAGAGCAGTGGGGAGTGTTCAGGGTCAGGAATTGACACCCAGCAGGAATGGACACCCCCATACCATGGGATCCTCATCCCCTCTACAAGGGCAAAGGAGCCTGGAGAGGTGCCTTGAGCAGCCAGCAGTGAGACTGGATTGATCAAATCTCCACAAAGCAAAGCCCATCGTGAAGGGTCCACAATGCTGCTCATCATGAGAGGAGAAAGGGTTCCCACCTTGCACCATGTGCTGGGCTGAGCTGGGCTGCTCCAGCATCACTCCACTGGCCCAGCTCTGGGCTCACCAGCACACAGAGGGTGACATCCAGCCCCAGACTCCAGCCCACAGGGGCTACAACAATCTCCCTGCGACCTGCACCCCTCCCACGTGCTGCACAACCCCATCCCACGCAGCCTCCCTGGGCTCTGTATGCCCACTACCACTCTGGCAGTCCCTGACCAAGGGCCTTGCTGTGCCAGGAGCTGCACAAATCCAAAACACACTCCCAGCTCCCAGGAGCCATCCGTGTGCAGCCTCCCAGCCAGGTCCTGCTCCAAAACAAGCCATGTCAGGTCCCAGCATCGCCAGGCACAGGCAGCTGGTAGGAGCTGTGCTGCCAAGTTTCCCGCTGCCATCCATCCCAGGGGAACACCGTGGTCGAGCCCACCACGGGCAGCAGCTTCCCCCTCCCAAAATCTGCTCCTCTCCAGGGCAGCCTCTCTGCCTGATGAACCTCGGCGCTGCAGCAGCACCGTCTCCGCGCGGCGTCTCAGGGGGCCCAGCCTGCACACGCCAGAAGCTGGACTGACCCATGTCAGAGGTGATTAATTTATCAGGCTTTTGGCACCCACCGCTCCCCGCCAGAAAAACAATATCCCAAATTCCAGGCCCTCCCGCCCAGCAGATGTGTCTGCGGCGAGGGCGACCGTTCCAGCCCGTCTCGCGGAAGCCGCCGCGGGGATGCAGCACCCGGGGCTCCCGTCTTGTTGGGCTGCTTCCCCATCCCCGCTGTGAATCCACAGGGAAACCTCCCACGGGAGCAAAAACACAGCGGGGTCTGTGCTGGGCTGCTGTCCCAGCGGTGCAGCCTCTCACCCTGTGTAGGTGTCCGTGCTGCCAGACCTCCGAGGAGAACCAGGATGGGTGCACAGCTGGGGGAAGTGGTGGGTGCTGGGATGCCACCCCACTGAGCCCTCACACTCCAGGGACAAGCAGCACCATCCCATCACAGCACTTTGGGCTGCCTGGCACTGGGAGTGTGTCTGTATCTGAACCAAGCAAGCACTGATTAAGGTCTAATTAAATTAGCATTAATCTGTATCATCAGGAAAACACACCAGGCCTTGAAGGGACAGATTAACAAAGTTGTTATCATTAGCAGAGAGGATCAGAGGACCAGGATGGGGCGCAGGATCACTACAGATTCTTGTTGAGCCTTGCAGCTCATCCTGCCTGCCTCTATCGGGGGGTTAAAGCAAGAAATCAAGAGGGTAGTGATATCATTCAGATGCTGCAGAGCACTTGGATGTGGGGCAGCCAAGAAACTGGAGATTTTTCTTCCTCTCTCTGTACCCCACCACCTCCCCCGGGTTTTGGAGGAGGGATGGGAGCCTGTTGGAGCACAGGAGCAGCCAGCCCCTCTGCCTCCCAGCACTGGCCACGGGGAGACCTGCTGCCTGGCCGAGGCCTGAGCTCGCCCTGACGTCAGGGTGAGGGTTGGAGAGGGGGAGACATGGGCAAAGAGCCTCTTATTTATCCCAAAAGGTCACCAAGCGCCTTGGAAGAGGCTGGAGCTGGATCCCCTCGGTCCGGGGGAGGCCAGCGTCTCCTCGAAGGAGAGGTTTCACAATTCATCTCGTCCGTTCGCTGTGGCACTTTCATCACGGTAGTTCGACTTATGCAATTACATAAAAAACATCTAATGAAATCTCGGTGACACAAAACATGAACGTTTATATTGGCCTCCCCGTGCCGCGGAGTTGATCTTGGCCGGGCCGTCCAGACAGACATTCTGCATTCTTCAGAGATTAAGCACTGAAATGCTCCGGAGAAACCCAGCTGCCCGCTCCCCCTGCAGCCCAGCCGCTAATTCCAACCACATGCTCGCCGGCCGGGAAGAGGGAACACGTACCTTACACACACACAGGGGTAGCACCGGGACCCAGCCCGGCCCCCCCAGCACCCCCTGGCTGCATCCCCGTCACCACCAGCGCTCAGGGGTCTTGTCAATAAACAGCACAGCAAATGTGGCAGCTTGGCAGCTTGGCATCAATGAGGTCCTGCAGCAGAATTGTTATGGAAACAAGAGGAGCAAGGGGTAACCTGGAGTTACCTGGAGCACCTGAGCCTGACCCCGCTGCCTGCACTGCACTTCACCAGTGAGCAGCCTGTGAGATCAGCCTCCAGTCAAATTCCTTGGGCCCATGAGGTTCTGGGCAATGAAACCCTCGTCCTGGTTTGGTTCCCACCTCCCCTCTTCAAAAATTCTTCTGTCTCACATCAAAATTTAGCTGATCTTTAAAGAAAGAAAAAAAGAAGGGCAGGATGAGGTGTGGAGGGCAGGGACTTTGTCCTCAAACAGCTCACAGGGAGATGGGCAAGGAACCACAGCCCTTCCAGAGGTGGGGATGGGATGGGAACGAGGGGAGCAGACACTCC
The DNA here is from genome assembly GCA_035583135.1 of Lophotriccus pileatus. Taxonomy (NCBI): domain Eukaryota; kingdom Metazoa; phylum Chordata; class Aves; order Passeriformes; family Tyrannidae; genus Lophotriccus; species Lophotriccus pileatus. Next base: position 3,708,268 of record JAWWES010000038.1, read on the forward strand.
ATCCTGATACTGCCCACGTCACCCATCACATATGAGTGAGCCCTGAGCTGCCCCAGAGACACAACCAGGTGCCACTGGGTGATGCTGCTCATGGGTGGCCACAGTGCTGATGATCAGAACCACCTCTCTGGCACCCCCAGAGCACATCCCACCATGAACCCCTGTTTCCACCATGGCCATTCCTGTAGTTCACAACTCAGGGCAGTGATTCCTCTGCAAATCCCCCTCTCAGTTCCCACAGCAGCCCGGGAAATGCAGCTCATCCGTGGACATGCTGTCCAAAAAGACACCTATTATGTCAGGTGGTACCCAGGTGGACACCACCGAAGCAAAAACCACTGCAGCACTGTCTGCAGTGCTCCAAACCCTGTGCAAGCCCTCACTCCTCTCATGGGGCAAAGTGGGGCAACTCCCAGGCAGCACCAGCTCACACCACCAGCAATTTCTCCAAATACTGGTTATTTCACGGACAGGGACCAGCACCAGCTCACGGGGCCAGATGTGGCCACCAGGCTTGTGCCCCACACCACTGACTGCAGCAGGAGCCCTTGAAAAGCCCCAAACTGTCCCTTTGGCAAGGACAAGGGCTGTGAAGCACAAAACCCACCAGCCCCGCTGCCCCCAGCTCCCCCACCACCCCCACCCCGCACTGGTGCCCTTGTTTTAAAGGCAGAACATTTCTGACATGCTACAAACCATCAGCAAAACAAGATGTCAGGGCCGTAACTGCTGCTGGCGTCGGTCCTGCCGGGGCGTGGGAGGCATCCAGGAATAACAAGGGGGGGCTCAGGGAGCAGCAGACCCCTCCCTTGGGTCGCAGCCGGGGCTCCGGCCCCGCGGGCGCATCGGCCGCCTGCCCACGCGGGATATCTGCAAAGGCTTGGGCTTTATCGCCCTGCACGGAAGGAGGAAAGACTGGAGGGGGGAAGAGAGAGAGAGAGAGAGAGAGAGAGAGAGAGAGAGGAGAGAGAGGAAAAATAGCCCCTTATTCCCTTTTCATCAAGGAAGCATCCAGCCGTCCAAAAAATTTAATGTCATATTTTAGCAAGAAAAACAGCTGTTGTGGTACTTTAAGGCCCAGCATATTTTGGCCAGAGCTGCATGTTGTGGATATTGGCTGAGTCAAGGTTAGCTGTTAAAAGGCAGAAATTCTAGACCCCTATGAAGAAACATCGCGTTCCTCTATATTCAGATAATATTTACTTCTAAGCCTGTTTTGTTTTGTTTTCTTCTCCCTCCTGGAGCGGGGCCTGGCCCTGGGGCTGTGGCTGCCCTTGGCATCGCCGCTGCCTGGGCAGGACACAGCAGTTTGGGGGCGATGGAAGCAACAGGAAAAGCAGGGGAGGCTCTGCCTGGCACCTCCAACTTGAGATTCACCCTCTGACTTTCAGCCCTGCCTGGCCTGGAGCCACGCCTTGTGCACAGGGAGAGACAGCAGGGCAGGAGCTGGGATGGGAGCTGGGGGTCCATCCTGGCAGCACAGGCACTGGGGGGAGGTCAGACACTTCCCCACGGTACCACAACGAAGATGGGAACCCACGAGATTCCTGTGTCAGACTCTGATTCCTCCCAAGGGATAAAGATGCCAAAAAAATCCATGGCAGGCAAAACAGGAACAGAGAGAGGAAGCTCTGGGGCCACCAATCCCCTCCACCCCAGGAGGGGCAGCTCTACCCTGGCTGAGGTGCCAACGTACCTACAAACACCCCAGTATTAACCCCACAAAAATTAAGTGCAATTTTCATACGGTGTTTTGCGGCTTTATCTTTTTATAACTTTGGGGTTTTTAGAGCAAATCTAATTTTTCAAGTTATCAGCCATTTAAACATCTGTGTCTAATGCTGGCCCCCAAACTGGCCGTGCCCAGGCTGACAGGGGACAGGCCAGTCCCCCACTAAAATGTCTTTATGTGACGGCTCCTTCCAGTTCCTGCCTGTGCTGTGAGAGCAAACAGAGGTACTGGGGTGACAAAGGTGGGGCAGAGGGTGCAATTACACTGGAAATGAAACCCCAAAATCCCCAAAAATGGACACACAACCCTCTGGCTCCCCAGCCCTGCGCTGAGCACTGTGCCACCCAGGCTGGAAGTGACTCATCTTCTCGTAAAGCTGGTTTGCTGAGGAAGAAAGAAAAGTCCTTGCCCTGAAACAATTCCTCTGTGCTTGCCAAGCTCGGCAGGAGCAATCCACGCTGTCCCTGCTTCTCCAGAGCACCCACTGCCAGCGTCCCCCCCACCTTCAGAGCTGGACCCCTGTGCCCACCACAGCACCAGTTTTCCCCTCCAGTTTTTGCCCCATTCCACGCCGTACCCTGAACACAGAGCCAGCAAACACAGCCCTGGACGGATCCCTGACCCCAGACGCTCAGAGAAGGAAAGCTACGGGCGAAAAAAAATTAAAGGGGGGGGGAAAAAAAAAGGAAAAAAAAAAAAAAAGGGATTAAAAAAAAAAAAGTCCAAGGTGGAACCGCAATGTTTATAAAATGGGTCACTGAATTATACATAAAAATATTTTCCTTGTGGATGCAATTACTTCCTGGACTTGTTATTCCACAGATGCTTAAGTTCGCCTCAAGCAACTCCAATAAATGCTTTACAGTCTGCTAGATCAACAGTAGCAGCGCTGGAGCGGATTGAGCAGCGCTGGTTCAAATTTGTCAGAAAACCACACAGTGTTTTCATGCGCACGTTTTAGAAACCCAAACAAAATGATTCCCAACCATCGTGCTCCCTTTCCTTAACGCTTTTTAATGGCTTTCACATGAGCTCCTCCAGACACCAGGGGCTCAGGGTGCCCAAAAAGCTCCAGGGAGCTCCCGGAGGGAGGCAGGGACCGAGCAGGGGTGACACCTCCCATCACTGCTCCTTCTTGCTCCTGGACTCTCCTGCCTCGTCCTCCTGCAAGGCCTGGCTCACCCGTTAGGTACCCGGGGGCAGTGGGATGTAGAACTGGCTTAGGAGGCTTTCCCAAGGGAAATTAATTTCGGGAGCAAGGGGTCGCCCCTACCTGCCGCGGCGGCTGAGGGCGGGTGAGGGAGAGTTCAGGGGCTGGAGGGGACACGCGGCGTGTGGGGTTTAAAAGTGCAATGACGAAATCCCAGAGGAGCTGCGGCAAAGCTAGTGGGAAGGGAAACAAGCTGAGGCCATGGCTGGATGGTTCACATGTAGGCACAAGCTGGCTGTAACTCTCCCTCCATGGCAGGGACAAGGATTTCAGTTTTTTCTCCTCTATCCATTCACAAAACTCAGAGAAACTCAAGCTGGTGAAGACACCTCAAGATTCTTTTTAATGCATGTAGGGCTTGGCCCAAAGGCCCCTGAATAAAATTCTGGCCCACCTGGTGCATCTTGAGCTCCAATAACCTCCAATCTCCTTTTGTTTAAGAGTAATTGAAGGTGTTTAGTGTCTCTTTCAATGATATCGAATGAGAAAAGCCATTGAGGCCCTGGGTGTTGGGGACAGCCCATGATCACAGGGCAGAGCACTGTTATACCAATAAGATGAACTAAGATCTGCCCAGGAATACCCCACATTTATTCCAGGACTAACAGGTGTCTGTAACGAGATTATCGTGTTTACAGATCACCAGAGGAGCAGAAATGTGCTTTCAGGTCTCTGCTTTCACTCCAAATTTCATCCACGAGATTTTCTGTCAGCAGGATAAATGGGTTAAAAGGTGCCTGCAAAAATGGGCTTACAAGAAACTCCTATTCTCCTGCTTTGGGGACACAGCTGCCTGCCATTCCCTCTTGTATGGGAATCCCAGCTCATCTTTGCCTCTGCTATTCTGCCATGCTTCTCTGCCAGTGGCCAGGGAGGGATGGCAGCTGGACACCAGCCTGCCCATGGCTGTGCCACAGCTCCAGTGGGGACAGGGCCTTGTCCCCATCCCTTATCCCACAGGGAGTCAGCGATGGCAGGCTCAGCAGGTGATGCACAGCAGGGAAGTCTCCTGGAGCTGAGAGAGCATCACCCTCCTCAGTGGGGACACAAACAGGCTGCATCCCTGAACTCCCAGTAAACCAAATGATTTATGAACAACCCCCACCCCACCACCACTGGAAGATGCTTTGCCAAAGGGAAGGAATCGGGTTCCCCTCTGCCCTCACTCAGCGTAGGGACAGGGACACGTCCCCGCAGCTGAGCTGCACTCAGGGCTGCACAACCAGCACAGTGCCTTGGAAGTTATACCAGGGGTCCTGCAGGGAATGCACTGGCCTTTTAATTGGGAATTATATCCCAGCACATCTTAATTTTCAATTCAACCGCCACTGAAAAGAAACATAAAATAAAATAAGCCCCAGTGGTGGGGAGGAAGAGAGGGAGAAGGAAGCATCGGGTCTGCCCAAAGCCCCGAATTAGCCACAAAAAAAACCAAAACTAACATTCCTGTGCTGGATCCCAGCCAGGCGATGGAGCAATTTGAGAGATGGGGATGCAGACCCCAGTAAATGGGTGCAGGGTCTGCAGGTCCCAGAACAAAACCCCAGGGAAATGGCCCGGGGTAGGAAAAGCACCTTGCTCCTGGGGATGGTCCCTAAATGCCACGAGCATTTTTCTTCCCAAGGCAAAGCAGCTGGGAAACACCACACAAAATGTGACGCATAATATGTGGGATTTCACTGTGTCTGGGCACCCCCCAGCTCCAGGTCTCCAGTCCAGCAGTGCCCAGGATGGAGGGGTCAGATCCCACCTCAAGGTGTGTCAGTCGCCGTGATTCGGGGGCGATGGGCAGGGCAGTGCAGGGGCAGCTGCCCCCTTGGGGAGAGCACAGCATCCCACAGAGCATCCCTGGTACCCACTGCCAGCCCTGACTGCAAATATGTGTCAGTTCTGGTGCCCCCCAATTCCTGGTGTCCCACTGCAGACCCCCAGCACCCCACACAGCCCCAGCCCAGGCTCTTCCCGGCTGCTGGCACAGCTCAACCACGCTGTCCCATGCCCTGGCACCCTCCAGCCGCCCCAGCCCTCCTGATTTTGCCATTTTCCGGGCGCTGGAGGCAGCTCCGCGCCGGCGAGGGCTCCAATCTGTTCCTCATTAGGAGGGGCAGACAGCCCAGCGCGGGAGTCTGAGCCCTAATCTCCTTTCCAGTTGGTATCCGTCAGCAGATGTACAACAAGCGGTGGGATATTTTAGCGGGCATGTGTGGGACAGAGCCATTGGCTTTTTTTTCCAGCTGGGAGCCGACGGTGGGGGATGGATAAAATGCCGCGGCTCCAGCCGAGGCTTTGCCGGACGACAGGTCCCGGCAGCTCCTCGGCTGCCAACCCCGCTCCGCCGGCGCGGGGGTTTATTTTACCAAGCTCTTTGTTGGAAGAAGCGGTGATGAAGTTAACAGCCTGTGAGCCATAATTGGCTCACATTAAATCAAGGAAATGATATGTTTTGTTTTGCCCTTTTTTTTCTTTCTCCTTTTTTTCTTTTTAAACCATATTAAACTGGCAGAAAAACCCGCACGGAGCCAAGGAAGGAGCAAGGCAGCAGCTCTCAGGAATTTTAGGGGGGGAGATTTGTGTCCCGAGCTAAACTAAAGAAATTTAGTCCTTGCCATCAAAGGAAAAAGAACTTCGCTTCAAAATACCCAGCAGAAATGGGCAAGGAAAAGGGGACCCAAAAACACCCAGGTTGTGGCATCGCAACAGGCAACAATCTGAGGCCTGTCCCAGCAGTTCAAGAACAACGCCAGTCCCTCAGTCCTGCCCTGCAGACATCCCTGAAGGGCTCAGCTGGATTCCCATGGGTGCTGCCACAGTCACTGTGGTGCAGCTCTGTGCTCATTCATCCTGGGTCAGCACTGGGCACTGAGAGCCATCAGGGCTCATCCCAGCAGCCACACCCGAGCTCACCCTGCCCAGTGCCAGATTTTGGGGAAAATCTCAGTTTTTCCCTGAGCTGACCCATCCAAAAGCATCCTGCTTTCATGCAGCATCACTGCACAGTGACCCCAACCGCAGCAGCCAAGCAGGGCAAGACACAGATCTAAGGGGTTGCAAGGACAGGCACTGGCTGCATCCCTCCCTCTCTCAGGAGCCACCACAGCCCTGGGGGAATTCAGGCTCCAGAAGAGCATGGCCCTGTGCTGCCCTGACACTGTGTACACCCAAAAGCTGACACAGAAGGCACAGCAAGTGACAAAGCCACCAAATGGCATGGGAAGGGCTGGAAACCCACGACCTTTCCCCAGGTCACCTTTTTATCCGCTGAGTTTCATTTGTACCCACAGGCACTGGAAGTTGTGGGTCACAAGATTTCACGTGGCCAAAAAAAAAAAAGCCCCACAAGCAGGTAAAAATACCCCACTTCTGGTAAATCCCCTGCCCAGCTGAAGATCACACATGTTGTCTTCTGGCTCATCCCAGCTCCCAGGTTAGCCAGGTTGGAAGTGGGACACCAAAACCACTCACTCTAAGCATGGGGAGATGAACAACCCTCCCATTTGCATGGTAACCAGGAAACCCCCCAAATTAAACCATTCTCTAACTTATGAACAAAAAGAAAAATAAAGAACCAAATACCCTCAGGGGAAAATTCTAATTTTGTTTGGAAATGTCATTTCCAAAGGGCACATGAGAAATCACGCCCTGACCCAGCCTCGCTGACAGGCAAATATTTATCCCCACAAAATTTCCACATAAACCCATCACTTTTGTCAGTAGGTCTGGACACCGGGAACAGAGTGGGAAGGCAGCAAGAGGGGAGCCAGGAGGCACAGGGAGCAGCAGCCCTGCCCGGCGGGTCAGAGCTGCAGCCACTACGAACCCCTCGCCCAGATCGCTGCAAACAGGGCTCCTCCAGGCTCATTCCGAGGCAAGATCCAGCCTTTTCCAACACACTCATAGCAAGCATCTAATATTTTTTCAAAACTAGTTGCACCTTTTTTTTTCCAACACACTAAAGGCGTGCCAGCCTCTGCTCCCAAACCCCGCAGCACTCCATCACTCAGCTCCGCGTCGGAGCGGAGAGGATCCTGTCTGACACACATTTCTCAGTCTATTAGGCAGAGTTATTCCTTTGCTCTGTGTTTTGATACTTACAAAGCCATTACCATCCCTCGCATGCACATCCATCATTGGGCCTTCAAACTCCAGAAAGTCCCGAAAAAACTATTTTCCACTCACCATGCAGCCTGCCAGGCTCTGTTCTTCTACTCTGCGTTCCTTCATCCATCGAAAGACATTTCAGCAAGTTCAGAGTCCAACAAAATCAACAGATGGCAGCCTGAAAGGTGGTGATTTTCTTCTCTGCGGGGGGAGTGGGGTGAGGGTTACAGCCAGGGAAGAGCTGAGTTCTGTCTGCCTGGTTGGAAGAGCTAACCTGGGCTCCAGGTGTTGATGCCCACCAGGAGCTGGGGGTGCAGACTCTGTTCTGCAAAGCCATGGGGGCTTGGAGTGCTGTGGGGGCAGCAGCCATAGATACCTCTTGGGCTCAGAGTCCCCCAGTTCCACAAGCACCACATCTCAGGGGTGCATCCAGCACAGTGACAGCCCCCACCAAGCACCCACCGTCCATCCATGTGCCTCCAGCCACCCCCTGGATGGCTCTGGAAACCTGGCACATGTTGTTTAGCAAAGAGATGGTTCACCACCATACCTCTGCGCTGCCCTGGTGGCTCCCTGTCCCCAAAATCACCCACGTGCACCCACGGAGCAGCACTGTGCTGCAAAACACCGGCTCTGCTCCAGCCTCAGGGGATGTGGGCGATGCAGAGAGAACCATCCCTGCCCCAGCCCAGGGCAAACCAGCCCCGGGGCTGCCCCGACCTGACACAGGCACTGGGTGTTATTGCATCCTGACCCAGCAATCACCAGCTCAGACACACGGGAAGATTTATGGGAAGATGTGGCCAGATGAGCGATAGAGACGAACAGCCCTGAGGAGTGACTGATTTCTCCCCCACAAGAGGAATAGAAATTAATTTATGAATTGGGTTAGTTGAGTTGCCAAGTGGCTTTGATGCCGTTTATTTTCTTGCATATGTTCATGATCTATCTCACAGCTGTCAGGGGGGGAGGAAGGTCCTGGGGAGCCCGAGCAATGCATCACTCCAGACGAGGCAGCCAACAGCTCTCAACAAAACCAGATTGCCCTTTAATCGGCCACAGGCTGGTCTGCTCTTTCCCAAAGTGGGCACCTCATCCCTCCCCAGTTCACCCTCGAGGACCTGGAGCCCTGTTACTGCTGCAGAGGTGGGGAATGGGGCAGAAGCCACTTCCCTGAGCCAAGTACAGCCCACCAGAGACACCAGTGACACAGAGTCTTCTTTCACCTTACCCACCCCTCTGTGTTTTGGTAGGACCCACAGCAAGCCAGGACAGTCCCCAGGAACATCTGGAGCAGGGACAGGGTGGTGGGTGCTTCGTTCCTTATCAAGACTGCACTTTTAGAAAGAAAACATGGAAAGCAGAGTGAGGATGTGGTGTAAGGACCTGTTACACCACACCTGAGGGACCCCCCCTCCCCTGAGGGGACACTGAGGGACAGACCTGTCAGGGGGCTTAGCCCTGAGCTGAGATCAGGGCAGGCTCTGGCTCCCCCCGAGCCTCCTGGTGTTACAGGTGCTTGGAGGTTTTTCAAGAAACAAAGTAATTTCCTGCTTGAAGCAGTTGACAAATCTGCACAGAAACTGGATAACCCTCCACGTTTCAGGGAGATCTGACTGCTCCAGCTCAGGGCTGCAAAACCAGGCAGTGGGAGCAAACCCAGGCTCATGGAGCAAAGTGGATGCTAGAGATGTGGCCAGTGGCATCTGCTGATGGAGGGGGATTCCAGGGTACAGGGACCAGCTCCAGGTCTGTTGTGATATCCCTGCTCGGACCAACACAGTGCTGGAAATTTTTTGGATGAGCTCACTTGCCACCCAGATATTCCCCCAGTCCACGACCTTTCTTCCTGCAGAGAAATCACAGCCCTGAGTGCCTGAGTCAGCTGTAAATCCCCAGCATGGATCAGACAGATCAACCACCAGCACTTGGTGGTTGCAGAAGGGGAACCAGTTCACATGAAGGGAAGACATAGCAGGTCCTGACTGACACTGAAACATCACTGCAGCTCCCACACAGGCTTGGGGCTGCAGAAACCACCCAGGCGGTCCCAAAAACACCAGGGGCCAAGGTAAATGGTGGAAAAAAAAGGTGCACTACAGTAGTTCAGGGAAATACATCTTTTGCTAATTAAATCCCAGTGGCTTTGGCCGGTAGGTTCAAAGCCAGCAAGGTCCAAACTATCCCCTTTCCTACAGGGTGAGTTTGGACTTTGCTGCCCCCAGGACCTGCAGATATCTCAGCACAATGCCACCCCCAGAGCCCTGTGGAGTTGGGAGGATCAGGATGATGGGGCAAAGGTACCCATGGGCAGCCTGGGGGTCCTGGTAACTGCACCCAATGCAGCAGAGATCCCACTGTCCTCTTTCCATCCTCATCAGTGCTCTTCATCCTCATCACCTGCTCCCTGCCCCCACTTCATATTCACCTCCCTCTTGTCTCCTCTCCTTCCTCTTCCTCAGCTCTGGTTTACTGTGAAAATCCCTTCCCCAGGGTGGCTCTGTGGTGACACAGGCCCAATTTACCCTTGTAAAGAGAGGGAGCATTTTTACCAGTCGAACAGTTCCTCAAGGAGAAGGACATGGCCTTAGCAAAGGGACATTTCTGCTGGTGAAAACAGTTCTGCAAGGATTTTCCCTGCAAATGCCACTGCAGTGACAGGGTTTGTTGCCGATGCAGCCACAAGGTGAAGGCTTTAGGGCACCGTTGTCACCCCATGGGCCTTTTCCTGCTGGTTTTCCGGCCCTCCCCGGTTTCCTCTCCAGGGCCAGCCAGGCTCAAGCCCACGAGACACAGATTTCTCTGATTAGGCAAGGCCAGGCAGCCTCTCCCCTTTCGTTTTCAGCTGCCTCTTCCTCTCCTTGCCCGTGGGCAGCCCCAGCACCCGCCGCGGGCGCAGCAGCACCGGCACCACCGCAGACACCGGGCACTGCCATGGATCCGAGTGCACGGGAGCCCCTCGTGAGGAAAACGAGCTCCTCGTACCAGACCTTCCCCGAGAGCACTGTCAGGAGGCTCGACAAGGAGTACCTGCGGTAAGGGCCAGGTTGGAGCCGCGGGGTGGGCTGTGCCCCCCACCCCCAGGGCACTGGGATGGAGGGAGCTGAGGGGAAGGGCTGTTTCGTGGTGCTGCCCCTCCCCAGCTGCCTTGGGATGGGGTCTCATCCTGGCCAAGGGTGTGTGGTGCTGGGTGAGCCCACTTGGAAGACCAAAGGGTTGGTGTGCTTTGGGGCTGTGACTGCCGTGGGGGCGTGAGGTCCTGCTGGGGGGCACAGGGAGCTTTGAAAGGACCTTCCCCCTGCTCTGCCGGGATGAGCCAGCTGCCAGCTGGGTCTGTGGGGCCACCCAGCTCCAGCTTCTGCTTTTCCTGATTTGTTGAACCCTCTGAACCCCGCCTGGCACACAGGGAAGGATCGGCAGTGTCCAGGGGAGACAGGGTCCCGCTACTCACCACGCAGCAGGAGCTCAGAGAAACCCCACCAGCCCAGGGTTGTTCAGAGGCATTCCCCGGGAAAATCCCTCCATGCCTGTCACGAAAGCCTCGGCAAAGGCTGGGGGGAAGCTGCAGGAGAGAATTTAAATTTCTGCTGCGTGCAATAAGGGTGCCCAACACATCCTTCTCTCTCTGTCCCTCCCTCAGGAGCCTCCACAACAAGCGGCTCTACCTGGCCGTGTTCGCCGCCGTCCTGGGGAACTTCAGCTTCGGCTTCGCCCTGGTTTACCCCTCGCCCGTCATCCCTGCCCTGGAGGCTCATCCCAGCCCCGCGCTGAGGCTGGACCAGCACACAGCGCCCTGGTTCGGGGTGAGGAGGGGGGCTGTCCCTGCCGGGGCGTGGGGCAGGGCCGGGGGGTGAGCCCGCTCTCACCACAGCCCCTCTCGGTGCCCCCGCAGTCGGTGTTCACGCTGGGAGCGGCGGCGGGAGGGCTCAGCACCATGATGCTCAACGACTGCCTGGGCCGCAAGCTCAGCATCATGTTCTCGGCGCTGCCCTCGGCCGCGGGGTACGCGCTGATGGCCAGTGCCCAGGGCGTCTGGATGCTGCTGCTGGGCCGGGTGCTGACGGGCTACGCCGGCGGAGTGACCTCCGCCTCCATCCCGGTAACGGGCCGCCAGGGAATTGCGGGGCGGGAGATGCTGCGGGGCCGTAGCTGAGGCATCCCTCATCCCATCCCCAACGGGGATGGGGACCGTGCACCAGGTTAGCAGCCGAGCGTGGCCAGCCTGAGTCGATGCCTGCAGAAAAGCAAAGGCAGGTCCCAACCCTCTGGGGTGATCTCCTCCCAAGCACCGCCCTCGTGTTTCGTGCAGAGGGGAAGGCAAGGATTGAGTAACACCAGGGCACCTCTTTCCAGTAAGAGAGTCCCAGCACTTCTCCTGTGCCGGGGGGAGGGAGGGAAGTGGCGGTGCCGGCCAGACTGTCCTCTCCTCTAGCCAGACTGTCCTCTCCTCCAGCCAGGACAGCTCGTGTCGCTGGACCACTCAGGTCTCCGCCCCAAGAGGGCGATTTCCCAGCAATTTGGGTTTCCCTGGGCCACAGGGGATGATGGCAAGGTAACAGGCTTGGGGAGTGACAAGTGGATGTTGTGGCTCTGTAAAGTGTGTGTTGTCCCTCTGCAGGTTTACATCTCGGAGATCTCTCACCCCGGGGTCAGGGGCATGCTGGGTGCCTGCCCTCAGATCATGGCAGTGCTGGGCTCCCTCATCCTGTATGCCCTGGGCAAGTATCTCGGTGTTCAGGGGGCAGGAAACCCTCAGTGGGGCTGCAGGCAAGGGGAGCTTAAAATAAGCAACTTTCTCAGCTAGTTGATGGATTGTTCCCCTCACACCCACCACCACAGGGGTGCTGAGGGGGTCTGGACAGGGTCACCCACGTGCACCGTACAGCTGGAAATTCTGCCTTTCTAGGAGAAAAATACATGACTTTTTAAAATTATTACTATTATTAGCTTTCCTGCTGGATTTATTAAATTATTGGGGTGCCGAGGTGGAGGCAAGGCCAGGACACCCACCCCTGTGTGCTTTCCCCCCTAACTGTTCTGCTCTGGCAGGGCTGGTCCTGGACTGGCGCTGGCTGGCCGTCGCCGGGGAGGTGCCGGTGCTTGCCATGATCATCCTGCTCTGCTTCATGCCCAACTCTCCCCGGTTCCTGCTGTCCCAGGGGAAGGAGGAGGAGGCCCTGGGATCCCTGTGCTGGCTGCGGGGCGAAGACACAGACTATGCCCGGGAATATGAGCAGATCAAGGACAGCGTGAGGAAGCAGGTGAGGGGGCTCAATGCCAGCACAGGGAAATGTGACATGAAAACTGCAAAATCCATCCTTTGGGCGACTCCTAAGCCGCCCTCTGGGTGCCCCAGTGGTGCCCAGAGGTGCTAACACTTGGTTTTTCTGGCTTTGTCCCCTCCAGAGCCGTCGTGTTACCTGTGCTGAGATCAAGGACCCCTTCCTTTACAAGCCCATCCTGATTGCAGGGGTAATGAGGTTCCTGCAGCAGCTCTCGGGTGTCACCTGCATCCTTGTGTACCTGCAGCCAATATTCAAGAAAACATCCGTGATCCTGGTGAGCCCTGGGGTTCAGCCCCTGCTCGGCTGCCTCGGCTGCAGCGATGGTTGCCCAATGCTCCAAGTCTACAGACATAAGATCCCAACTGGGAAGCGTTTTTTTTAAAGCACCTGGTTGGCAGTAATTGCCAAGCACCTGCCCTGCACGAGGCTGCATGAGGATGGGGAGCAGGGCTGGCCTCACTGTCTCCCTGCTCTCCTCCCCTGACCTTCAGGCATCTCTTCTCCAGTTTCTTACAAGGAGAACAGCTTTGGCCAAGTCATCAGCCAGGTCAAGGCAGCATCTGTAGCAATTTCCCCCTTCCCTGGCTGTCCCAGCTCAGCTTCCCCTGGGTTTTTTTTTTGCAGAAACCAGAGTATGATGCAGCTCTTGTTGGCTTGGTGCGCCTGTTCTCGGTGGCGATCGCTGCCGTGTCGATGGACAGAGCTGGCAGGAAGATTCTTCTCTTCGTATCAGGTGTGTCTCCCTCCCACTGTTGTGCAAAGGAAGGTCTTATTTAAGGATTTCCAGGAGCTCTGCAAACATGCAGGAAGCGAAACTTCAGCCCTACAGGACTCAGGAAGGGAGGTGGGGAGGTCTCTTCCCCTTAGTGGTGGCTCAGCTCCTCAGCAGAGGATTTTTCAGTCCTTGACACAGAGGGGATCACTCACATGTTCCCATCTTGCTGTTGTATCTCTCCACAGCTGGTGTCATGTTGGCCTCCAACCTGACCCTGGGGATCTATATCTACCGCATGCCAGCTTCTCACAACAGCACCATTGCCAACCAGACCCTGGTGAGCTCTGCCAGCCTTCCTGCTGAGCCAACCAACTACATCACCCTCATCCCCCTCCTGGCAACCATGTTCTTCATAATGGGTAGGTGCAGAGAGCCCAGGACCCCCAGCACAGGGCTGGGGACCACCTGGGGGATGTTTCTCATCTGAGGCTCAGTGATACAGGGCAAGGAGATTGGGTTTGGAGTTGGAAGGCAGGCAGATGACCCTGAAGAGAAATAAAGATGGCAACTGAAGTTGCTTCGAGGCCTGACAGCAGGGGTAGGGGAGATAGTGATTGCTGGGGTTGCAGGGTAGGATTTCACAGGGCTCTTCTGCACTCCTCAATGAGCTTTGAAGCCTCAACAGCCTCACCTTGCCCTCCTCCCCTGCAGGTTATGCCTTGGGCTGGGGCCCCATCACCTGGCTGCTGATGTCAGAGATCCTCCCTCTGAAAGCCCGAGGGGTGGCCTCGGGCCTCTGTGTCATCGTGAGCTGGCTGACAGCCTTCACCCTGACCCAGTTCTTCCTGCCAGTCGTGGTGGGTACTGCCCAGGGGGACATCCAGCAGCCCCTCCTCAGCCCCTGCCTGCACCAGCTCACCCTGCCTTCCGTCCCCCCTTCCAGAACGCCTTCGGCCTCGAGGTGCCCTTCCTGTTCTTCGCCGTCATCAGCGCTGGGAACATCTTCTTCACGGGCTGCTGCGTCCCCGAAACCAAGGGCAGGTCCCTGGAGCAGATCGAGGCCTTCTTCAGGACCGGCCGCAGGTCGTTCATGAGGTAGGAGCTGCCAGCCGAGCACCAGCCGTGCCAGGCTGCCCATCCAGAGGCTCGAGGGCGAAGCAAACGTGGAGCTGCTGGAGGTGGAGGCTGGAGCTGCCCGTGACGGCGCCAGGAGAGGAACCCCTGGCTTTGGGGGGCACAAAGTGCCAACTGGAACTTTACCTTCTCTTCCCGTCATTCGACACTACCTGTTGCTCTCTGGGCAAGGTGTCAGCCCGTGGATGGGGCCAGGGAACTGGAGATAAAGGTGTCCTGGGTAACAAAGGCCAGGCTGCAGGCATGAGAGCACGGACATCCCGTGCTCAGCAGCCACCAAAGCAGCCTGAGAGCCTGAGGGTTTGGCTGGAGCAGAGTTAGCAGCTGGAGCCGTTCTGGCAAAAGCCCATCATGCAGTTGCAAGAATAAAACAGTTTTGCCTCCAACTGCAAGACAAATCTCTTGATTTGATTGTGGAGAAGGGAGCTGCTGGTGGGTGGGATAGGAGGGGCAGAGCAGGACTGTGGCAAGGGGAGCACAGCAGACTGCACCTTCCTTGAGTCTTGTGTACTCAAGGGCTGTGAAAGAGGCAGAGCCAGGTATTTTGTATAAAAAGCTGCCGCATTTTATTGCTCTAAAAACACACATTACACTAGAAGCCTAATGAACAGGACCAAATACAGTTCACAAAGAAAACCCAGGACAAAAGAATGGGAACAGACAAACATTCAGCTGTAGTGCAAGTGATACACTGTAGGAAAGACACAGTGAGTACTGACAACACTTGGTACGGGGTGGGTCCTTCCCACCACAGGGTTTTACTCATCCACAAAGAGAAAGGTGGATGTGCCTCCACCTCCACCACCTTGAGATTTCAGCTGCATAGTTAGGAGCAAATTGCTCTTACCCCTTTCCTGTGTGTCCTGCAAGATTAAGGGCTTTTTTCAATTACCTTTCAGAGCCTAACCCCAGGTAAAACACAGCTGCAGGAGGAGGTTATGACAGTGAGGAACTAATGGCCTGGCCGAGTCTCACATCCAACCCAACTCCTCCCTAAAGGGCAGAATGACAAAGGCTGAGCTGGTAGATGATGTCCCCAGGCATTTGTCCAACCTCCTGAACTGCCCTTGGCACCCCGAGGGCTGGTGGAGATGGTTGTGCTCTCCCATTCTTGGAATACTAAACCTGTGCTTAGTGGAAGGAAGCAGGGGGTAAAACAGCCTATGTGAACCCAGCCCTTAAGATATGCCAGTTGCCATTTAGATCCCCTGCAGCAGGAGATGAGAGAAGTCACCTAAGAGAAGATGTGCTTTATCACAGCATTAATTTAAAGCAGCCTGGGACAGAGGAAGAGAGATGGGTCAAAATAAAAAACACAGAGAACATTCAGTATTAAACCTACCCTTTGCTGCTGAGACCCTTTTCCAGAAAGATGTTCAACCCTGGCTGGAATATGACTGTTTCTAAGCATGGCCTGACTACCAGAGCTCTCAAGAGCCTCTGGTTTCCACTGACCTTCTGAAGATCAGGATCTCTGGCAGCCCTGTGCTAGAACGTTCTCTTTCTCACATGGCCATGGACCAGGTCTTGATATCTTCAGTGAAACCCTTCCCTGAAGACAGTGGATGGTTTTTTTCCTGAGGAAAAAAATGACAAAGATGAATTGAGCTTCCCAGGGCTCAGCCTAAGGAGAAAATGCCCAAATATGAAACGAGGTTGGACTCTTCAGGTCCTGCGAGAACCTCGCTGGAGAAGTATTTTCTGAGTGACCTCCTTTCTTCGGTACAGAAAGCCTGAGGGTTTTTGCTACAACATTTTAGAGTCTGAGAAATCACAGTGGCTCTTTCCAGAGGTAGAATGGTCTTTTTATTCACTGCACACACAGAGAATCAATCGGTGTTACAAAACCAGCTCCTGCCCAGAGCAGCGAGGTCTGGGTCTGCAGCAGGGAGCGAGCTCTGCTCTGCTCTTCACGCCCAGTGGGCAGCCCCAGGGGACAGTGGAGCTGACAGGCACGAGTGCTGTCAGCTCCATGGCTGAACAGGACATGGAATGGTTGCACTCTGTATAAATGCTCACGTGGTGACTGGTGTAACAGGCTGCTGCCAGGGGCATGTGTCCTGCCAGTGCCCAGGTGCCAACAGCTCGCTGTAACCACACTCCTGAGCTCTCACATAACAAACTTTCTATCCCACTGTCTCCCAGGAAGCCTTTTCCAGACTTGGCAAGCAGAACCTCTTCCACAGACACCCCGTGGATCAGCCATCCAGCCTGGATGCCATCAGCAGGGATCAGGTCGAGCCTGTAAATCCTCCAGAGCAGGGTTTGAACTTCCTTCGTCCTTACACAGCTCCAGGCACCCCGAGGGTGCCTCTAGACACAACTAATAACCACCATGCAATGTGAATGGGCACATTAACTACTGTGATGCTACTACTCTAAAGGTCCTTTCTATCTCCACAAAACAGTCTCTGGCCCACACGGAGGTGAGACCATCCACTACCTGTTGCTACAACTCTTAAAAAGCCATGGGTGCTGTCACCAAGCCTGTCTGCAATGATGGCAGCATCTGGCTTGGTTTCAGCTGCATCAGACAGCCAGAATTCCCAAGAGTTCCTGCTCCAGACAGGCACCTGTAGGAGTCAGCACTCTTGGAGCACAGATCTGTGACTCCCCCAGTTGTGGCAGGCACAGAGACACTTCAAGCACTGTGGCTGAAGGCTCCAGCTTGGCTCTTTCAGAAGAGTCCCTGAGGCCCATTTTCAGCTCAGAGCTGAGCTTTGCATCCCACTCACAATGGCAGACTGATGCAGACTGTTCACTTGCCTCAGCCCCAGGGTCAGGCCCCTCTGCCATAAAACACACCATGACAGCACCACTGGCATCCAAGGGACTTCTGCCTCGGTGCCAAGGGAGCAGAGAGGGCCTGTCTGTGCCAAGGAGCCCTCCAGGTGACCTGGAGCAGCACCTGCCTGCCCCAGCCCCAGGGACCACTGCTGGCCCCTGGCATCAGGACAGTCAGATGAAGGCACAAGGGTCCCACCAGTTCTGTGGCCCCTCAGACCAGCCTGCAAGTGTTACCCCAAAACCTCCTGCCACTAAAGCTGCTGTGGAACTACTCACAGAGCAAAGCAGTCACTACCAAAGACATGCTCACAGCTACGTGCACCAGTCTGCAACATTCCTCTACTAAACACTACAAAACCCCCAACCCCCCTGAAATCAGAGCACACGTCCTGCTCACAAGGCAGGAGTCTGCCCTTGAGCCCCCCAGCGCAGGTGCTGCACAGGGACACCCTGTGGAGAGCAGAGAGGCTATTCCCACTGGAGCATCCCACTGGATGCAGTGCATTCCTCCCGCAGCATCCACCCCTGCAGGACAGACAGCACTCAGCCCCCAGCCTTTCTCAGGCCACAGCACAACCCCTCTGCTCCCCAGGGATTCAGCTGGGGACATAAAGGGTTGTGGCAGCTCCAATCCAGCAGTTACAGCCCAGTTTTCCTTCCTTCCCTCTCCCAGAAGAGGGGGAAAACACACTTTTTGTCAAGCCAGTGACCCACAACAAGACAAAGGGGTCAAAGGATAACACACTTTTCAAAAGTCTGAGTAATGCTCTGAAGGCTGAAATTGGATTTTGCAGCATTCCTGTTACAGCAGCCAGGGCTGTCCCTGGTGAAAGAGACCCCTGGTGAAAGAGGCAGCCCTTTGAAGGACAGGAAACAGAGCACTCCTTTCTCCTGTGTCCAGAGAAAATGAGTCCCATCAAAATACTTAAATAACTAGAAATAAATTATTCCCCTTTTTCCTAATCAAAACAAAAAGCAACCATGTAAAAATCAAATAAATTAAACCCTCCCCCCAGAAGAAACCACGATGAGAAGAGGGGGGGTCTGGAACAGTTCTGTGCTGCCTGGTGCAAAGCAAACAGAAAATACAACATGAAAACCATTGATAGAGCCTGGAATAATGAAGCAAGACACCCCAGCTGTCCATAGTGAAATGGTGCAGCCTCCCCACTGTTTGCACAGGAAGGATATTCAACCCTCCCATGCAAACTCAGCTCAGGACTGATGCAAAAAGAACACGAGCCCCAAGACAAGAGGCAAGCAAAGAGCAGGTCCCTTCCACAGAGGGATGGGTCCCAGGCTCACAGGAGAAGGATGCTCACACCAGCAAAAAATCCCACTGGGCTCAAGCAACAACACCCTTTTCCAGCTGAGGTACAGCAAACATTGTTTCCCTTCTGCCCCAGTAAAAGAGTGAAGCTTAAGAAAAGTGCCCTTATTAAGACAAAGAAATTCATTCTTATAATTCAAGTAAATCGTAATAACTGCCTGCAGCTGTATCCAGAGGAAGCAGGGACTGTGCTTTGTAGGTCCCAGGATCTGCCCCAGCACCTCTGGCAGCTCCTCTGCAGAGATGGGTTATTGTCTTTATGGTTTTTTTTCTGGAAGTCCTTTCCCACAAGACCAGCTCAGGCAAGGAGCTGGCAGGTCACCTCTGCCCCTCCTCACCCATCCAGACAGCAGTTCCCAAAGGGGCACTCCCAAAAAAAAAGGCTGCCTGTTGAGGCTGGGAAAGCAGCACTCAGAGAGCCAGCACCTCTGCAGCCAAAAGAAAAAAAAATACTAAAAAAATAAAGGGACTGTGAGATATTTGGTTGAGGGTTGAGGAGGAGGGAGGGACCAACGTGCTGAGGTCTGGCTGCTGGTGTGAGAAGAGGGCACAGCCTGCCCCAGCCCCTGAGATTTCCAGTTGCTGCAGCGTCCAGGGAAATCGAGGCCTAGCAGAGAGGGGAGCAGGCACAGGGAAGGCCAGCGTGGATTTCCATATCTTCACCATCTCAGTGTCCAGGAGAGGTTACCCCGTGTGCCTCAGAGAGCCTGTCCCTCCAGGGTCCCTGTGAGCTTCTCTTCATCCATTTGCTTCTGCTGCTGGTGGATCCGAGCGTAGGAAATGGCATCTCCCCTGCGGAGAGAAGGCACAGCGTGGGGGTGTGAGCTCCAGGTGCCCACCAGGTGGGTACAGCCCCTGGCAGAGACATCCCCCAGCTGGCTCCTGGTTCCACCAGGCTCACCCCTGGCCATCCGTGCTGAGGGGATGCCAACAGTGAAACCAGACTTGCTGGCCCTCCCCAACACCCCCCACCAAAGCTGCTCATTGCCCCAGAGATGGGCCCATCCACTCAACAGCTGCAGAAAGAGGGCTGGGACCCTCGGGGAAACCTAATCTGAGCTCCCAAAAGCTCAGAGCTTCAGCAGACCCTAGGACCTTCCTCCCCAGGGCTCTGGGATGATGCCGGGGAGATTTTCTCCGGGAGCGTTTACACCCGAAAGCACGGGTAGTGCAAGAGGAAAGCAGAGCCTTAGGGAGGCAGATGGGGCGAGGGCTGGAGCTCCACCTCCCCCTCCCCAAGCAGACAAATGCCTCTTACTTCTTGCCCAGCGCCGACAGACCATAAAGGACCCCGGTGGCGAAGGCGATGGCGTTTCCGAAGAGCGTGGTCAGCGTCAGGCTGAGCAGGACGGGGAACACGGCCATCCTGGAAGACAGAGGCAGCCCTCAGAGCCTGGCTCCCCTCCCCACGGTGCTCACCCACCACGCTGTGCCCACGTGCACCCCCAGCAGGAGCCCAGAGCATCCTCACCCGCAGTAAAAAGCCGCTTTCTGCCAGGCCCGCAGCTTGTCCGCCCTGGCGGAGACGGCGTTGGCGAACTCGATGAACTGGCAGCAGAAAGGGGCTTCGCACAGGAACAGGACAAAGGCGTTGAGCCTCCAGACAGAGCAAACCAGAGTTAATCCAGCCCGCACTGGGGGTCAGCAATTCCCCTCTGGCCCCCCAGAGACCACCTGCTCCACGCCCAAACGCAGCTGAAGGGAATGGTGAGGCTGGACCCCACGGTGCTCCCCCCCTTCTCCTTGGTAATTCCCAAACCCTGGAGCTCTACGCTTATTTTGGTCAAGAGCATCTGAGTATTTACCCAAAAAGACATAGAGAAATAACAAACAGAATAAACTCAACATCTCAACCCGCCTGGTGGAGCAAGATCTGGGAATTCCCAGAGTCTGAGGTATGCTCTGCTCCCATCCACTGCCCAAGTAGAGCAGCTCTGCCCCTTCCTCAGAGGACTCTAATTAACAGACCTCCCTCCCAGCAGAAAAATGAAAGGAAACTCTGCTCACATCATCCAGACGCCGGCCGCGATGTTCAGGGGGTTGATGGTGACACAGTTCCAGAGACCAGCGATGGCACAGGCTGGAAAGAAAGAGGTTTTCAGTGACCACGAACACAACCCTGCAAGCCCAGGGTTAGGAGCCCTTGGCCAGCACCTCTAGGCACTGCAGAGAAGCACAGGAGGGTGAGTGGAAAGTTCTGATGGCTCAAAAGGAGCCCGGGATGCCCGGGAGAGGGTTTCCTCCCAGCTCCTCTGGCTATGTATCCTTTTGCTCCAAGCACTTGGGTGTCTCAGCGTGGCACTTGCACGACTATTTCCCTTGTGTAGAACAACAGAGTGTTTGCCTTTACATGATTTTTACATGCACCTGATTTTTATGTGCCAAGGAATTACTGCTTCGTCCCGAGGTGAACAAAGCAGTGCCAGCAGGCACCACCTCTGAGCAGCAAAGGGCAAGTTCAGCAAAAACATGACTTGCACACAAGCAAACAACAAACAGTGCAGAGCTGAACCCTGTCTCTATCACATGCTGCTGGTCCTGTGCAGCTCCACTAGAGATAAGCAGAAAAGAGCCAAGTTTGGGTCTCTGCTAATACAACTGGAAGCAAATAAAGCAGAGCCCAAAATAGCCCCAGCACTCCTGACTCTAACCCGAGGAGAGGAACTGGGCAGTAGCAACCAAGCAGAGCTGCATCCACCTCCCTCCTGCCTCATTAAACTTGCAGAGTGTTCCTGGCACCTGATACAACCCCTTCCCTCTGCTGATGCCAGACGGTGGCCGCTGCACACCGGGAACCCGAGCCCAGGTGGGAGGGCAGAGGCATGGGCTGAGTCCACAGTAAACAACACCAGCCTGCAAAACTCCAGCTAAAATTAATTCTGTAGCCCTTAAAGGCCGTTCTGGGGATGATCAGCAGCACGGTGGGGAGTAGCAGAGTCCCTCTCTGAGAGTGAGACCAGCCTGGGATCGGGGATTTCAGGTGTGTCTGCTAAGGGGATCCCTGAGCAGAGCTGCTACGAGCAGCCCTGACCTTCAAAAGCCTGGCATGTACTTGGAAGGTTTCTTTCAAGCAGTCACTGCTGAATCCTCAAAGTTCCTTTAAAAATAGTTATCCTTATTTACAGGGCTGGGAAGCAGAATTGCAGGCAATGACAGGACTGATCGAAGGTCATCCCACAGGCAAATGACCTCCTGGTTTTAGGAAACACCAAACAAGGTTAATTTCAAACATTTCCTAGAACTAATTCCACAGGACCCAAAACCTTTTGGAGAACCCTGCCAGAACAAGATCAGCTAGCACAAATGCCAGAGGATATATTAACATCCATGCTCCAAGGGCGCTTCTCATCCTCCCATCTCAGAGAGACCGATGTCAGTGTCCCCACACTGCAGGAGAAACTGAGGCACTGGAGAGCTGGAAAAGCAATTGGAAGTAGGATTGCTGGGAGCTGGGAGCAGCACAGAGAGCAGGGCACAACATCAGGGGCTCTGTGGCAAACACAAACCCTTGGATGCTGAGGGAAGGGGAGCTCAGGGGAAGCACTGCAGGCTTGTGGTACTCGCTTTTCCCCAGGAAAGCACACTCCTGACAATAATGCTGAATGACTTTCTGGCACTTTATAATTAGCAGAGCAGCAAAAATTGTGAACTATCCCCAAAACTCAGCCAGGGCTGGGGCAAGACCCTGCCTGGCTGAGCAGCACAGCAGAGCACAGAGGCCCAGGCAGTTCGCAGCAGGTCTCCACCAGAAGAACAAACCGAGGGAAAAAGAATGTTCTTCTCCAAGCAAGTTTTTGGCCTGATCTGTTTTTATTTTTTTTAAATCAGGCCAACCAGGGGTTGTTTTGCCAGGGTTCTGGTTTGGTCCTCAAACACCCCAAAACAACCCTCGAGCACTAAGTGTCCCTGCAGCAGCGTCAGCTCGGCGGCCAACCCGGTTGCCAACGGACTAATGAACCGGGAAGGCTGAGCTGAGCAAGTCCCTACGTCAGCAGGAGCACCAACCAAGCAGGAAGGGAGTCAAAGGTTTGGGATTGCAGGAACACTGCACTCAGAGGTGGCTGCCAACAGCCACAGAGGCAGATAACGAGCCGGTGACCTTGGGCCTCCCTTGCAGAGCAGCACATCCCACAGCAGCCTGGTGCACCCCTGTCCCACCTCAGCAGCCAAGAGGGGACTCAGCTGCCAAGCCAGGGATCTCTTTCTGCAAAACAGAGGCCTCATGATAGGGTTAAAATGCAGATAAAGCTCAGTGGCACGTCAGCTATGGGAGACAGACAGTTCTGCCATTTGTTTAACTGCTGTCCCATCTCGAATCCCTAAGGAAACACAAATAACTGGGAGCTAAAATGAGGGGGGAAGGACACCCTTCCCCACAAAGGCTCTATTCATTTCCAGCAGCTGGTCACTGTCCTCAACACAAGCCTATTTTTGCTCCTAGAGCATTTTACAAAAGCCACAGACTCTCCTCGTCCTATTACAAACAGGAACACAAGGGAGAGAAGGGACTTGGCCAAGGTCACCAAGCCAGCGTGTGCAAGAGCCAGAGACAGATCCTGAACCTTGTCTGTCTGGTTCCTGCTCCAGCCCCTCGACTTTTCTGGCTTAAGCAAGTTGTGGCTGCAGGTGTTTGCATGTGGTAGATGTTGTCTGCTGGTCTCACCTCCACTAAGAAAGTTTCTCTTTCTTTCTACAGGGAATTTTTCCTTCTGTAAGAAATAATCCACCCCTGTAGCAGTATCAAAATCCTTGTAAATGAGTTCTGTTCTTTCCTAGCAAGCTCTGAGAATAGCAGTGAACTCCAGCCTTGTTTTATTCATCACCTCTTCTCCAAACCATCCACTTTCAACAAGGTGATGCTGAACAAGCAGCATTTTGAAAAGGAACGTTACCAGCACGGGGCACTGGTTGTCTCTTTCCACAGTGCCCCATTTCCCTGCTCATAAGGAGAGTTTGTGTCTCACTGCCTTGTGAACCTCGTGGAGGGAGACAGACAGTGCTATAGAACAAGCTGTCACTCCCCAGATTTTTGGCAATCCTGTTAAGAACCTGTCTCTTCTTCCAAAAAGCTTCTTCTCCCAGACTCACCCAAATACGTAAAACTCTCGGCTTTCCTGTAAAAACAAGTCAAGAGTTCTCAGAGCTGTGAACAAAAGGTTGGAAAAATAATCCAAGCATAATTCAGCTGCTTTGAAACACGAAGATAGAGAGGGAGAAGAAAAAAAAAGTCTCCAGAGGCCTGCACTTTTAAGCCCCTCGTGAGCTGCTCTAGCACGAGGTGGTGGGCAGTGCCACCAGCGTGACCCACCCTCTCCAGCCGTGTCCCCCCGAGCCCTGTATGGGACAGAACCTCAGGGAAAGCGCCGAGGCTCCAGCCACAGCCCCAGCCTGTGGGAAAGACGCTGCTCCACTGAACCCCCACCTGGGACCTGCTCCGCAGACACATCCCAGCTGGTGTCCTGGCCGGCGGCCGGGCCAGAAGCGCGGGGGCCTCCGGCAGGGCATGGCGAGGCCGGGATGTTTGGCCCCGTCGGAGCAGCCCTACCAAATCCCGTCACACCTCCGCGATTTCGGCACCCAAGGCGCGCAGCGGCGCGAGCAGCGCACGTTTTGCCAGCCCAGCCAAAAAAAAGGGCTGTGGCCAGCTTGGCCAAACGATACCACGGCCTACAGATGTCATCAACGAAAGCGCCGCGGGCTTGGTGCGGTCCCAAGGCAAGAGGCAGGCACGGGAGGGGAGAGAGGGGGATCAGACAAAGTGCTACAGCTGATGGAATAAATCAAGGCTGACTGCACTGGCTGAGAAACCCTCTTGTTTAACTCGAAGTTGTGGACCTGAAGCACAAGAAATTCTCCATCCTGTGCTCTGCAGGAGATCAGACTAAGCGGTCATAACAGTCCCTCCTGCTTTTAAGAGCTATTAATCTCTCCACAGAATGTAGCAAAACAGCACTCCAGGACAGCCTGATTTCTGGCAAAGTTGCAAAGACTCTTTCCCTGGGAAAATTTTTTTCAGCAGCAGGTAATTCAGAGCGCAGCCAAATCACTCTGCTATCTGCAGCTCTGTTCTCAGTGTCCTACCAAACCCCTTAAAAACATACAACACAAACCAAGTCCATTATTCACCTTCAAAAAACCCCACGGGTGGGGCCTGTGCAATCAGCAAGAGCAGCAATGGGAAACACACTCCAACAGTCAGGATGGGGAAAGAAAATAAGTTGCAGGAACATATAAACACTCAAAAAGTCAAAAAAGATGAACCAAACCCTGTGGCCCCTCTTCCAGCCCTGACCTGACCCCGCTGGAGCACGAGCACCCTGACCCTGGTGCTTGCAGTAAAATCTTCTCATTTATCTGCCCACAGCCCTACCAGAGGCTCAGCTGCTTCTCCCATCATTTCCAGGCAGTGCTGTATCCAAGAAGAAACTCGAGGATTTGCAGTTCCCCCCCTCCCCGTGACGTCCCTTTCTCCCCAGGTGCCAAAGTTCAGGTTGGGTGAGCACAAAGCACATCCCTGGCGGGCAGCTACAAACACCCCTCCACAGGCACAGCCACCGCTCCTCCTGCCCAAAAAAAGCAGCAAACGAGTGTCCAGAGCAGACACAAACCCATAATCCCGAAAGACTTTCGTGGCACGACCCCCCTGCGCCAACGAGACCCCAGACAAGAGGTGGCAGGACCCCCGACACACGCGTTTTCACATGCAGAAACAGCGCCCGGGGAGGGGAAGCTCTGGCTGCGAGGGAAGGGGATACTTACACATGCCCCCGATGACCCCGGCAATCCTGCAGAGCCACCTGTACCACCAGGTCATGCCATCCTCGGCGGAGGGAGCCGCCGGCTCAGGGGCTGCCGCTTGGAACGGCTCATCCTGAGCGCTCATCTCCCCCCTGCGCCGGGGGGCTCGCAGGGGGCAGCCCCCCCTCCCTGAGCCTCACCTGAGCCCCAGCGGGGCGGGATGCTCTGCCCCTCCTTCCAGGTGACACCCCCCGCTCTGTGCCCCCCTACACCCGGCCCCGGTGCTGCTGGGCCTGTCCCCGTGTCCCCAAACAGGGCCAGCCCCCCGCCCAGGGCTGACAAAGGAGGGTCTGTGCCTGCAGCAGCAGCAGCGATGCCAGCGGAGCTGCCTCCACGTCTCCCTGCGTGTGTTGCATTCTGGGTCCCCCCCCGGCAGCAGGCAGGGCTTTGGGCTTTGATGTCACTCTCATTAAAAGGCTGGTGGGCAGAGCCCGCTCTGTACATATTCATAAGCACAGCCGTGCACCTCCACGCCAGGGTCTGGGGGCACAGGAGCTCCACATCCCGCTGGCAAACAACTGGGTGTTATTAACGCTGCTCACCCAGAAAGGGACACGTGAATCCTTTGCATTCAGGTGAATTTAACGCTGTTACAAAATTCCGCCCCAGAGATAAGAGGGACACCTCCCCTTATCGGAACGGAATCAGACTTTTTCCCCCCTAGAAAAGCAGCAGAAGTGGGGCTTTGCAAGTCGGAGATGTCCCAGTTGGCAACCTGTTGGTAATCCAAACAAATGGTACAGGGAAACACCCTGAATTCTCTTAAATTATAGAGGCAACAGCTGTGGGTTTTTTGCAGATGAACATGGAGCACACGGTCAGCAACCAAAGCCCAACTCTGCACAGTTGATCTGGAACAATAAATAGCAGTGAGACTTGGGATCCAGAGCAGAGTGGGAAGACAGATCCCATCTGCTAGAAGGTTACAAAAAAAAAAAAAAAAAAAGGATTAAGGAAAGGATGTCCTTTCATTACCATCTCCTGTCAGGCAGGAAATGAAGGCCCAGTGCCTGCATCACCCACGCACTGCAGTGGGAGAGCTGATACATCCAGCTCCTCGAGGATCTTGCTTCAGGAATCTACTTTCTAGCTCTTCCAGGAATGGAACGTAAATCTGGAGGCTGGCAAGCAAAAACAATCCAGGTTTAACTGGCAAAAAAACCCCAACTATTAATTAAGACGAATATTTGTGGTTGTGAAAGGATGTCAGAGGATCCAACTGAGAGAAAGCAGAAGCAGGGTTAAAACTGCCCAGGCAGAACCATTTATTGCATCCAGCATTAAGAGCAAGTGCAGATGTGTCCAGCCAGGCTCCAGGTGCAGAAAACACCCCTAAAGCAGTATATTGTGATTGGAGGATGACAGATTTGGACCAAAGCACAGTCCAATGTTCAAGATATTAAAAAAAAAACAAAAAAACCCTAAAAAATACATTTAAATGAAACTCGAGTGAATATTTGCTCTAAAATCCCTCTCCCTGCTACAACTTGCCCATGCAGTCTCAACCACCAGTCCCGTGAAATGAAGATACAGATTAACAGCACAGCTACTGTTCTTATTTGAATTAGTAAGTCTTGGCATCAAACCTGGCATTAAGAGACTTAATTCTTTTATTTTCTCCCAGAAAAGTAGTGGTATCACTGTTACAATAGTTGAACCACAGAATGGGTGGCTGGGGAGGGACCTCAGGATGTCGTTTAGTCCTTCCACGTAAAGCCAGCTCTCTCCAGGGCTTGCCCAGGTCAGCAGTGCCTCAAGTTCAGCCAGCTCCTGAAAACATCCAAGCCTTGAGCAACCTGTCCTCGTGTGGCACTACCCTGCACACGTCTCCTTGTGCTGGCAGTTCATCCTCAGACACAGCTTCGCCTTCTTTGTAACATCACAGAGTTTCACTGGGCCTCAGTTTTGAGGGGTGTTTACACTGCAAGAGAGTGAACTTAATGGCTAAACCATAACTGCAGCTATTGGTGGGGTACAGAGGTTTGCACTGGGACACTGAGAAATTAAATGACTCTTCTAAGAGGTCACAGCACATTACAGAAGCAGGACCCTGAGACTTCAGTGTCCAAGTCACCACCTGCATTAAATCCAACCAAAACAGACAGAAAATCCATATGACGAATATTTGCTAAATATTTGATGGTTACATGTCTTTTGCATAACCTTTATCAGTATTAACTGAGGTCCCAAAGGAGTCAGGAGATACTGTTCTCACTCAACAGGAGGGGAAGCAGTTGCAAGAAGATTAAATGACTTGTGTGCCCTTGAGCACTGAAAGGGCAGCAGTGACTAAATGGGCCACAGCCTTTCCCAGTGCCCTGGCCCCTTTTATTTGGGCTCAATAGCCTGATATTCAGCCCAGAAATTGATTCGGTGATCCTTAACGTTCTCATGGAATTCAATTTCAGCTTGGCTTCCTGTTGACTGCCAGAGGAATTGCTGTTTCCCATGGAACACCATCGTCTTCATGGTGCTCACATCGCGGACCTGCGTGGAGAAAGACCAAACCATTTTATCTCAGCAGCCTGCAAAGGCAGAGCCTAAAAAAATGTACTGGAGACTTGCAAACTGGTCACTCAGGGAAAAGCTGCCCTACAAAAGGTTAGAATACAGTAGATCTCTGTAGTTCTCACTCACATCGGTGTTTGCATAACAGAGATCAGAGCCTGACACTGAGTTGTGATTGAACTGGATGGAAATCCCTAAGGAGGAGATGGGTCTGTTCCCATCCAAATCATTCCATGTAGGTTCCTGACTCACCAGGATGTAATTGAAGTGTGTGTGGTTGCCCTCAGTGCCCAGGTCGCTGTGCAGGGCACGGATGGCTATGCGGTGCCGGGGAGCCACGTCGATGAAGGTCCGGCACACGTCTTCTTGCCTTTGGCCAGGCAGCTCCACAGGATTCACTATTTCACCTCGAGGACCAAACAGCTGCCTGTCACAGTCTGACAGGGGCAAAAGGGAGCAGAAGAGAATATGATTTAGAGAAGTATCCAGCATCTCCAAGAAAGAAAACATTTAAACTAAACAGAGACAGAGCAGTTTCTCTAAGGATTTTCATCTGGGAACCTCCAAGCATCAGCAAACACCTGTGGAGGGCTTGCCCTTAAAATAAGGGAACAGTCCACAATTAATACTAATTCCAACACTCCTCAAGAGCAGCTTATTAGCTGCTAAAAATGAAGCAAGGTTTCCACAGATTTCCATAGGCAACCATCATCTGTGGAACTCTGGAACATCTTGTCACGGGTGCCTTAATCTAAAGCAACAGCAAAGCTTTCAGTGAGGTACCTTGGTAATATTTTTTAGTTGCAGTTCTGCTGCTGTACTGAAGAATGACCCCGTTTCCTGGCAGCACAATCCGCTGTTTCACAATCAGTGTGTTGGTTCTGGAATTTATCAGGGACAAGGGGAGCTTCCTGCAGCCTGTCCGCCACATCATCCGCCCAGAAAACAGCACTACCTCACCTGCAACGAGGAGCACGGGGACTAGAAACACTTTTACTTCAAGAAAAAGGCACAGTTGATCTCATATAGGTCTGGAAGCGAGTAATTTCTGCATCTTGTCCCTATCTTATCAAAATCTGTCATGAGAACAGTGCAGTTAACTAATCTAACTGTACTGGTTCCAACAAGAGGGTATATTAATAATATAACAGGCCAAAACAAGCAGCTTTTTTAACCCAATAAACTCCTTTCATCTCATATCTATCAACAAAACAGGTAAGAAACCACTGTGTGAGGGGAGGACAAGCATCAGCTTCATTTTGCTCCACCTGGCAACAACTCCGCGGGACAGAAAAACTCAGTAACACAGTTTCAGAGTTTACACAAGTTCCAAGGCAGCAGGAACCTTTCAGGGCACCAAAGGAGGTGCAGCTTTCCCAAAGGGCCAGGCTGGTTCCCAGCAGCCCCGGGCAGTACCTGCAGTGCAGTTGAGGGAGCTCTCCAGGATCCTGAGTGTGATCTCCTCCCTGAGGGGCCGCCCAATGGCCACGGTGCAGTCGCTGCTCTCCACACCCGTCATGTTGATGACCCCAGTGGCATTGAGAAACAGGTTTCCACAGACACCTGGAGAGCAGAGACAGGTGAGAAACACACCCAGAAGGAACCACAGCTGCTGAAAAACAACCCCCATTCCCTTCATGGCACAATGAACAGGTAAATGGACACCTGGGCAAAGCACGGGAAGAGTCACAGAATCACAGTATTCTATCACATGGAAAATCCTGAGTTGGAAGGGACACACCAGGATCATTGAGTCCAACTCCTGGCCATACCAGGAATCACACCATGTCCCTCAGAGTATTGTCCAAATGCTCCTTGAACTCCTGAGCTGCTGTCCCAAGGGCTCCCAAATCAAAGGAGTTTTGGAAAGCACAGGCAAGTGAGTTCCTAGCTCAAGACGACACGGGCATTCTGGAACAGCATATTTTCCCTCCTCACCAGAAGTATTCCCTCCCACACTCCTGGTCCCTGCATGGCAGCAGGATCACCACAACCCAGCTGCACACAAGAATCACCTTTTGGCAGCATCCTCCTCACCTCTGCTGGTCTTTGTCTGCTCCAGAGGCCCCGCAGACAGAGGCAGGTCCAGGCCCTTGTATCTCTCCTCCCTGCCAGCTGCAGTCGTTGTCAGGTGTGTGGCTGGTGTCACTGGCTGCAGCTCTGCCCCAGGGGACCTGGTTCCCCCCTGCTCAGGACAGGGCCCCGAGGAGCAGCCCCGCACCACCATGGCCTTGGGGAAGCGGCGGCAGAAAACGGGGTCCACGTGCCCGCGGGTCTGCGAGTGGAGGCAGAAATCCTGCCGTGTCTGAATGCCATTCCCACAGGAGGTTGAACACTGCAGAGGAAAAAACCAACAGTCCTTTATCTCTGTGTTCCAGCTGGTATTTATAAATAAATGCACGGACAGGCATGATCTGTGGGGGGGCTGATGTTTTGTTCACCGACGCTGCTCTCCCCCTCGCCCTTTCGGCGCTCTTGTTCCATCAGCTTATAAGAGGCCCCACCTTCCAAGGGGTCTTCCAAATCATGTATTTAAGTTGCAGAACCACTTCCTAAAAAAATCCCAAAATATCTGCATTCCAGAAGAAAGCATGCCAAGAACCATTTTTAAACTGCAGCCAAAACCCTTAGCTGAGAAAGGTGGGAAGCAAACCTACGGCTGCTAAACACAGGGCAGTGGAAAGGATGGAAAACATCCCCAGAAACAGTTCAGCGTTTCTGTGGGAAGCAAATACACGAGGCAGAAGTCGTGTTTCTCCCCTGCACGCTTTCAGGGCAGGGAATGGCTGTTAAACTGTTGCATCTGAAGGGGGGCAGGTACCTCTGACCACTCGCTGAAGCTCCACTCGTAAGAGCACGGTCTGGTGACACAGGGGACGCTGGTGGGGGGCTTCTCTGCCACGGGGCACAAATGTTCCTCCTGCAAAACCTCCTTGCCTTGGTGGATCTGCACACAGGTGATCAGCTGCACAGCTAAGCCGAGCCCACAGCTGGAGGAGCAGGGCCCAGCTGGGGTCACCTTCCACCTGACAGGGCATGGAGGAGAAAAAGTAAGTTAGTGATGAATCCCCACCCTCTCTCTCTGCAGAAAATGCACTGCAATTCCCTCATGCTTTGTCCTTCTGCCCTCTGCCTCACGCTCTTTGCTGTTTACAGTACTTGGAAGGCAGCCTTTGGAACAAGGCTGGGCAGCCCAGAGCAGGTTTGGAGCTGGACACAAACAGAAGGCATCTGCACTTTGCCAGATTCCAAATACACCCTGAGTCTTACTCTGCATCCATCACAGTCCTCCACGGGGTGACACACACAGGCTTAACTGCAGAAACAATCTTATCTCCCTCCAAAACACACACCACTGAACAGTCAGATCAGGATCAGCCCCAGAGGTCCTGGGAGCGGCATCTTGCAAGAAAAGTTCAGATGCCTATAGCTTTGCAGTCCTCAGAGTAGCCTGACCCTCACTTCACCATGTCTCTGGAGATAGAGAGAGGATGGAAAGACCTCTCACTGGCTCGTTGTCTCCTGGTAACTGCTTTACCTTGGTGGGCAGGGACTGAGATCACAGACTTCCATCCTGCTCTCTGGCTTTGGCACTGGATGACAGTTTTCTTCTTGGGTTTCTTCTTTGGTGTCAAAAGCCACACAGACATACTGCAGCTGAGTCCTACCTAGAAAGGGAAGCAACCATTACTGCAGGCCAAGCAGTGTCTGTGTGTACAACACAAGCAAACTCTGCCCAAGCCATGGCACAGTTACTGCACTCATCCCCCCAACTCTGAAGCACATTAGCAGCCAGGCCACTCTCTAAATTATTCTCTGCCTGATTCAGGCTCCCTTGCCTCTTCCAAAAGAAATTGTGACCACAGCTACACTTTAGAACTGTAGAGGGAAAAAGAGCAGGGCCCCGAGGTTCTCAGGCACTCAGCTCACACTTACAGCCAGGTAACATTTCCTACAGGTCTCACCTCTACCACAGGAGACAGAACACTCTCCAGCTACAGGGCTCCAGACATACACAGTCCGATTTTCCAATGGGATATGCCCAAGTGACTCCAGAGGCTGAGGCAAGTGTTCATCTTCCTCCTCAGAACAGAGCAGAAAGACCCAGACTGACACTGGCACCTGTTTTCCACATCAGTGCTGATCTAATGAAGCTGGGGGATACCTCCAGATCAAGCCTACAACATACTTGCTGTCACTGAAGAAAGAGGCACATTTAAGCGCTTTCTCTATTAATACAAAACATAGAAGAATCAGAGACAGCTAAGGACATCCAAAAGTCAAGACCCCTCCTGATTCCCACCACCTAAAGAGAGAGAGAGAGACTCGAGACTGGACATGCCTAAAGCAGTATCTTCCCCATCTCTAAATGTAAACCTGGCAGTGGCTCCAGTTTGGAGCAGTGATTCCATGCTGAGAATCCCCCTCCCTACCATGTCAGAACCCCTCTGTTTGCCAGTGAGGTATTTCCTAGTGGGCCAAGGGTTATTTCTGAGTTGGGTTTTGTGAGGAGAAATGAAGGAACACAGTCAATACCTGCTCTAAACAAGTCACCACTATGAACTGATGAATCAGCAGCATAATTTAAGAGTGACAGAGCTGTCTAAAGTGACAGGATGAAGCTTTAACTGGGCAGACATCCTCGGTGCAAACCACCCTCCCCAGCTCCAGCAGTAAGGGGGTGGTTCTTAACTGGCCTCCTGTGGATCACAAGTGCAAAGCTCCCAGTGAGATCCCTGGAAAAAAAGCCAAGCCAGTAAACTCACTTTGTCCCATCCTAAAGGGCAGACATTGACCACACAGGGCACAAGGGAGAGGGGCTTTTCCTCTGCTGGGCACAGGCTGTCATCCACCACAGTTTCCAGCCCATCACGGAACTGAACACAGGTCAGATTCTGCTGGGCAACTCCAGTTCCACAGACAGCAGAGCATTCATCTATCTGAGACATCTTCCACCTAAATGGGAAGTAATTGTATCACTCTATTTCCCATCTGGATCATGGAGGTTTATTGAGGCCACTGATTACAGAAATGGGTCATGCAGAGTATTCAGCAGCTTCTCTGTTTCAAAAGCCCTGTTTGGATGTGATTGAGAGGACAGTTTCAGTCCTTGCACTGACAAGTTCCAAGGACTAAAAGCACCTAAGCTGAAGAGCTACAGTTCACAGTCTAATCACTTTTATTGAACACTAAAATGTCTATGAAGTCAATGTCTGGGCAGGCTTGACTCTTGGTCCTCTGTCCAGAATAATTAACAAAGGCTCTCCTCCTCTTTGTTGGCACAGTCTTGGAAGGGATGTGAGAAACATCTTCCTCTGGCCATGCCCTCAAAGTATTTTAATTTATTCCCATTCCTTCAGCTGACATCTGAATTACCTCATGGGACCAGGAAAGACAGAACATGGTTTGGGATCTGCTATGCCATTATAATTAAGAGGAAACTAACTCATACTTCTCTATTTTTTCACCTTCCACAATGCAAGTGAGACTGCAGAGGAAAGGGAAGCAGGAGTTCAGCTGAACTCCCAGGAATACCAACCTGTACAGGCACTGCTCCATGGCACAGGGCTTGTGCTCTGGAAGGGGCTGTGGGAGCTCCAGACACTGCTGATCCTCTGTGGTTTCATTCTTTGTCTGATCAAAGCAGACATGAACCACTGGTCTTGTCCCTGGGATACAAAAGGAAAAGGAATGGAAATTATAAGCAAAGTGAACAGTTCACCTCTCTTTGGAAGAAGCAGTAATTTTTTACTTTACTCAATTACCTGTGTAGGAAAATGGTGTAACTGGGAATACAGACTTCCCACAAATACACAAACCCCTTCTTTCTGATATAACTTCTCCTCAAGAGTTTGAAGTGATTTTCCAAGGTGAACACCCCAGAAGATGAGAAGTCTGACGGATAATCCACTGCCAAAATGATTGCTCTAAACTGGCCATTTGAAAGACCAAGGATATCAATCATAATTTGATCCAAATTACTTCTAATGATCTTGATGTCTGACTGATGAGGGGCAGGTTGCTGAAAATAAGCTCTCTAGCAGGCAGCTGTTTTTAAATGGCATTCTGCAGAGCTAACCATGCAATACCATCACACAGCCTTTGTGCTCAGACAGCACCTCCTCAAAGTCAGCATCAATAGGCAGAACCAGACTGGAGGTACTGGGAGAGAAACTGCAGACTTGCAGTGCCTGTAGCATGCAAGGAATGAAATATTCATAAACTACAGCCATAAGCAAGTTTTTTAACAATGATAAACTGACAAGCAGAGCAGATGAAAAGTCAAACTCAAAATAAGTTCCAAGCAAAGCTGTAAGGAGTCTCCTTTCAGTGAATGAGCTACCCAGAAGGAGAGCCAGGCATTCCTGAATCTCAAACAGCATGACCCTGAGCAGCAAATGTCAAGAATCAATCAGCAATGTTATCTTTTCTCTGCCCTCCTTGTTTTCAAATAATGTCTACAGCTAAGGAGGACCCGAGCACCACTTTCAGCTCTCAAGATGTAATTTCAGCCCAGATTCTCAACTTTCTGTTATTTTAAGTCCCAACTTTCTCTTTTTTTTTCTCTGTTTTGGCTGCATTAGCTGGGAAGCCCTAGAGCATTTTGAGTTCTTTACTTCAGGGTTTCAGCAATCAGTTCACCTGGGGAATTTGCTGAGAAAAGCTCTCCAGACATAACTAGTTGTATAGATTGACTTCCATAAATATTCATTAATGCATTTTCTAAATCCTTGTCATAGAAGTCTTGAGAGGCCTGCCAGTGTCATCTGAATTATCTGGTAAACAAGATGTCAGACCCTGTATCAGAGTGAGCTGTTACAATCTGCATTATGATTTCTTCAGGGAGACAGAAAGGATTAGCCAGGGCACAGGAATAGAATTCTAAGAAGGAAGTTTCATAATTAGCTCTGAGGCTTTAGTTAAACACTAGATACCACCTTGGTCTCAGACTTCTGATGTTTAGCCAACTTCAAATTACAGTCTTCCCTAACTTTGAAAAATCTGAAAAAATTATTTAGTCTTAAAACCAAAAGTTCAGTTAAAACCTCCTTAAAAATCCTCTTCATGATCAAACATTTTCAGTATCATTTTGATGATTAAGCTCATTTGCTGATTTGCTAATTGAATTCAAAAGCTGTGCCACTTTTCCCTTTGGTTCAGTTTTAACACTTGCAACTGCAGCTCACTTTCAGCAATTTCCTTTCAAATGCAGTTCAGACCAAACTAAAAGTCTGCCCAGATCTCCAGAAAAGCTAAAGGCTGAGTCCTGCTGTCTCACCTTCCCCACAGGTCACTGAACACGGTCCCTGCTGAGGAATCCACAGATAGGTCAGATTCTCTCTGGGGACAAAGTAGCTGAAGGTGATGTCTGGGTTGGTGGCATTGCCATATTCTTTTGAGTACCTTCTATAGACCTGGGGAAGGAAAACCTGTGGTCAGGGCACAAGTTAACTCAGATTTGTTTCTCAGGATGGAGATTTGTTTCTTTCCATCCAATCCTGAGCCTCAATGCAATGACTCAGTTCCTGCCAGTCGGAGCACTCACCCTGTGAATTCTGGACACAGAGAGCTAAAAAAGATTAAGCCAAGCAAAAGGTTTAAATCTGTGTGCTTTTCCACACCCAAAACCTACAGAAAGCCTGTTTGGCAGCCAACCCTCAACCATTCCCAGGAATACTACCCCTCTTAAGTGAACACTGTCTCCCCTGGCCTTGGACACGAAGCCTGTTACACCTGGATGCTGCACTGCAGCACAGCTACACAAACCTGGCCAGTTCTGACTGGCCCCCTTCCAACTCTGCTACTTTAATTTACCTGTATTTCAATTTCTTCTCGTGTTGGCCCATCCACATGGATCTCCTCCAGGCTTGGCAGGTTGTCCCTGGTGAGGAACACTTTGTATTTGATCTGGTTGTCCTCCAGAACTGACGGGTAGGTGACATTCTGTGAGGTTTTTCCTTTTCCAGCAACCACATACTCTCCTTTAACCTTCACAGCTAGAGAAGCAAGAGTAAGCAGTGATGTTAAGAGGATCCCCTGGTGCTGGCAGCTACAGGCTGCCCATTTGTTAAAAACCAGTTTGACCTAAGCTGGGCATCCCAAGGAGCACGGCTTCTACAACTTCCCACTGGACAGCATCCCATAAAGAAAGTGCAGCATCAGGGATTTTCCCCCCAAACTCCATTTCCTTATTTGCACAAGCTTGTTTTAGCCCTGTATTCCCATCTCTCCTTCTCCCTCAGCTCACCCAGGTGTGTGAAGAGAGGTCTCCTGTTGGTAACACGGACAGAGGTGGTGTTGTAAGGCAGGGACAGAAACGTCACATACTCTGGAAGGAGGGGATAAAAAGAAGATATGGTCACCTTGCATCACTAGACTTCTGTTAGAAAGGCTGGGCATTACAGGTCAACCCCTCTTCCCTCTACTAGCATGTGTCCATTGGAGGACAAGAAAGCTCAAGGGGTTATGTAGCTAATATAAAATAAATGAGGATACAGCAGTGATGGCCAGCAGGAAGCATGGACAACGCTCTCAGGCTCATGGCAGAATTCTTGGGGCTTTCCTGTGCAAGGTCAGGACTTGGACTTTGATGATCCTTGTGGATCCCTCCCAACTCAGGATATTTATGATTCTGTGCCCTGGTATGGCCTCCAGCTCCCAATAATTCCAAAGAACTACATTTCTGGTCCGTATCCAGAGAAGAGCTACAACATAAAAGGCACTCTGCCTACAAACCAGTTACCTCCCTGCCTTCTCTGTTGGACCACCCAAAGTCTATCTCCATACCCTCCATAAGACAAAATCAAGCAGAAGCAGAAGGAAGAAGTCACACACAGCAGGCTGTGACCACTGACTATGCACACAAATATGCAGCACACAAACAGCACCGCAGTGCTGAGCCTGAGGGGGGGGACTACACACCTTTAGCTTTTCCTTCCATGTAAGATCCACTCACTTGGGTGCAGGTGGAGTTATCACCCCCACAGACCTTGCAGGAATCCATTATCTTCTCAGAGTCCATCTGGCCGTCACACCCGAATGCCTGAGCAAAGGGGAGAGTCTGTCAGACCTGCCTATTCTGGGAAAACAAGTGAATGAACTCCTGAGTTCCTGAAACTGCCCTTTCCACTTGGAATGGGAATTTAAGAAGACAACAAAGATTTGTACCTACATCCACCACTGGACAGCAGTGTGAAAAGTCAGGGACTGGGAAATCTTAGCTGAGAGCACAGGTCTCATTAACTGAGTGACGTTTTCTTTCCCATAACAAGCAGCCCAAAAAGATTTCTCCTGTGACCTAAAACAAAAGGCCATGCACTCCTTCTCTTCTAAGAACTCTTTCTGGAGGTGGGGAGGTTAAAAACAAAAGTCCAGGGGAACAGTAAATATGAATGACAGGTTCTAAAGGAATCTTTAGCTCCCCAAGCCCCAAAGCCAAATCTAGCTCACATCCTCCAGCCTGGCCTTCAATCCCATGGAACTCAGAGGAGAGATTCTATCCTCATTCCCACGAACAAGGCTAATTTACACAAAGCTACAGGAGGATCTCAGCAGGCTTAGCAGCAAAACATGTGCAACTGCTGAATTTATGCTAGAGGCACTGATCCCAGGCTTTGGAAGCTGCCACAACATGCATATTTATCACCGTCGCCAATAAAACAGCCAAAATCAGAACAGGTTATGCCTACACCCTCTGCTGTTCACTGGGGGAAACACATCACAAGACACGGTGAACACGAGGATAATGAGAAAAACATAAAATTTAAAAAGAGTATTCTGGGAATGTAAAGAAACAACAGCAAACATCCACCCGGGTCAGCAACGAGCAGTTACTAAAATGCAGACGGCGCGGGGGAGTTACATTCAAGTTCATCAGCAAAGAATGTCTTTCTCAGGTCCAATCCAGAAAAAAAAAGCCACCAAAAGTTATACTTCAGTTTTCCTTAGTGATACTGCAACAATCAATCTGTTGGCTTCAAGAGAGTCAGCGTTTTATGGGGCTAATTACACCAGGCAAACTGAGCAGCTAATGATGTGTCCTCCACCAACTCATAAACCACTTGCTTCTTGGATTAGGGATGTGTGCTTAATGCATAATTAGCAGAATGTCTTATCTAGAGGGCATTGGATGCACAGACAGAACAGTAGATTTGTTGGATTCCATCCAACACACCAAGAACTAAACTCTCTTCTGAGTAGAGCTTCCTCTGTTTTTTGGGACACTGTGTTTTTATCCCTGCTCCAAGCAAACTGACTCCTTTGCTGCAGATTACCTGTCAGAGATTCACCTGGATTCCCCAGTCACTTACTCTGCAGCTTCCCAGTATGCAGAGATGGAAAGGCCCGTGGTGCTCAGAGTCCTCCTGCTCACACCTGGTTCCATCCACGAAACTGTCCTCACGGCTCACCATGAATTCCTTCTCCACGGCCCTGCACATGTGCTTGCAGAGCAGGTCCCCTGGAGCAGACAGGCAGAAGGGAGTTACTCTTTCAGAAAGGCACATGGCTGATGCTCAAGAAATGAGAAGAAACTCAGAGAGCTTGTGGATTCCCATCCCTGAAAGTGTTCAAGGCCAGGCTGGACAGGGCCTGGAGCGACCTGGAGTCTAGTGGAAGATTCCCCTGCCCATGGCAGGGGTTGGAACAAGATGATCTTTAAGGTCCCTTCTAACCCAAACCTTCTGGACAGAGTCCCCAGGTTTCATGTGAAAACTAAAAAACTCAGTGAAACAGTCTTTTAACTTCAAAGTACAGACATGTCTCTGAGTGCTCCCTGCACAAATTAACTGAGGTTTCACACTTTCCTTACCTTTGGCAAAGCCAACAGCAGAAGTCCAGGTATAAAAGGACGGTGTTTCTACAGTAAGATACAGTGGCTTTAAATTTGTTGCTGCACATTGTTCAGCCATAAAGTCCTGCTGGGTAGTCAGACAGGCCTGAATCCCAAAAAGAATTGTGTGGGTAAGGAAAGGAAGTGCCTGAGCACAGAATCCCAACCAGCATTTTACCAAGTAGCTAAAGGCAAACAACTGCATATAAAGAAAACCACTTTAAAGGAAGGCTACAGGGTATGCAGAGAATTGTGTTTGGTATCTTTGCTATTTATACAAAATAAGGAAAACAGGAACAATGCAAGAAAGTCCCTCTGAAGAAAACTATCAAGTGAGTCACTATTTGCTCAACATTTGTCCTGCTATGGGGGCATGGAGAAAATGCTTCATTACACGTGAACAATGCTATTAAATAATGCCTTCAAGTGGCACAAACAGACGGAGGCAGCACACCAGATCTTTAGCCCTCCATCCCAGAGCAGTCAGCTGCTGTTGCACAGTCAGAAGTTCTCCAAGTGTTAAGACCAAAGCTGAGGTGACGTGACGAGCTCCGTTACCTGCGTATTGCACATCTCCGCTTGGATGCTGGCACCGCGGCATTCCTGCCCCCCAAAAGCAGGCCTGGGAATGACAGGAGAACTCCTCAGCAGAAGCAGGTTTGTGGTAACCAGAGAGCAAGGCTCAGCCCTCTCCAAGGCCCAGCAAACAGCCAGGTTTCCCCCCAGCTCACCTGGGGTTGTTGCAGAACCGCTGCCTCACCACGACTCCGCCGCCGCAGCTGCGGGAGCAGGGGGAGAAGGGGCTCCAGGCTGACCACTGCCCATGGACCACAGCCATGGGGTTCAGTTCTTCCAGAGAGCTGCACTGGCCCTTGGAGCACCACTAGGATCAAGAACACACAAAACTGGCAGCAGCACCACAGTGAACCCAGCAGGGCTGGGTTCTGTAAGGGTGGCACAAGTCCCCGTCATTTTGCACGGAAGTAACAGAGAATCCCAGGATAAATGAGGCACCTTCTCACAAGAGGCTGAAGAGTCCCATTCCTAACTAGGGTCTAAATGAGCTTGAGGTTAAAACAAAGAACAGATAGGTCATTTCAAGTAGAGAGCAAAGTCTTAGAGGAAAGCTCAGACATCAGGCTACAGAACTTCAAAGAAACTCCAGAGACAGAGACAAGGTGGAAACACCGAGATGAGGACATAGTGGTACCAATTTATGACTGCAATGTCTGGCCTCAGCTCCCTGGCCAAGGGGCAGAGATTGCCATGTGCCTTCCAGCCACTGACAATGTCTTGCTACCTGAGCTCCAAAGCACCCACACCCACTTCTGTCAGGTCAGCAGCCTCCTTACCTTATTGATCCCACACTCAGTACCGTCCAAGAGGGGAACCAGAAGCCGAGTACAGCTGGATTTGTCCACTGGTTGTACATGGCATGAGAGAACTTTACATATGTCCTGGTGTGACAAGAAATTCAGGGAGTTCAGAGAGTCACTCAGCTAGTTAAGTCATAACACAGCTGGCCCAAAAGTTTAAACAGTGACACATCTGGGGTGTTTGGTTTTCCCACAGTACCAACAATGCAAGTTGAATCATTTCTTCTGCCACTGGGCAAAGTTGTGGGCAAGTCAAAAGACCATCATTTTCAGCTGTAATGCTGGAAGATGATCAAGTGAAGCAATTATAAGTTTCACCCACCTTAGTGCTTCCTCATTAACAAAACATGTCCAGATGGCAGCTATTAGCCACGCTGTGTTTGTCAGACAAGGGCACCTGAGCCTTGGCAGGGAAGCTGAAGGGATCCAGGGAACAAGATCTCCTCAAGGCAGGACCCTGAGTGGGTGCACCCTGCACTGCCAGGCCAGTTGTGTACAACAGCACCCCACTATGCAAGCCTTAAAGGAGATTTACGTGGAGGAAGGAGGTGATGGAGAGAAGGAAAGCATTTTTAAAGCCTTTGAAGGGTTGTTCTTTGCCAAAAAAAAATCTGTGGCAGAAAAGCACCTTCCATCCCTTTAGGATAAAAACGTCGCCAGCCCCCTTTTCCTGAACTTCGGCTCCAGAACATTTCCCTGCTGCCCTTAGCAAGACAGACAAACTTTCTACCTACAACATTGCTGTCAGCAAAGGTGCAAGCTGTGGCAACACTCCCAAAGGCTATTTTACATTGCTCATCTGCTCCGTAGTACAAGCCAGGCTTCCATCCAGGGATGCTGCCGTCCATGTCCGGCAGGTCATTCAAGCAGCTTGTTTGGCCTGTACTGATAGAAACATGAGGAATATCACTTTCCCAGCTGTGGGCAGTGAGGACAATGACATGTTTGCAAACTTGGGCTGAGTTTCATTCTGGGAGTTG
Organism: Lophotriccus pileatus; assembly: GCA_035583135.1. Classification (NCBI taxonomy): domain Eukaryota; kingdom Metazoa; phylum Chordata; class Aves; order Passeriformes; family Tyrannidae; genus Lophotriccus; species Lophotriccus pileatus. The sequence goes on from JAWWES010000038.1 coordinate 3,749,052, forward strand.
GCTGTTGCTTTCCCAGACAACACATGCTCGCTGTGGGCTGTGATGGATTTAGCTGCAGCAGCTGCCTGGAGATGCTCACAGTTCCCTGCTGATGAAGTTATATCCCACTCCTGCTCTGCACCCAGCCAGAACACAGCCTGCAGTGCTTGTCTGAACATAGATGCTCTGAATTGTTGTAAATAAAACGTCCAGGCTGAGCCAGTGTCTGAGAAATCCAACACAGCCCAGGCATGTCAGTCACTAAATGAAGTCACTTCCAGCTACATGAAGCAAAAGCTGGGTTTAACCTCAGAAAAAAGCAAACCAAAAGCTTTTCACTGTTCCTCATTTTTCAGTATTTTTTTTATTCTTTGACATTTCCCCTCCTAAGCTCTCAGCAGAGGGAACAGCAGAACTTGACCACTGCCTTACCTGACAAGGGCCAGGAACTGTTCCCGGCTGCACGGTGACCACGTGAGGTCGATGCTGTTGTGGTTTCCTGCTGAACCCATGATGTAACCACTGCTGCTGCACTGATTCCCCTCTCCATCGTGGGGGATTCCAAGGCTGGAACAGAAAGCAGCACAGTGCCCTGAGCAGAAGAAACCCAGAGGCTGGGTTCCCTCAGAGCCTCTCTTCTCTAAGCGAGGACTGAGCTCCCTCTGCAGCCCTTTTTTCCACTGTGGTCACAAAGGTTTTCTCTCCTCTTTGCAGCTTCTAAGTTGTCATAGAACATGCAGGAATACAAGAAATGCAAGGATCTCTTTCCAAAAGTTTAGAATTATCCATGGGAAGCTCCCTGTTATGTCAAGAGATCCTTTTCCTTCTTCAGAATCCATTAAAACAGGGAACATTTTTACTTGAATAAAACCTACTGGGCTGCTCTGGGGCTTTCCTACTGACCTGTGCCCAATCTCATGGGCTATGGTGACTCCAAGGTCAAAGCCAGTGTCCTGGGTAATCACACAGCTCCAGAATGAGGAGCAGACTCCCCCTAACTGGGTCACTCCACGTAGCTCCTTGTTCCCATCAGGTAACTCCAGGTCAAACCTAAAGGAAGGGAGGCAGATACAGAGGAAAGAGCAAAGAACCACCACAGCTAATAAAGTCAGGCACAGACATTCAACTGAATTTCTTTGAGGTTTCCTACTCTAACTCTGCCAATCTAATATTTCTTTTGACACATGGAGTTCCCTGGAGCAAGACTGTAGCAGTAGGGTCCCACTGCTCAAAATTTATGATGATTCTACATTAAAAATTCCAGATGTCCTCAGAAGAGCAGGACAGAGTAAAATGACATAATCCTATTTGCAAAAGACAGAGCAGTATCATCACCTCATTGAAGAAAGAGCACCAAACAAAAGTCACTGCACTCAAGAAAAGGTTGCATTTGGCAAATCAAACCAAGGAGCCTGAAAGTCAGATAAAATGTCTGAGCAGGAATAGCACCAGGAATCTTGCATAGAAAACACCAGTGGGTTTTCACTTCCAGTTACAGTTCAACTTTTCTGCCCACAAAAAGCTGCAGTGGGTTTGGCTGTGCTGCTCTGGGAGCACACAATGTCTGCTCCAGCCTTGGTGAATATCCCACTTCCTTTAGAAACTGAAGGAACAGCATCTCTGACCAACTGCATTACACAAAGGGCAGGAGAATCAGCCCCAAAGAGCAGAATCAACCCCCTGGCAAAGACTCAGTGCGAGTCACTGCCACTGTGGTAAATGCTGAACACCACCAGCCCTGTTCCCAGCCCTGTTCCCAGCCCCTCCCAGGGCAGGGTTGCTCCAGGACCTGGTGATGTAGAGCACAATGTCAGCATGCTGGGGGTCAGAGTCGTTCTGGGGGTTCACCTTCGTGCTCCACTCACAAACGCTGATCAGCGAGGACGTGATGTTCGTGGTGATGTTCAGCTCTGCCTGGAGGGGAGGCACAACTCTGCACATTCCAAACAGCTTTGAGAAACCCCTTGGACAACACCCTGCAACAGTCCTCCCTGCTTACCTCTGGCTCTCTCAAAACCAGCATTTGCATAAGATGAACCCTGAAGTGAGCCCCCAGTGAGGCATCTCTGAGCAGCTCTGCTCCCTGGTAAGAGATGGAAAGGGTTCAACACAGAAGGCACCTCTGTGACTCCCACTCTTCCCAAGAACAGGGCTGCACCCACTACAGAGGTAACCATAAAATCACTGGGAAGAACAACATTAACATATGCACTACAAATGTAAATAAATCTGTCAAGAGATGAGAACTGTTGTTAGACTTGTCAGATACTGCTGAAGCAGAAAGAAGAATCTGCATGGAAAACAGTTTCATAGGGTAGGAGAGTGAATGCTAAAGATTTTTTTTGCTGTACACACGCACACAGAAAATGCACAAGCAAATTTTTAATAACAGTTCAGGGAGTCATTTGGAAAAACTCTGTAACAGAAATGAATCACTGAAATTAAAATGTAAGATTAGTTCAGTGGATTTAGTTCAATCCCACTGAAAGCAACAGGGACTTAATCAAGGCTCGGGTGATAAAACTCTTTATCTGTTACTACAATATTTGTAATGAGTAAGAGCTACATTTCCTATATAGGTTTTATGGTTAAAACTCCAAAACTTCTGACACCCCCTTTTATTCATGCAGCTCCTTGTGCAAGGGAGGTTGACAAGGGAAGCAGAGAGGAATGTCCTGCACATCAGCAGTGCCCTGTAACCACAACCCTCCCTGAAAGGTCCTGCCTGGGACAGCATTCCAAACAGAGAGCTACTCACAATGTTCAGGTTGGCAAGAATGTATCGCTCCGTGTCCTCTCTGTGGTACGAGAAAACATCTGGACCTGCCACCACCATCAGCTCCAGATGTTTGACAGCTCCCTCAGCCCTCTTCTGCAGGCGAGGAGGACCCTGCCCTGCTGGAGAGCACAAAGGGAGTTCAAAAGGCAACACAAAAGCTCCCACAGGCCCACTCCCTTTTCCCCAAGGATAAAATAACACAGCTGGAAGTCCACTTCTCTCAGGTTTCCCACTTCTGGTGGTTTCTTTCACCTGCCAGCATCCTTAATAACACACCTGTGCTACCAAAAGAACCACTACCCCCATGAAAACACATCAGTTACACTTGTGGGTAGTAACTGTGAGGTGAGGAGAGAAATGTCTTCAAGTTTACTCATATATATTTGTAAATACAACTTTTTCCCCTGAGCTCATGCAAGGAACCCCACTACCAGCAGACAGCTTTTCCAAGCAGGGCTTCCTCTCCATGTCCATTACCTCTTGCTGTCTTTGCCTCTCCTGCAGCACTTCTGAAGAGAATGTGGGGTCTGGAGAAGCCAAGATCCTTCATCAGGGCCACATCTTCGCTTCTGACTGGCCTGATGTGAATCTTTTCCTCATTCACGGCGACAACTCCTCGCTAAAGCAGATAAAATTCCATCTCTGAGTTATCCCAAAGACAACTGCTATCCGTGGAGAGCCGTGGGCCATATCATCCCTTTGTCAAGCTCAGATTTATTAAGTTTGGTGCATGAAGCTGCAAACCTACAGAGGCTGTAACAGCTCATGTAGCAGTTCAGCACATACTCACCAACTGCCCTTCACAGTAAGTGACTCTGCTGGTGGCCCCAGGAGGCTGCAGGGGGTGTCCACCTGCAAAGCAGTTCCCCGGGAATCTCTTCAGGAAGCTGAAGGAAGAGTTCACCACTTGCTGGCTCACAAAGGATGGGGAAAGGAGGGCGTGGTCCTCCAGAAATTCAAAGGCAAAGAGCTCTCCCCAGGCCTCGATGGAGCAGTGCTGGATCCGACAGGGCCTCAGCCCAACCTGCTCTTCTTTGCAAGGGCAAGTTGGCTCAGCCACAACAAACTCAGTCACTGAAAGAAATTGGACAAGAGCAGAACAAGGGGAACAGTTAAGAGAAATGATGATGCACAGAAACTCGGTGTAATGGTCCATCTCCCCAGGAAAAATGCTCTCCAAATGGCAGCTGTGGCCTTCTGGGGTCATGGTGCCAACAGTCAAGGAATTTCTGTGCTTTCATGTGTTCCAAAGTAAAGATAATCTGATTGGGAACTGACAACAGAAACTGGATCCTGATTTATTGGTGCTTTTGCTCTCTCAATAAGGGGAACAGTTCATTTAACAAAGACTGGGACAGTTTTACTTCCACACATGTTAAGTATTAATAAGTGGGAATTATCATAACCCAGAAAGGATGAGCACAAGGTAAACTCACAAATAGACCATACCCTTCCTTTAGGGATTTGAGACATCAAAACATATCTTTATTCTGAATAATCCACACCTGGAATACTCATCTCTCCATACATCTGTTTTTAAAAAATAATTACCAAATACATTTAAAGTCTAAAGCTTCCCATTCAGAAGACCTGGATCTGTTCATCTCATAGAAAAACACCAATACAGAGGATGATGGCCACAGCAGGAAAGTGGAAAGAGATTTAACATATCTCCTTCAGCAGATTTTGAATTCTGACCCAGTTCTTCAACCACTCTCACTCTGAGGCACTGATTGTCTCTGAGCAATGGGACTCAGAAACACCAACTGCTTGTCAGATCAGGGGTTGTTAATAAGCGTTCTTAGTGTTATCAGATATGAAAAGGATTAGAAATGAACTGACAGATGTGCTCTAAAATGAAGGACAGAGCCCTGCATACCATCAGCCACCGAGCTGGTTCCAAAATAGGAGAAAACGGCTTCTGCATCCAGAGCACTGAGGAATTTCTGCAAGAAGAAGAAGGAGAATAGCTTTACGTTTTTTTAAAGAAAAACAAATGGATGCGAGACTATTGCTCACTGAACCTGACCTGGAAGGAACTCCAGCCAACAGCTCAACAAGTCCCAGCGCCAAGTTCTCATGGCTTTGCTCCGCGCTGAGCAGGGGCTGCACAGCAGCCACCCGGGGGGAAACAGCTTTATCTCCGTGATTAGCGAGCCCGGGCGGATTTTGGCTTAAGAAACAACGTCGCGTCGCCTCTCCTTCGTTATTATTTTTTCTTAGAAACGCGAAAGCCTTCCTGGAAAGCCGCGTGTTCCGGAGGTTCAGACTCACCTCTCGGGGCCAGCACAGCCCCAGCGGGAGCATCACCAGCGCCCGCACCGCCCAGCCCACCATCATCCTGCCGCGGCCGCGCTCTCCGCGCCGGCCCGGGGACGAGGAGGGCGATTTTTGGCCCCGAGCATCACGTGGAGCGGAAGGGGAGAGCAAACAGGGCTTGGAGCAAACAAACACGGCTGGAGCGGGGCCTCGGCGCGGCGGGGGCGCGGGGGGCCGCGGCCGCTCCCGCAGCTGGAGCCCGCCCGCCCTTGCGCAACCTCGGCTTCCCCAGGCTGCGAGCCGGCCCCGCCAGCACAGGGGCGGCTCGGGGGGGCTCCGTGTCCTTGTGGGTACACCCGTGAGGGGGTGGAGAGGGTGTCTCTCCACGACCTGCCGCCCCCACCGGCACCCCTCGCCCCCGGAACCCGAGCGCGGGGCGGTGTTCCCCGCCGGGGCGGTGCGGCGCTGAGCCGGTCCCCCTGCGGGAGGCGCGGCCCGCTTGGGACCCGCTGCCCCACCATCCCCTTCCCGATCCCAAGTCCTGATCCCGCCCCTCTGCCCCCCGGCATGGCCAAGCGGAGCCCCGCGGAGCCCCAGGCGCCGGAGCCGAGCGCCGCGGCCCGCGGGAAGGGCAAGAGGAGGAGGAGGAGGAGGAAGAAGAAGGGTGGCGGGGAAGCCGCGCCGAAAGGCCCCGGGATGGCGGCGGCGCGTCCCCCCCGCGACCCCCAGGAGTTCTCGTCCAACTGGAAGGCGCTGCAGGAGGTGAGGGCGGCGGGGGGTGCGCGGAGCAGAGCCGGAGTCGTCCCCGGGGGCGGAGAGGGAGAACGGCCGGGGCCATGCGGGCAGTCCCCGAGTGCAGCTCCGCGGGCTGATTGACAGTAATCATCATCTTTGTGTCAGTAAATAAAGGGACGCCCCGTTGTAGGTAATTCCCCCAAAGCCATCTGGAAAGTCCAGGAGTTCTCTGGAGAGTGGGATAATCACAGAATCATGGAATGGTTTGGGTTGGAAGGCACCATCTCAACCCACCCCCTGCCATGGGCAGTGACACCTTCCACCATCCCAGGTTGCTCCAAGCCCCGTTCAGCCTGGCCTTGGACACTCCCAGGGACAAGACAGCCACAGCTTCTCTGGGCAACCTGTGCCAGGGCCTCAGCACCCTGCCAGGGAAGAATTTCTTCCTATTATCCCATCCAACCCTGCCAGTTTGAAGCCATTCCCCCTTTTCCTGTCACTCCAAGCCCTTGTAAATAGTCTCTCCCCATCTTTCTTGTATGCTCCTTTCAGATACTGCAATCAGGTCACCCCAAAGCTTCTCTTTTCCAGGCTCTTTCCCTTTATCCTTATTATCTTTTTTTCTTTTTTATCATTTTAGCTACTGAAACATAAGGCAAATGGCTCCAACAAGTCCCTCTCTACGTATCAAACTGACACCAAAAAGAAGCAGCCAGTCCAAGCAGCCAAAAGCTCAGAAGTCCCAGCTCTGAATGGGAATGTGGGAAAGGCCAAACCCACAAAGAAAACGGACAGTGGTTCTGCTAAAGAGAGTCCTCCCTTGGCTAAGCCAAAACCCAAGGGGGTTGCAGTGAGCAAGAATTTAAATGGCACCAAAAGCAACGGAAAAGGCTGCAAAGACAAAAGGAAAAATGGCAGTGTTGTGACGGAGAAGGATGATTTAAAACATAAGAGGAGGAAAGCTGAGGAGCACGTGGAGCAGCAGCCCAAGGAGTGAGTACTTCAGGCATCACACCTGGATGGGAATATTCATTTTGGGATGCTTAAGTAAGGAGCACAGAGGGACACATTCAAAACAGCTGCATTCTTCCACACTAAATTTTGGAAGAAATAAGGCCCATGTTGCCCCTACTCCTCAGATATAGCAAAAAATCCTGCAGAATTGACAGCACTAGACCTAATTTTCAGGGTTTATTTTTTGTTTTAAGAAATAAACTTGGCCTGTTGTACACCAGACAGATACCAGGCTGCTTTAAGACCATAAATGTAATTAAATCTGTTCCTACCAGGGCTGACATCTGGTTTGATGACGTTGACCCCAAAGATATTGAGGCAGCAATAGGACCTGAAGCAGCAAAAATTGCCAGAAGAAACCTGGGACTTGAAACAGGCCCATCCACGGAGTCTGTGGAGCAGGTGCTGGTCAAGGAAAACGGTTCTGATGGGTGAGTGACATTCCAGGGGGGAGGATGGCAGCAGAGAATTTGAGATGAGCTGCTAATAACTGATCTGCAGGTGGGAATCAACAGGTGAACCTTGTGAGCTGCACATGGAGGTGCCACCAAGCTGTCCTTTGTCTTTCAGGCTGACAAGAGCTGTGGCCATGGACTGTGAGATGGTGGGGGTGGGCCCCAAGGGGGAGGACAGCATCGTGGCCCGCGTGTCCATCGTGAACCAGTTTGGGAAGTGCATTTATGACAAGTATGTCAAGCCCACAGAAAAGGTGACTGACTACAGGACGGCTGTCAGTGGCATACGGCCCCAGAATGTAAATGCAGGTAGGAGTTATCACTGTTGCCCTTGCAGAAATTAACTGTTGGATTATGGTATGGGAATAAGAAAAATTATCTCCTTTTCATGCCCTGCTCTTCATGGAATTCTCTAACGAGCAGAGGATTTATTGTACTGTACAATTTGCATAACTACAGTCCCAGGGACACAACTGCTTTCACAGGAAGGGTGCAGTGTTTTAATTGTAGTTTGCTCATGGAAAGTGTTTCCTTTTGTGGCATTTTTAAGGTGAAGACTTTAAAACTGTTCAGAAGGAGGTTGCTGACATCCTGAAGGGGAGGATTTTGGTTGGACATGCTTTAAAGAATGATCTGAAGGTACGTGGCCACCCATTTGAGATTGATTAAATTTCTGACACAGCATTCTGGATCAGGTGAACACACCTGAACTCCTGCAAACTGCAGCTTTATCACTGTTCTCTCAGTGATCTCTCTTGTCCTTTCATGGTTCTGAAGTAGCCCTTAGATGGGAACAGCAGGCAGCTGTACATCCAGCTGTAAGAGGTTTCATGCCACAGCACATTTTGGACTGGAAATGTAATTTCTTCTAGGTCCTGTTTCTTGATCACCCTCAGAAGAAGATAAGGGACACACAGAGATATAAACCTTTCAAACAGAGAGTCAAGGTAAGAGACTGATGGGAAAGTGCACCTCAGTTAACTGACTCCAGAGTTCTGTAACTAGATATTCAGGGTTTTTTTTCCACAACTAAGCACCCCAAATACAAATCTTGGGATTATGGGAGTACACAAAGAATCCTCTCAGCACAGCATGCATAAATCTCATGTTTCATTAATTATTCTTGGTATTTCAGCAGTAAGCTGAGATGTGCTATTCTTTGAGGAATACACTTGAATTAATATTTATATACATATATACATACACATCTCTGTATATTTCAAGTGGTGAGAGGCAGCCTGACTATGATCTTTTCTGTTTCTAGAGTTCAAGGCCATCACTGAAGCTGCTCTGTGAGACCCTGCTCAATGTTAAGGTGCAGACATCAGAGCACTGCTCGGTAGGTATCTCATTAGAACATACATTTTTGGGTACTACACATTAGCTCTGGGATCTGGGTTCAATCCAGAATGCTGTGCCATCATTCCAGCCAGAAGTCCAGCAAGCTCTGCTTGAACACCAGCAGCACTGAGATTGTCATCTAAGCTTGCTTACTGTTATGTTTCCTTATTTTCAGAAACAGCTTTTGCACAGATCATCTGTATTTTGATTAAAAATATTAATCCTTGTTATTTTAAAACCTCCAGTGAAAAGTAATGATCAAGTATCCACTGCTTACCTTAAAAGCAGCATTCTGCACCCTTGTACTGTGAGGGGATGGATAAATAGTTTGAGAGGCTCCACCTGAACCTCAGCAGTTGGTTCCTTTCTTTCAGTGGACAGGAGGATATAAGAGAGAAATTAATTGGGAAAGCAGGGCAGATTGGGAGGGTCTTTCTAAGATAAATTATCAAGAGAGTTTTCTCATTATGACTTCCCAAGTGACAGAAAGAAGTACAGAGCCTTGTGGCGGGCCACACATTCTGAATAATCACAGAGCCTAAATCTAGAAGCAGATAAATATTAATTGAAATTATATGGAAGATTTAGCTGCTTATTACCACACATCCCTGGAAGTGTTCAAGGCCAGGCTGGACAAGGCTTGGAGCAACCTGGGATAGTGAAAGGTATCCCTGCCCACAGCAAAGGGTAGAACAAGAGGAGGTTTAAAGGTCCCTTCCAACCCAAACCACTCTCTGATTCCATGATTATTAACAATAATGTCCTTAAAGCAGCTGTGTTTCATTAGGCTGCTGTTTGTCCTGTTCTCTTTCAGATCCAGGATGCACAAGCAGCTATGAGACTGTACACCCTGGAGAAAAAGAAATGGGAAGCTGCTGTTAAGAACAAAGCCAACAACAAAAACTGTAAAACTTGAAAGGTTCTACCCTGTGTTTCTATCTGCAGCATTTGCTGGTTTTGTGTCACATTCCAGGACAAATTTAGAGAGAACTCAGAACTGTCAGCAGCTACTTCCTAAAATCAAGGCAAAGACAACACTTCCTAATCTGGTGTGGGAATGCTGCCATCCAAGAATCCTGCTGGTATCCCATCCCTTCGGGGTGGTTCCTGTGCCTACTACCAACTCCTGAGTTCCAACAACATTTTTAACAAATGCCTGCATTTGTGAAGAACTTCATCAGTTAAACTTTTGCAAAGGAAACACACACTGAATAAGTTTAAAAAAAAAACACCTTAAATTATGGAAGGTGAAGGAAGAAACTGTCACTGCTTTGCCAAAACTCCTGAGACTAAAATCTTTATTTCAAATATATTAAGGTGGATTCTAAATTACTGCTGTTAGCCACAGAGTTGTGGTACCTAAATCAACAATATATACCTGTTAATATAATATATATAATAGGCCAATATTCATCTTTCTGGTGAGGAAAAAACCCTTTAAAACATTTCTGGAGGATCCAAGCTTTTATATCCAGATGTGTACGAGTCTTGTTTTTAGACACAAAGTTTTCCTTTCACTTCTGCAGTTTCAAAAGTGTGGCATCCACGAGGGTCGTTATCTCCTGGAGAGAAATGTGAGAAGTGTCAAGTACAAGTTTACCTTGTTGCTTCACTTATTTTTGTATTCATTTATTAATAAAAACACTGTGTCTAACATAGGACTTTAAAGTGGCTGCTGTTGTAACAATGAGGGAGGTTTACAACAGAGGGAGCTTTCTGCCCTTCTGTGATTACTTTTCCCTGCAATGCCTGCAGGAGACGCTGGATGACAGTTTGTAGCTGCCTCTGAAACAAATTATGTAAAGGCATAACTAAAGCCACCAAAGTTAGAACTAACTAGTTTTATTGGCTTGATGAACAAACCTCTCATTGATTTATTGACAGCAAGCCATTGCAAAGGAAACATTAGTGTAACACATTAAACAGCTCAGATAACTTTTCTGGGTTTTCCTTCCTTCAGTCTTGGAAAGTTAATGTAAGTTAAATCTTCATACAAACTATTAGAAAGCTTTTGTTGGTTTGTTTGTATTTTTTAAGGATGTCACTTCCAAAGCAAAGATGGATGTGATGTACTTAAGCTTTTTTTCCTGTAAACTTTAGCCTGGTTTGATATGAAGAACATAGTAAATTAATGTGATGTTGCAAGAGACCAGAACATAGTTTTTAACAAGTTACAGCCTAAAGAAAAAAAACCTTTCAAAAACTTTTTTTCAATAGTTAAACTATTCTTACAAACTCACTCTTCACCCCACATACAGCTAATTCTCTAAATTCATGCACTATGTAATTCCAGCTATTCGAAAGTGATCAAATCCATGACCAGAAATAATATACTAAGCATCTAAGCATCTACTCTTTATTATCAGAGACTTTTCCATACCGTGCTAAATGGAAACTGGATTTTTATTTCAGACAGCAGTTTGTCCATTTTCTGGGACAGCATATCCAGCACAAGCTCATCTGCAGTGTCAGTGAACAAGATAATTTATGGTTATAGCACAACTGCCAACAGGGCAGGAGATAAAGGAGCACAGGGAGAGGATGGATCTACACAAGGAAAAGGCAGGATGAGATGGAAGTTACAACATTTTAACATCAGAATGGTATTTACTCAGAGCAAGAGGGAGGAATTGTCAGTTCCAATTCATCCTCTTTTCTCAGACATAAACCTGAGAGCAACTAACATGTCCCTGAGCAGCTGCTGTTATGGTTTTACTGGTTTTGGGGGGTGAAGGAAACTCAACAAATAACACCTCACCATACTGAGCCATCTCCTTCATCAGCAGACAGACAGCTCCCACCACTCCTGGATCACCAAAGTGGAGGTCATAGATATCTTTGATCAGTTCTATTCCACTGCCTTTTGAGTCCGTTATAAATGTGAAAGCCGCTATTTCTGGAAGGAAGACAAACATTGCTGGGCTCATTGGTAGCTGCAGACTGCATGGTCTGCTTCTCAACCCCCTCACCAGCTAGCACACGTGTTACATGTTCAGAAAGTCCTGCCCATTATTTTCAGTCCCCCTAAAAACTATTCTGCAGCATATCTGGGCAACAAGTTTGCAGCTGACACTGTCGTGCACAGCAGAAGTGATTTTGATGTGTCCTGTTTTCATATTGATTGATATCTACCCTTTTACACAGTTGAAACACCATCATAAAATAACTACCAAAGCACTCTCAAGTTACTGATAGATCAGATTGTGCTGATCTAATACTTCTCAAGCATGCTGGGCTCATGGAATCACAGAATTTAGGTTTAGGTTGGAAGGGACCTTAAAGCTCCTCTCATTCCAACCCCCTGCCATGGGCAGGGACACCTTCCACCAGAGCAGGTTGTTCCCAGCCCTGGCCAGCCTGGCCTGGAGCACCTCCAGGCATGAGGAGTCCACAAAGGTTAATGGGAAAAGTAAATTCCCAACCCCACTTTCACAATTTCCTCTTCCAGTCCTACAAGAAAAGATTCATTTTGGAGAGCAGAGGTCAGTCCCAATCCCACTATGAATTTTGATTTATACAGAAAACTTCTGAGCTGATTTGCAATTAATAAAAACAGAATTGCTGAATGTTACCAGACACCCTTAGAAAGCTGGCTAATGCCAGGCAGCCATTCTTTATGAGCTTTGCTCTTTCTGGGTTCATCCTCAGTGCCTCCAGCAAGAGTGCTGTTGTGGGCTCACAGTCACTGTCAGTTAAACAACCTTTAAAAAAAACAAAGCAAAACACACAGAAAAGACCAAAACTTCAATATTCTCCAAGCCAAAAGAATGAAAAGTCCTGAATACCCAACCTATTCTGCTGGTGGGGACTAGAAATGAGGTTGCTAAAGGTGTTTTGCTCAGCTTTTCCCAGTGGAACGATGGCACAAGGGCTGGCAGTAGGTAAACTGTGGCAATATTCTTTCCTGAGCAAGAAATAAGACCAAACAGTACTGCAAGGATGGGTTCCTTAGTGCTAATGATAACGAAAGATGTGTTTTCCTTTTTAATCTGAAATATTGCTCCTGATTAACAGAGGAAATGGCATAAAAACAAAGCACCCAGCCCATGCTGCACATCACCAATGCTGTGTTCAAAGAAATAACACAGCTGGGATTCTTGGTGTTAAGAGAGAAGCCAGAGTGCTCTGCACAGCACAGGTTGGTGTGGCTGCCCCACAGTGCAGTCACCATTAGCACTGTCTGGTGATTTAATTGCTACAGCTCATCAAAAATCTCTTCATTAGAGAGCAAATGCAGGGGAGAGTGACTAGGAGAGGATGCAAGTGCCTAACTCTGCTGCCATCTGCAGAGCCTGCTCAGGCCAAGCAGCCTGGATTTCAGGGATCACCACTGACAGACAGACATAAAAGCCTCTTCTGTGCCCAAGAGACAAGGAGACTGGGAAAACAGACCTTGGAGTGACAGTGCCCACAAAGCCGAGCAAGCAGACTCTGCAATTGCTCCGTTCTGGAGGTGTTTCTGAAGGACTGCAGAGGTGACAGGGACAGCACTTTCCAGCACTGCTTGGTCTTCATTATTCTCTGAATTACCTTAACAAAAAGGAAATGCATCAGGCAGAGTTAGTTAATCAAGTAATAATATCATTTTATGTCAAATTATATCAATAAAGCCTTAATGGGGCTTGGCATTGGAGTAATGCAACATTGTTTTAGTCTGGACGGTGGCAGAGGGAAGGATCTAGAAAACCAAACCAAGTGTTACAGGACTAATAAATACTCATGTTTATTGGAGAAAGCTGAACTTCTTCGGGAACTGGGTTTAATTTAAATTATGCATGGGGATCTGTGCTGGTTTAAAAGTTACCCAGCAGGGGAAATGAGCTCAACTCAAAAGAGAGATTATAAGTCAGAATAACAAT